>JAJJMB010003182.1:923864-1261153 GCA_023531105.1 Papaver atlanticum | reverse complement strand
CGCCTATTCGGAGAGGAAAGTAACCTAATTAGGCGAAATCTCTTACGACCGCTTCTTTGGGATTGATAAGCTTTATTAGTACCGTTGGTGGGAAACTAGATAATTGCGGTTTATCTTTTGTTTTCGATTGATTTGATTGACTAACGGTGGTTGAACTTTGATTGCACCTAGTTTGTTTATGCTTGAGAATCTTCTCTTCTGATATAAGATTCACTCAAACTAGATCGAAGTTTCGACGGGGATCTTTAGACTGTTTTTAGATCTAAAGATGTCTTGTGATAATCCATTGTTAACAGACTCCGTTCTTTGCGTGATTGATCACAAGAGATTCAAGTTGATTGTGTGCAGGTGTTTATTGAAGATTTAAGAAGATTTGAAGACAATGAAGACTTTGAAGATTTATGATTTGAGTTCATAATCTTTGGTGTGCACAATACTTGTTTCGGTTAAAGAGGATCCAACTATAATCGGTTTATCCTTGTGGTAGATTGGAATCATTAGTTGTGTAGATCGGTATCAATACAATTCTTTGTGATTAAAAGTATTGATTGTAAAATCTTAACAATTACTTTGGTAGTTGTTGATAAGATAGATCTAAGAACCTGACAAAGGAGTTTATTGAGATAAACAGAAGAGCCTTTTGTCGAACTCACATCACTTGGTTGAAAAGAGTTGATACCAAATAGATTTGTTGTTCCTTTACTATTTGGAATACGAACCAAAGGAATTGTTCCAAGTACGTGACTTATTACAAGTTGGAGGCGTGGGAATAAAGACAGAACTAGGTGAACTATAGTTTTAGTTGCTTGGTCTCAACTATACAAAGTTGGTTTGATTTTGTATATCGGCTTAATCCTGAGAGTATTCAATTCTGGACAAGGTCCCGGGGGTTTTCTGCATTTTCGGTTTCCTCGTTAACAAAATCGTGATGTGTCATTTACTTTTATTTTCCGCAATTATAACTGTTGTTATTATAATTTAAAGTAAATTACACAAACGTTAATTCCTATTTACTTGATAGTAATCCTATTGTGTTTAGTTAAGTCCGAACCTTTTATCAAGTAAACATACTTCGTTGTTGTATTGTTTCGATCTTGTATCCATATTCGATCACACGAAGTGTGAACCGATTTGTTGTATTGTCTCGACTCAGTCCATAGACAATCAATTTCGGAGAAAGGACTTATAGGTGGAAAAGTTTTAGATTGAGGTATATTTGGGTACCCTCGTTTTTTCAAAACAATCTTTTGATGGACACAAATGATACGAAGCACCGGAATCAAGCATCCAACCATCATTAAGATAACTATTTGATGTAACGGTTAACACTTCCTCATCAAAACCACACATTGGGTCTTCTAAAACTTCACTTCCTTAAGCAACCGAAGCAACAATATTCTTCGAATCTGATTTCTCACGTTTCTCATCTCTTGCCTTAAGCTTGAGACAATCATCCCTAATATTACCAGTTTTTCGACAATAATAACACTCAATATCGCTCTTTTTTGAACGATTCTTTGACTTCGACTTCTTATTACCATTCTTTCGTCTATCAACAAACAAGACCTCGACTTGTGCTTCATCGCTAAACTCTTGTTTCCTTAAAGCCTTAGCTTGTAAAGCAGAAACCACATCATCGAAAACCAACTTATCTTCATCGTCGTCTTCATCGGTTTTCCCACTCATCAAATAGTCAACGAAAGCATCATACGACGGAGGCAAAGAACATAATAATATCATGGATTTATCCGTATCAGAGATATTGATACTGATATTAGACAAATCAGAATAGATCTTATTAAACTCATTAATATGATCAATCATAGACTTACCTGGAGACATCCTAAAGGCATGGAGTCTAGGCTTCAAGTAAAGTTAAGAAGTCAAATCCTTTTGTAAGTAGAGCTTCTCTAACTTCTCTCACAACACCTTTGCAGAGGTTTCACTCGAAAAGTTATGAGTGATCTCCCTTGAGAAACATAAACGAATAGTTGAATACGCCTCCAAATCAAGGTCAGCCCACTTATCATCATTCCAATCCTTTGGCAACGTTGCTGGCTTCTCCTTGATTGCTTTGATTTGTTTCATACTAATAAGAATATCTTTTACATCAGTTTGCCATGATGTGAAATTATTCTTCCCATTGAACTTGATAATATCAAATCCATGCACCTTCGAAAATCCACTTGATGTAGAACTAGACATCTTCACTTCTAACTATGATCCTCTCCATGCTCACCGCACCACTTGTTAGGATTAATACCTTAGAATTAACCTCTTCACAAGACACTAGTTCTTTGGATCACGTAGAACTAAAGAAAAAAGAAAATAAGATGCACTGAACGAAACAAGATTTAACGTGGTTCGGCAATGTTCCTACGTCCACAAACGGCTACGATCAACTCTTATTATAGAACAAATTACAGAGAATAAAGATGTTGTTCACAAACTCTAAACAATTCTCTATGAACAAAACGTTCTAAACCCTAAAATTCTCTAGTTATGAGAACTCTTCTCTAGATTGTGTTGTGTGTATTTCCTTAAGACTTGTACACCTATTTATATAGGTTACAAACTTGTCTTCCAAGTATATGAGGTATACTAGGAAACCTAAACATAGCTAAGAAAGGAAACCTTGAGTTTAACTAAAACAGGAAACCTCTAGCTATACCAATATAAGGAAACACCTAGATGATTATACAAAATTCTAGAACCTTCCTAAAACATCGACAACTTTTAACAGAAGGTACCTATCTGAAGGCCGAAGACCCGTAATGATAAATAAGGTGCTTGCAAGTATACTAATTTACTATTTGTTCATGATTCAAATACCTATGTCAGTAGTGAAAGATTTAGCAAAGATTATACGGGTTTTTTTGGGGGTTCTACTGATACTTCTAAAAAAAAAAAGATGGATAGCCTGGAGGCAAATAACTCTTTTTTTTAAGATAATCCTTTTTTTTTTCTCCTCTAAATCCGTCAATCATAGTCTTTAGGTTGAAATTTTAAATCAAAAGAATATGCTAAAGATAACATCTCTCTTTCTTATAATTTAGAATGGTAAAATCATGCATTCTTGGGTGGCTAAATGGTTAATGGGATTATTTTCACTACATCATATGGCCTATTTTGAGACACATTGGTTTTTGGTTTGAAACAGGTGTAAAGATAGCTAATGATGTTACACATATATGTGTCTCAAACTGAAAATATGTGTTGCTTTAATTAGGATTAATTTGAAATAATTAAGAAACATCCATGCTACCCTTATAAGTGTTTTAGAAATTTACATATTTGTAATTTTTTAACTTTATAGGACCTTTTACTATTTCGTTTATAATGTTATAATTATTTTTCTCAATCTGTATGAGAATCCCAAACAAAATCTCCACCGTATATTTTTTGTTTTATGATCACGTGATTATCTTTATTTACCATTCAAAAATCCTTTACAAAATTTAGTATTTTTATTTGCTTCACTTTTTATTTTTATTTTAAAGAGGAGCCACTAGGGGCGTATTGTTAAAATTTAAAGAACAGGTATAACATCGATGGAGGGTAGTCTAGCCACAAGTTGAGCCCCCACACCTATTTGAATGCAAATACCCAATCTATAAAAAAGAGAATTGCCTACCTTATTATTTAAATCATAATTAGTTATGCAATTCTTCAACTTCTTCAAAAATATAACCATATCTTCACTGAGTTCACCCAAAGTGGAGAAAGCAAGGACATCGAAACCATACCCATGAGCTGAACATTTATCCAAATATTTCTTACACTTGCGAGAAATAGCATTGGCAAATGCTACACCTGGGACAAAAGCACGACCGTTGTTTCCAGTAAAAGGAGAAACACCCGTAACATCAAAGCAAATATCTTGGCCACTCAACCAATTATAAACAAGAATGTCCGCAGGCTTCAAAGCAACACCAGTATCTGATAAAAAGCCCAGTGCGACCTCCTTTCTGGTTGCAACACCTGCCTTGTAGCAAATATCAGCCGTGACATCCCTAACCAAATCATGTCGAAACTTGTGCCCCACCTCACTCACACAGTGGAGTGCATGATCCCCAAAAACATCCATGTTTCTTTTACAACAAGCACAAACCTCAATAGTACGGAAAATGGGAATACCAAGCCTATAACAAAGAACAACTCTGAACTGCCTGGGCCCTATCACTTGGTTAAGCCCACCTATAGGTATAGCTTTAAGGTAATCCTGAGCATGTTCGAGCCTATTGCTTTTCCAAAGAATAGCATCACGATCAGACATAGGAAGATTACTGGGAATGTCCCTCTTAACAACCTCGAAATACCGTATTGCCAAAGAGTGCATGGGACTGGGGGCAATAGTATTAAGGTTGAAGGAGGACAAGCCACATACCTGCATGAAGTGTGTTATAGCTTGTTGAAGGCCAAGGCTGGGGTCCGAACCTGGAGGAAGACCGAGGATGGTTTCTTGCAATGAACTCGTTTAAATACACGAAGCAAGATAACAATACTGGCTTGTATCTGCATCGTGAGGACTCCGAGCCCTCCATCTTTCAAAGGAAGGGTTGCAATACGTTGTTGGAGAGGCCCAAACCCTGCCCCATCACCTATAACTATGTGTTGTAGGAAATGTATCAGGGGTACGTCATAACAAGAAAAAACTTGTTGAAGAGCAGAGGGATTAGTAGTTCTCATATTAAAATAAAGCTTCAAAACACTTGAGCAACTACGTAACCAAAGCAATTCACACTGCGGGTCTTGCAATTGTTTGAACCCCTTTATAAGTTGAACTGTTTTATCAATCCTACTCTTCACTAAGCTACTGCAGAACTGCGGATCAAGACTTATTGGGCCCCCCAACAACTTCACACCTCGACAAGGTCTGCTAATGTTGGAAGGATAAACACCAACTGACTGACTTCTTAGAACCTGAGGTGTTACATATCTCGCCCTCAAGTGATGGTCATTCGCATTGAAGTGATATGGAACTCGCTCCCAGAAGACATCGATTGTCATGCTGCTTAATGCTTGCACAAGGGTGCACTTCCTTGCTGCATCTCGCTCACGCATGAAATGAGGTTGAAGGTTTTTCTGCTATCTGGAATTCGCGCAGGGGGGCAATCCCACTATCACAAATGCGCGCAGAGTTGAGATGTGTGCATCTCCACATGCCCTGGCATGCGAAAACGTTCGCCACACTGTAGGTGTCCCATTGAACAAAATTATGCATGATTATATGAAATGATGCGAAAATATTTCGCACCTTATGAGAAGTACTATTGCGACTCTGTATATGTGGTGATTAGGACGTCCACTAGCTATGTTGAAGCTTCCCAGTGGTGATGATTTTCGAACTGCATATTTCCAAAAACGTTTCAGGCAACAACTCCTCAGAACTAGAAAATCAAACGAGTTGCTCGAGATCGATCTTGCTGCCGACGAACTTTCGAGCCAAAAATCACTACAAGCTGTAACCTCAAGGATGTTGTGGACAAAAATTGAACAGAACAGTTTCCACGAACTCGGATGTGACTAAGTTGCGGACCGTAGTCGACACAACAATTCGCATGAACTTTGGAAACAGATCATGTTGTGGATTTGGAGATTATATGGAGTTTTCACTTGATGGTGGTTGATGACCGTTTTTGATGTAGCCGAACCATGCCTCAAATTAAATTTTTCGAAAAGTAACAAATTTTGCCTCCATATTGTCGGAATTGAAAGACGAACGAACTAACCAAAAACCGACGGGTCAACCGACTTGATCGCTAATATGACGCTGATGAATAGAAAAGGTGCGGATGTGACAGACGATTTTCCACTGGTTTATGTTGATAGTATGCTAACTAAACGAGTTGGATTGGTGTGGTCCGAATCCTGAATCGTTTGTTGAACCATGTCCAATTGGTCAGGTTGTGTGGAATTATCCGTAGGTAAAATTGAATGGGTCAGAAACTTTTAGTATATTCTGGCCTAGCTCACGCTTCGATTTGGGCCGAAATTCTGCAGAAATTGTGTAGTTTGGAGGAAACATCCAAAAGATGATGGTTCTGTTCAGGTGTCTCTGCCGTGGAAGTTTGTCTTAGGTGCATGGGGCTCGGTTGAAAGAATGGTGTGTTTGTCGGCGTCGGCTTGGTGTAATGGCTTGGCTTCTCTTAATGACTTTTGGACGGTTGCTGGCAACGCCGGAGATGACTTGGAAGTCACGATGATGTTATAACGTTGTGTGAGATACAAAGTCATGATGTGAGTGAGAGGTGGCATCACCCTGATACTATTATGGTAAATCGGGGGTAGCTTCACGATGACATCACGCTGAATAAGATGGCTCAAACAGCTTGGCTCTGTAGCAGTAGCTATGCCTGGTATGGTTGACTTAGCGTGTCGTATTGGTGATGATGACTTATGGTTCGTGTCATGGATTAAATTAGCAATTGGAATTGTCTGTGGGGCTGGAGTGCTTCAGTTGAATCAAAACAGGATTGCAGATAGTTGTCGTGGAGTTAGACTACAACAGCTACGATCAGCTGGAATGTACCAATTATGAGTAAAACTGAGCTGCAGCAGTTGCGATCAACTGGACTGTAGCTGTTATGCGGAAAAGGACTGCAGCAGTTCGATCAACTGGATTGTAGTAGTTATGTGGGAAAGGACTGTAGCAGTTCGATCAACCGGGCTACAGCTTTGCTGAGGAACTGGACTACAG
This sequence comes from Papaver atlanticum, assembly GCA_023531105.1. Lineage (NCBI taxonomy): Eukaryota > Viridiplantae > Streptophyta > Magnoliopsida > Ranunculales > Papaveraceae > Papaver > Papaver atlanticum. The sequence goes on along the minus strand of JAJJMB010003182.1, from coordinate 1,254,453 downwards.
CAGTTCGATCAACTAGACTGCAGCATTTGCTAAGTGACTACACAACAACAGTTTGATCAACTGGATTATAGCAGTTGTTGAGAAAAACTGGACTATAGCAGTTGCGATCAACTGGACTGCAACAGTTGTTGGGAAACTTGACTACAACAGTTCGATCAACTAGACTGTAGCAGTTTTAACTAGCACCGAACATGAGCATAGTGAGGTTTGTTGGAAATTAACATACGATCTGAATGGGCAAAAAATCACTCAATTCGAACGCACGACGAAGAAGTTATAGAACAAACAAACTTGTATGTGAAGTAAGTCAGGGTCAATAGATTACTGACGCGGCAGGAGCAGCCGATGTGGCGCAACTTCTAGTGACATGGTAGCAAGATGCTAGCTGATTCGTTATCCGGTGACGACGCGACATTAACATGCTGATGGCTTCACTAGGAACCTCAAAAAAATAATCCAAACTCATGATTTTTCACCTCCAAGTTGTAGGGAATTGAAAGACGATTCCAACGAGCCAAAAATCACTCGAAGAAACAGTATTTGAAGGGAATACCTCTAAAAAGGAAGCTAGGCTTCAAAACCTAAATTTTGATTGGGAAAACCTTCGTATGGTAGACGAAGATACATTTGATGATTTTAATCACAAAGTGTTTAAAATTGTTAATGCATCTTTTGCATTAGGTAAGACTATTCCTGAAAAGGATATTATGATGAAAATTCTCAGATCATTGCCAGCCAAATACGATTCTAAGAAACATGTCATCGTTGAAGGAAATAACCTTGAAACTCTTTCACGAAATACTCTTATTGGAAAGTTAAATATACTTGATCTTGATCAGAACACAGTCAGAACACTTGCGTTCAATACTGTGACCAACACAAGCGAATCTTCTAACTTGTCTTGGGATGATGAATGTTGTTCCATTCATGTTGATTTTGATAAATCACTGATTACACAAAAGATCAAGGATATTGTAAAAAGAAGCAAAAGATGTGAGAAACGTCTTCCTCTGGTTAATGCTTCGGATGATTCAATACAATAAAAATCATCCCAGGTTGCCAATATGGTGCATACTTCCGATGTGTGCAATGATTTTTCGGCTCTCGCAGCAGAAACTTCTTCCTACTCAAATTCTGATTCAGAGTTTGAGTCTGACACTGAGATTTTTTTTGATTTCTTGGATAAGTGTGAATAAATTCACCAAGAAAATCTCCAACTAAAGGCTTCGTTGGAGAAAATTGAATCATCACTTCAGGTGAAAAATCTTGAGATAGATTGTCTTAATGATAAGTTCACCAGGACCCTATCTCTGAAGGAAAAAGAGATTAATACTCTTAAGTGTGACCTGAAAAGGTTGTCCGGAAATTCTGACAAAATCTCAGCAATGTTATTCGGTCAGAAGTCTTTTGGAAACACAGATGGTTTAGGGTTCAAAAGCAAAACTGTGAGCACAAACAACTCTTTTGTTCCAGCCGGTTTTGGAATATTGATGATGAATGTTGTGATAAACCGGAGGCAAATAAGCAAGACAATAAATCAACCTTGATTTGCTCGTTTTGTGGAAATGCAAATCATGTCCAAAGTAAGTGTTGGAAATTCAAGAGGAACAACAAAAGGATTGCCAAACTTCAAGAAGACATGCAAAGAATGAATCTGGCCTTGGGTAATCAATAGGGATCTCCTGAAGACAAGAAGAAATCTAAAAGAACCAGATTCAGACAAAGTAAGAAGTTTGTTTATACAACAAACTTTGATAAGTCACCATGTGATAAAAGTTGTGAGCATTCGGCTCACTCCGTCATTATCTAATATTGTCTGCATTCTCATTTTTAACTTGAGAAAATAAGGATTGCATCAAGGTTGCTCAAGTTTGTACAATTGTTAATTTCTTTTTCTCTTTTTATGTTAAGAAAAATATCTTCTTTGTTAAAATAGATAATGGATCATGAACCGTAAAAGACTTTTTCAAAACTCTTCTAGGGTTTTGCTGTCCATTAGTCTATTTATATTCATTTGTGATCAACATGCGCTTCACTTCATTTATCTTTGAAAGATACAGCTTCTTGGCTCCTGTAACTAGAGGTACCACAAAAATGGATGCAGTTGAAGCAATTAATGGGTATCTTTGTGAAGGAATCAAATCCTCAAGGAAGAAGAAGGAAAGATCTACAAATGATGAAGAAGGTTCTTCCTCTAACTTCCTCTTGTCTGTTTGTCATATTGATAATAATTTTAGAGGTATGGTGAAGGATTTTATCAACAAAAGAAATGATTTAAAATCTCAAATCATTTTTTCTTTAAAAAAATAGCTCACTATGAACATATGTTGTCTCTAACAAAGAACACCTTGTGTGGACTAAAAAGAGAACTTAGTGAGTTAACTGATATTTCTGAAGATTTGGAGGAAATTAACGATCCCATAATCAATGGGTTTTTCAATAATGATAAGGAATTCTCAGTAGATGCTCTGAGAAAGCTCTATGATGTCTAGGAAACTTCTTATTTATTCTTGTGTTTTTTAAGAAGGATAACTAGGGTTTGGAATAACAATTATTGTGAGTACACATAGCTATTTCCAATGATTTTCATCTTGCAATGTTTTTAGATTTATTTATTTAAATTCTAAAGTTTATTTGGAAGATGATTTTGCAGTATTAATCTTTATTGGTTTTATATATTGCAAATAATATTATGAGATATGTGTGTTTGCGTCCGTGAACTATGAGTGTCTCATATATGTCAAAAGTTAAGTCTATGAAGTCATTATGCAAATATTGATGAAAAATAGAATTAATCTTTGAATATTCCGTAGTATTGATCTTTCCCTGATCCACTTCATTGTGAAAGTACCGTGTGGCTCTGTAAGTCTTCTTACAATGAGTATTTCCGATTAAATAAATCATTGAGGTTCCTTTGTGATTAATTTAATTGAGTATTTTGGATACAAATTCATGTTTCATGTGATTTGTTAATGTCCAAAGAAATCATTCTTTTCATGAAAAAGTAAGGTCGCTCTTGTTGTTCCCTTGGGAATGACATTTTATGGGGGAGAGTTCTTAATTGAACTTATGCTTAATTGCCAAATCTTTGTGGGGAGTGCGGCTTTGGAATATTATAGGGGTTATATTGTATCTTTTATAAACTCCTTGATGAAAGCATTTAGTTTCAGCTATATGATTGCATCTAAATAAAGTTGATATGTTCTCTTTTAGTCATGAAGTATCTCGTTGAGAATTCCATTATGATCCCGCTAGTTTTCGTACCTTTGCCAATTTATATTGACAAAAAGGAGGAGAATTATTTTGTAGTTCACACTACATATACATAAGGTTTATGGATCATTATGTAAGAGGGAGTGGTTTTCATTGTGAGATGAAGTATTGACTAAGGGGGAGTAATACATATCACCATAGTATTATTGTCAAAGTTGTGATACAATTGAACTTTGATGTTGTGTAATAATACTACGACACTGTATAACAATTCGAAAATATCTTGTTTTTATATATTGTTATAGCTACGGATCTTCAACAACTATGATGCTGAGTTGAACAGGTTCAGAATCACGGAAGTACTTGGAAGTTACGAAGATTTTGAGTAATGTTGAAGAACCAAGGAGATCAAGCATTTGGATGAGAAGCTACAAAGTTTATTTTCTTGTAATCCATATGTATTGATAGTTTTGTCACTAAAATTGACAAAGGGGAAGATTGTTAGAGCATTGCTCGTTCGAACTCGCAAGAGTTGCTATCTCAAGCTTGTTTGTCAAGTTTAGTTGCCAAAACTATAAGTCTTGCTTTCTAGTCTACTTATAGTTAAGTCTCGGATTAGGATAGAATGTGTAGTTGAGCTTTATTCTTCACGGCATTCATCGATTGAAGACGAAGAACTACTAAGGGGAGCTTGTGGAACTTCATCAACAAAAGGTATATGGAGACTTGAACTCATCTATCACTCATAAAGTCTATTTCTACTTTATCTCCTTTTTGAGACAAAAGTCGTATAACTATATAGATTTTAGTTTATACACATTTGAGATTAACTCGCTTACATATTTATCGAAATATGTGTTGGTAAGATTTTGCTTTAACCAAGTTCATCTTATGTTCATTACGAAAGTCAAAAGATGATCATGTGAAAATCGCCTTGTAACATCTTACATGATTTGTGTGAGACAGTCATTTGATGTAGACTCGGAATGTTTCGTATTGATCATTCGATCACTTGAAAATTGCTTTGAAGCTAATAGTTTGTGTGAGATAGCTATTCCCGTCTTCCGAGAATGTTTCAATGATTGAAATGAGAGTTTAGAACGATTAATCATTATTGGATATAAGCACAATATGCGTACTTGCATATGTGTTATCCAAGATCGGCAATCTGGTATGCATACTGGTAAGTCAGTTGAAGTCCGGAAGCTATAGTATGCATACCCGCATGCGTACTGGCGAAGTCAGCTGAAGTCCGGGAACTTTGGTATGCGTACCCGTACACGCACCATATTCAACTGAGTTAGGATGTGAACGACAGTATGCGTACCCATTTGCATACTAGTGAATACAGTCCAATTCCGGATACTTAGGTATGCGTACCCGTTTGCATACTTAGTGAGTTAAGTTATAAAATTGGTTTATTCGTGAACAATACATTTTAAATAATAAGGAATGCAATCTTTTGCAAATCGTGGCTATAATGTTCATGAATTGATTTAAGTGAATCAAAACCGATTTTGCTTCGATTGTGTCTTGTATACTTCTACGAGAATATAAACAATTGAACGACTCCATAACTAGTTTCATTTGAGTCACTTGAACTAGTTATGATTGAGATGAACAAGGTTAATAAGAAAGCATTCATATGGCTAACTTCGGTTAACTATTGTTGAACCAACCATATGTACGCGTTTAGGTACGGTTACTCATATCTAAATGAAGGCACATTTCATTTGTGTATAACAAGCTAAGTTCGATCTAACGGTTGAAAGATATTAGCTTGAATCTAATCAGGTTTTCATCTAACGGTGAATATTGAATTCTTGGTTACCAAGGTAACTTAGATTGCAAACCCTGATTTGAAAACTATATAAGGGAGAACTCCAGCAACTGGGAAACCTAATCCCCACACCTCCTGTGTGATACTAGTTGTGACTAGAGTCGATACTACTTTAACCTTGGGTTTTTCTCAAAACCTTGTAGGTTAACGAATTGAAGACTTCATTGGTTTTGTGAAGCCAGACCCAACTATTTTCTTCGTAGTTGTGTGTTCTGATCTTACTTTGTTCTATCTTATTGAGTACTATCTTCTCTAAGATTTGCTCAAGATTTATCCCCGATAGGTAAGATATAAAAAGTAGTCACAAACATCTTTGTCTCATCATTTTTTATTACATAATATCTTGTTTCGCTTCCATACGATTAAGATTATTGTGAGGTGATTGATATTACTAGGCTGTTCTTCGGGAATATAAGACCGGTGTATCAATTGGTTCATGTTCACCTTGATTTATAAAAAGACAGAACAAAAACTCGTAGGTATTTCTGTGGGAGACAGATTTATCTATTCCTATAAACTTTTCTATGTGAGACGGATTTGTTTATCAATTCTATGACTTTGGGTCGTGGCAACTCTTAGTTGTGGGTGAGATCAGCTAAGGGAATCAAGTGCGTAGAATCCGGCGTGGTTCAAGAGACGTAAGGAACGCGACTATACCTTGATCAGTGTAAGATTGATTAGGGCTCAACTACATTCCATTCCGAAGTTAATTGGTAGTAGGCTAGTGTCTGTAGCGGCTTAATACAGTGTGGTGTTCAAATATGGACAAGGTCCCGGGGTTTTTCTGAATTTACGGTTTCCTCGTTAACAAAACTTCTGGTATCTGTGTTATTTCTTTTCCGCATTATTTGTTTATATAATTGAAATATCACAGGTTGTGCGTAGTTCAATCAATTAGATAATCCAACCTTTGGTTGTTGATATAAATTGATTGACACTTGAGCATTGGTATTTAGTACCGTTCAAGTTATTTCTCATATTAATCCGGCTCACAGATTTCTATCTGTTCGATTGCGGATTTATTTGAGAAATCGAGATATAACTCTTGGATATATTCTCCTTGATTGAGTCTGACTGTCTGGTTGATTCTCTTGGAATTATATTGGAGTTAGTCCATACATATTGCCTAAACGAATTATTTGGTGTGGTTGTTGTACCCCCGATTTTTCAGCTCTAATTGTTCACTGAGGTCTCTTCAGTGTTCAAACTCTTGAAGAATGTCTCAAGGGACATGTCTGCAACCACTTTTCCTTTCTCAAGTTCTTCAACTTGTTTCTTCATGTCTACAAGATCAGCTTTTGTTTCTTCAATTCTTTATTTTAGCCAATCTTGATCTCGAACCATTGTTATTATATTGGTTCTTAGTTCCTCAAAACCATTGATTAAGTTTATCATACTATTAGAGGGTATCCACTTGGTTTCATTTGGATCTTGAAAGTTAAAAGTCAACAAACATGAGTCATCTTGAGATCCAGTAGAACTATAAGACTCATAATCAGACATGATTTTTGAGATGTTTTTCTTCTTCCTTTCTGTATTGATTCCTTGACAATCCTTAACCTTTTGAGCTTCCTCCTTATTTACCTTTATAATACTGCGAGTTATTGGAAGCATTCTTAAGGAATTAAATAAGAATTAATCAGTGTTTCTCAATACAATAAGAGGATTTTTTTCTTAAAAAGATAAGAAAATTTATTTTTTAGTGAAGAAATATTTTTTATTAAAACCGAAAAACCTCATTCTTTGAAGAATATATTTTTACAGGGAAACATTAAGATTTCAAAAGAAATCCCTAATTAATGAAGACATGAACTTTTCTTTTCCTATTTTTTAAACAGAATGGATTCGCAGTTTATCCACTTTGCCAGACTTTTCAGATAAAAAACACAAAACATGTGCTCTCGTTTTATGTGCTTTCTCATCCCAAAAATATGAGCACAAACCTGGATGAGAGTGCACAAACTCCACACAACTAAGTTGTATCGGAGTAAGCCTTTTCATGCTTACAACGAGTATCAGAAACATAGTTCATGTTCCTTTTTGGAGGTTTCTTCCCAAAGTACTATTTTCTCCGAAGAAGATAATTTTTCTTTGATCTAAAGGTATGATCATGAGGAGAAACTGACCTGATGTGAAAATTTTCAGAGATAGATAAATCTCTCTTAGTTCCATTAATGAGATTTTCATAAGATTTTCTCATTCTAATGATTTCCTTATTATGCACATCAGCTTGATTATCAGAAACAATTATTGGCAATCTTCCCTGATTGTTTCGTTTGGCATAAATTATTTCCTTCCCTTTCTTCTGGAGAATTTCAGTAGGTAAATTACCTTCATGTAAACATAAACTATTTCTACATGAGTGAGGTGGAACCTTTTTCCAAAAGTGATTATAAACTCTTTTATCTTTTGAGTTGAATTTATCTGGTTGGGATATATTCTATCTTTCTACCGAGGAATGATCTTTCAGTTTTTTAAGACAAGATACTTCTTTTAGCACTTTTACAAGAGTATTTTGAAAAAGTATAAGTTTCCTGTTAAGAGACTGAAAGATGTATTCCTTAAGATCTTTTTCACGGAATCGATTTAAGGTTTCCTTTGAACAGGATTTCGTTTGATCATCAGTAGTCGTAGAAGATGGTTTTTCATTCTCTTCTGACTTGATGTTGTTAGTCCTACTACCATCATTATGGTTTTTCATTCACTTTTACAAGAGTATTCTATACTAACATCGATTTCAGATGTAACCAGACGAGTTTTGTCATCACAATCTGTAAAAGTCGAGCAAGGACTTTTTGTTTCTTCATCAGAAGAAATTATAACAGACTCATTAGTAAGAATCATATGATGAACCCCTTGTTCTTGAGTAAAGGTTTTATCAAGAGCTTCTACTTTGACAGTAAGATCCATATTCTTTTTTGCTAGAATATTTAGTTGAATGTCTTTTTCTCTGATATCTTGCTTAAGAAGATTAGACTTTGTCTTTAGCAATAACATCCTTGTAGACAGAGATTTTATAGGTTTTAGGAGTTTTACCAACTCTTTCTTAGCATCTTCCTTGACATCATAATTCGACTCAAATGTACTATTGAATTCCTTAACTCCTGGATCATGAGTTAATGAAGTAGTAACATTTTCAACTTTTGAGTATTCGCCATCTTGCGTTACATTAACTGAATCAGACATATAATCAAATCTTATAGGTTGGATCACACCAAACACAGATTGTTAGATCTTTTCGTTCTTGCCTGCTCTGATACCAATTGAAAAGACGAGGGTACCCAAATACACCACAATCTTTTTCTTTTAACCTATAAGTCCTCTACCGAATGTGATCATCTATGGACATACTCGACACAATACAACAATTCAGTTCACACTTCGTGTGAATGTATATGGATACAAGATCGAGAAAATACAACAACAAGATAACTTGTGTGATTGACTATGGATGCAAGATCGAGACAATACAACAATGAAGTATGTTACTTGATAATAGATTCGGTATAATCGAATTCTATAGGATCAATATCAAGTATACCGGATTAACGTACAAGTGCAATTTACTTTAACTTATATAAACAAATATAATTACGGAAAACAAAAGTAAATGACAGTGACACATAAGATTTTGTTAACGAGAAAAACTGCAAGTGCAGAAAAAACCCGGGACCTAGTACAGAATTGAATACTTTCATAATTAAACCACTATACAAAATACAATACCAACTTCGTATAGTTGAGACCAAATAGACTCCCGGAGCTACTTAGTTCCCTTGGTATCCCTGCGTTCCTAAACTTGTGATATGAGTTTGACAAAGGCTCTTCTGTTTAATCTAATAAACTCCTTTGTCATGTCTAGATCAATCTAAATCAGCAACTTAGATTTAAATTTACAATTAATCAAATTCGGACACTGAAGAATGCCACCAAGTGATTAATTGCCGATCTACCCAACTAGACAATCAATATGATTCTAGTTGGATCCCAGCCGATCAAGGTTTGTGCAATCAATATTCACAAGATACCAAACTAATAAGAAATCTTCTTCGTCTTCAAATCTTCTTTAATCTTCTTCAAAACCTGCACAACAAACACTTGAATCTCTTGTGATCAATCACGCACAAAACGGAGTCTGTTAACAATAGATTATCACAATATGTCTTTAGATCTACAAACAGTTCTAAAAATCCCGTCGATACTTTGATCTAGTTTGAGTGACCTTATGTCAAAAGAGAAGGCTCTCAAGAATAATCAAACTAGGTGCAATCAAAGTTACAACAATCGTTAGTCAATCAAATCAATATTTCGAGATGACTAAGCATGGGTTTTGGTTGATTTTGTTGTTGGTGTTGTTGATTGAGAAGAAAGAAGAAGTTTTCATCTGTAGATGAAAACAATGAAGAATTTTGTCTGAAGAAGAAGAATGAGATATAACTGTCCACACATGAGTGGTGAGAGTAGTCAAGTAATCTTACATTTTCAAATGTTTTTTGGACCTCCGGTTAACTGTATTTTGACGCTGGACTACAAGATAAACTTAGTCGAGTTTCCTGAATGAATCAGCAAATTTCTCAAACCATAATTTAAAAAAATTGGGTTTACATGAAAGTTTTTCCCTCAAAATGGGGTGCCCATATGAATTTCTGCCCATGTGGGTTTGTTGCCGAAAAAAAAAGAAAAAATTTCACATATTATATTGAAATAATATTAACTATTTTCATTACATCTAGCTTTCGCCGTGCATGGACCGAAATGTGGCCATTTTTTTTTGATCTAACCGATCATCCCTAATAGGGGTGAGCAAAAAGTCCGGAACCTCGGATTTCACCCCGTATCTGACCGCAAAATTGTGGGTAAAACCCAATCCGCAAGATATATGGGACTGCCACGAGTGGGATTCTTCAAATCCGCACTTTTAGCGGTTTGGTTGCGGTTAGACTTTAAAATCCGCGGATTCACTCGCACCGTAGCTGCTATACATTTCTTCCGTCCTTTTCATCTTGCATTCCATTCATTCATATAATATCACAAGTAACATTTTTAGAATTAGGTTGTTGTTTTTGCTTTTTTTGCTTTTTTTTTTGTCTTTTTTTACTAAATCCACGGCTAATCCGCATCCGGCCCATATCCCCACTGATCCGCGGATGTAAATCCGCGGGTGATTTGACCAGACACGGTTGGATTTTCCAATCCGCAACTTTGACGGATTGGACATGGGTGTCCCCTAATCCCGCATCCGTCCGCCCGTTGCACACCCCTAATCCCTAACAAAACACATCGGACGACCCTACAGCGCGAGTACGCCTCTTACAGAAAATTTCCTCAGTTCGGCCCATATACAAAGAAACAAACCCTAATTTCTCAGAAAGTTTTCGTTTCTCATTGGCGTTGGCAGCATGAGTCTCGTTGTAGATTTGGCTGATTGGGTGGCTATGGAAAATGATGAAGATAATGAAATCATTGATGAAGATAATAGAATCATCAAAAAGTGTGTGATAGGACAAGATGAACATGATAGACTTTGCAAAGATTGTAAGTAGTTTTTATGAAACTCTGCTTAACCCTAACAACATATATTTTTCCTTAGTTTATTTCTCTGAAAAAATCATTTCCATCCGATACTGATTCAAAATTGAAATAATCAAGTATGTCATATCCCAAGATTTTCAACAAAATTTCCTCCAAACTCACGCTGATTTTCTCTAATATTTTCCATCAAATTTTGGATCTCAGGCTGTTGTGAACCTATAAGTAGTCCTGAGTATGATAGATATGAAATTGGTTTTTGGTACTTTAGCTATGAGTGAAATAATAATAGAAGACAAATTTATGTATTAATTTTGTTTATGGGCGCAGCTAATTTGAAAGGTCATGCTTTTGAATTTGACGATGAGTTCAACTTCTTTACTACTGATGATGAGTGTGATCCGGAGGAAGCATCAGAGGCGTCAGGATAAATAATGGGTACACAAATGATTTTATTTTATTTTTTATGTTTTGATCAGAACACAAATGATTTCCCATGCTACCAATTTAAACCTTTTTCTTATTCATAATAGTAGTTGGAGTCATATTAACATGTGTGAGACTCTCAACAGACTCCGAGAGAAGTTGCTTGTGAGGTTTCAAGTGCTTATTCAAATGTTGGCAATCTTCAATAGAAAAAGACCACTACTTCATTGATTTACACTTCCCCATCCATATAGATGGCCGAGAAAGGAGGAACAATAGTCATAATAAGTCTTGTAATATTGAACCGCAAGAGTCCATTTGCTTTTTTGATTCCTTCGTTAGCTAGTTACTCCTGTTTAATAGCATCATGAAATAGTAATGGTTGTTTGATGTCCTCTATTATAATGCTCTACTTTGTTCCTTACCTAATGTGGGATGAATTTGCAGATGGAGAAGATGGAGCTTCAACAAAGAAAAGCAACGAGAAAAAGATGTTTGAAGGTGATGTAAAGCCTATGGAGGAGGACAAATTAGCAGCCGATAAAGCCATCAATGTGGATGGTTCAGAGGAGGATATGTCAACTGATATGAGGATGAAGGCAAAGCGCAAGTCACAAGAGGATGGGGTCGAATCAGTGCAGAGCGACAGTATCAAAACTGCCATTGAAGTGAAGAAGAAAACCAAGCCTCTAACATAGAATCAGAGCAGAATGACAGTATCAAAGCATAGGTGATGCTTAAAGTAAATATATCTTTGTTGGTAAGTTTAGCCATTTGTGCATCTGGATGTGTATCAAGTATTAAGCTCTCGATAGACAGCCTATTGTAGATTCGACCATATATTTTATCTATTATGTAGCTGTATTTCGTATATTTACGTTTTTGTTCTTCAGTTATTGAATTTTTTATTTGACGGTGATTTTAGCTAAGTTTTAGCTACCAATTGTTACTGCTCCAACTATAGCTCCTAATGCGGAGCTGGAGATGGCCTTCACAAATAGGCATGTGCGTGCTACATAGTTGGCACCTTTTTTTTCCCTGATCAAGAGGTTAAAATTTTATTTAGTGAAAAGAAAAAGATTTACAACCTGTGCCCGAAACAACAGGCCAAGTTGAATCAATTAGACTCGGTTTCCAGACATAATGGCTTCCCAATGAAAGGCAAGATCGGAGGAAATATAACAGGTGCACCAGTTATGAATATATCCCTACTGGTATAACCATCTTTTGATCTCGATAATGATTTCTTCTCTATCTCTCCTTTTCTTCCCCATCAGTCTTCTATTCCTCTTCGTCCATACAGCCCACACTGTAGAGGCCAGTGTTTTCGTTCACCCACGGGTTACTCATGCAGTCAATAAAATAGAACCATCTTTTGGGGACTACTCAAAAAAGGTGGGGGACTACTCTTTCATTTTTGGTAGGACATTTGAGGTAATTTTGGGTCACCCCTTATCTAAATTCTTTTTTAATACCAAATTTACCCTTGGTAATTAAATTAGTTAGTGTTAGTATAATAATTAATTACTGATTAGTTAGTGATTAGTGAGTTATTAATAGGATAGTTTTGTTAGAATCAGAATTATTGAGAGAGAAGAAGAAGAAGAAAAAAAGATGAAGAAAAAGAGGGAAGAACCCAAAAAATCTTATTTTGAGTTTAGTAAATATGATATGAGTGATTCATGTGATGATACCTCCTCCTCAGAATCAGAACCTCCTTCATCTCCTAATATATTTGTCAATATTTTTAATGATCCGGATATGAGTTATTTGTTAGATGATGAAAGCTATTTACCCCAAACTCAACCTAATGACCCAAATGATGAATTTTATCAGCCACAACCAGAAGATGAAGTTATGGGTACTCAGGTATGGCTCAAATTTAGTTAATGTAGCTTGAATTGTGAAAAAAATTGGTCAAATCGAAAATTTCAGGAAGAAATTTCGGCTAGGTCAAAGTAGTTCAGTTAGCAATTCTGCAAAACAGGTAGCCGAACTCTCTTGTATGTGCAGTTCGGTTAATCATTTCAGCATACGCAGGTAACCGAACTTTGTTTTAATGGAGGTTTTTGAGAGTTCGGTTATCTTTTTCCAGAAAACGTTGCCGAACTAATTTTATAGAGTATACAGTTAATAGTTCGGTTTAGTCGAGTTTAGTCCCTTTGTTACCGAACTTTTTGTTCGGCAAGATCGCAAATCACGTTCATTGAATAGCTAACCGAACTTTGTAGTTCGGTTTAGTCGAGTGTAGTAATTATGTTTCCGAACTATACCATAGAAAATTCCAAAGAACAAGTTCGGCAAGATCGCAAATTTTTTTTCATAACCGAACTTTTTGTTCGGCAGGATCGTATATTATTTTTACATTGCCGAAAATTTAAGTATTTCTTATTTTTAGTTGGTATTGACGTTGTGCTATTACTCGTAGGTTGCATCTGATCCAATAGAATCAATGGAAAATCAACCTACCCCTGTTGATATTTTGTACGATGACACGTCCCATCACTACATGAATGACTTGGTATTCAAAAGTCCTTTAGAGGCAAAGAGTTGGGCTAGACAACATGCACTAAAAGACATGTGTGTATTAGTATTGAATGGGAGAGAAAGCAAAACCCGCTTTGAAATGGTTTGTGAGAGAAGCGGCGATCCCGATAAAATCCACAAGAGGAAGGGTTATGTTTATAAAGGAAAGACAAATAGGAAGAACAAAACTTTCTCAAAGAAGATTAAATGCCCATTGAAGCTTGCATTTAATTACAACGAAGAATTGGGTGGATGGGTTCTCTACAAGGTTATGGAAGGTTGTCATAACCACCCTCGTCCGGAGCATCTTGAAGGACATTTCATGGCGGCCAAGCTAACTCCTGAAGAGATGGACAAGGTAGCTAAAATGAGGAAAATGAGTCTTTCACCAATTCAAATGCTCCAAATACTAAAGGAGGATAACAAGGATATCCACTCATCTTTGTCCACCATTTGTAATGCAATTGGGACAATTAGAAAGAAGGAATGGAGAGATAGACAAGTGATGCAACAATTGTTTTTTTTTGGCCAAAGAGAAAGACTACGCGGTTCAAAAGGATGTGGATTCGGACGGAGAGATAACACAACTCTTCATTACGCATCCAATGAGTGTTCAATTGGCCCAATGCTTTCATGAAGTTCTCATAATGGATTGTACTTATAAGACGAACAAGTACGAGATGCCATTGTTGAATATTGTTGGGCGTACTTCGACGAAGTCACCGTTTACCATGGCGTTTTGTTTTTTAAGGGACGAGCAAGAACCTAGTTACATTTGGGCACTACAACAAATTAAGGCAATCTTCCGAGGTGATGATATTCCCGGGGTTATAGTCACCGACAATGAAGTCGCATTAATGAATGCAATAGAGGTAGTGTTCCATCCCTCCTCCAAAGGGAGAAGAAGCCGGAGAGGAGTTTGGTGATAACGAAATGGGTAGAACCGTACTAGAGATGTATCGTGGCATGAACAAGCTCCAAAAACAAATATTTTGGGATGACATGAGGAAAATCATATATCCACAAACTTTGGAGAATGTTTATGAACCGTCAAAAGGCAAACGCAAAGGTAGGCCAAGCAAAAAAAAAACTAAAAAAAAACTAAGAGAATATGCAAAGGTGTTACGTAAGAAGAAAAGTGAGCAAACCCCATTTACTAGAGATCCTTCAGCCCATGAGTATACCGCGGCAATGTACTTGGAGCAAACCAAGAAGGGGTAGGAGTATTGAGGAGAAAGGCGAAAAAAGTGAGCGAGATTTGAAGAAAAAAGGTACGATGTGTCCATCACAACCAAGCCAACCATCTTCCGGCGACGTGAAGCTTAAGTCTCCAATTTTCCCTATCCAACCATCTTCCCTAGACGTGAAGCTTGAGGCTCCAAATAAAGACTATTTGAATGAGCTACCTCTATACATTAGAGAATACGTTATATCCACCGATGACGTTCCTCCGGATGGTAATTTTGGTTTTCATGTTTTCAATCAACAACTTGGGCCTTTCATCGAAGGTGGCAAGCTAAATAATGGGTGTGCAATCACTCATATAAGGCAAAGGTTGTTGTCCAAACTAAAGGAGAATCCGGCCTTTTACAAGACAATGTTGTGCGACGGGGTGGGTAGGCTCAATGAGCAATTTGTTAAGTATCAACGTCGTCTTCATGGGGGCCATCCGATCACAACGGATTATTGGATGAGCATGCCGATATGTAGACACTTAATCGCCGAGGCATTTAATTGTGTGGTTCATTATTTCTCAAAGTATGCTAGTTTCACCTTCACCCCGAAAACAACCGTATGTGTCGAGCAACTCAAACGAAGGAGATGTGTGATGGCATTGACTAACAACAACCACTTTATAGGACTCCGTTTAAAACCCGATTGTCCACTGCCTCCAATATCCGGAAACTCTTATTGGCCTGCATTTAACCCCGATATAATGTTGGGTTGGTGTATTATGTATGAGCATAACATGGAGATGTGGAAAGCTTTGAAGAAATCGGACGAAATTGTACATGAAGGTAAAATTTCACTTGAGGGTGATTAAATGACACATGTAATGGAACTAAGTATGCTTATCAATCTAATACTATGTTTTTTGAAGTGTGGTATTCATTATCGAGTTAATGTTAGTATTTTATTGAGTTGACAGATAATAGTTCGGTTAGCACATATGATTATCGAGATTGCCGAACTTAAGTTCGGTTGCCTGCGCAAATATTTAAGGTTGCCGAACACCCGTTTTTTGGCACTTCTGTTTTGACATTGACCCAACGGCTAATTTTGATTTCTACCCTGTTATTACTCACTCAACGACTATTTTTTTAATGAAATGAAATTCTTGGATATTTTTCAACTTCTAAATTTGAGTTCACAAATAGAAGTTCGGTTAGGAACTTAGATTACAGGACATTGACGAACTATTACAGGATAGAAGTTCAGTTAGGAAATGAAATTACAAGAAAAATGCCGAACTATTACAGGACTTTCCGAAATAAAATTACATAACATTTAATATCCTAAACGCGTTATGAAAAAGTCTTTAAGGATGCGGAAATGATCTTCATATTTGAAATTCTTTCTCTTCCATCTTCGCCATTCATTTTTGGATGTTAAAATGATTTCATCGAATGTTTCACCCCTAAGTCGATACCGCCTTACAATCCGAAATAAAGCCATAAATTCCACAACTCTAGCTCTTATCTTATCAAATCGAATGAACAAAGCTATATGGTCACGGTTATGAGGGTTTGTTGTGTCGGAACAGAATTTCTCATGAATTTTCCCCCGATAGCATTGACTCATAATGCCATTCATTCTTCGTTTTTCACCCCTCTTTGGATAGTATAGTATGTAGTTTCTGCAAAGAGAAAGATCTTAATCTAGAGTAAATTTAGGACTAGTAGCTGCCATTTTTAGGATATTTTGAAACAAAATGTTAACTATGAGATACATATATATACCATTGAGGTGTATAACGGCTATATTTTCAAAATAAATAGCCGTTACTTGATATTTGTGTTAGATAAAGAACATTGTAATTTCAAAATTCAAAATTCGGTTAGCAAATAAAAAATTTGCGAGCCAACCGAACTACAAAGTTCAGTTACATGGTAAAAAATGAGGTAACCGAACTTTTATTTGAAGGCTCACTCACAAACTGAACATATATATGATACACAAACCACTCTGAAACAAACCTAAGAGTGTAGTTCTATGATTTCTGCATCAAAAGAATGACTTTTCCAACTTGTGCAAAAGCAAAATTTTGAGTCTCCAGAGACGAGTTCGGCAACCAGTGATATTATACTTTGCTAACCGAACTTTCTAGTTCGGTTACAAGGTAAAAATTGAGGTAACCGAACTTTTATTTGAAGGCTCAGTCACAAACTGAACATATATATGATACACAAACCACTCTAACACAAACCTAAGAGTGTAGTTCTGTGATTTCTGCATCAAAAGAATGACTTTTCCAACTTGTGCAAAAGCAAAATTTTGAGTCTCCAGAGACGAGTTCGGCAACCAGTGATATTATACTTTTCTAACCGAACTAGAAAGTTCGGTTACAAGGTAAAAATTGAGGTAACCGAACTTTTATTTGAAGGCTCAGTCACAAACTGAACATATATATGATACACAAACCACTCTAAAACAAACCTAAGAGTGGAGTTCTATGATTTCTGCATCAATAGAATGACTTTTCCAACTTGTGCAAAAGCAAAATTTTGAGTCTTCAGAGAAGAGTTCGGCAACCAGTGAAAATGTAGCAAGGTAACCGAACTCTGTCTTCGGCAACCTGGTAGGATTTAGCTGTTCGCCGAAAAAACAGTTCAGTGACCTTGAATTTGTCACAGGTTACCGAACTTTAAGTTCGGTTAGCTGTGTAAAAATTTCAGGTTGTCGAAAAACATCCTGTATTCAAAATTTCATCCTTATAAAATTGAAAACACAAACCCAATTAAAATTAAAAACACAAACAATGTTCTAAAAAAAATATAAAAGTTGTTATACATACCAAACTACGAAATCCTTAACTAATTGTTTAAAACACACAAACATACGAAATTAAACCATACGAAATCCATAACTAAGATGTTTTTTGAAACTAAAACCATACGAAATCACTAACGACCACTACGACGAACCCTTTTACCACTTCCTTGTTTACCACGAGTTTTAGGTTAAACTTCCTCATCACTTGGGGTTTCATCTACTCGACCGGTTTCCTCCACGGCGCGACTTGAACATTCTCCTTGTTGTCGACCCCTCTTCAATTGCTTAAACCTACTTGGCTCCATCATTCTTTTAGTTATAATACCCTCCCACTCGTCGTAGTAGTAGGTTTGTTCCTTAGTCGACATCGGCTCTCCACTACGGATTTTATCCATCCATTTTTTCAACAATTTCGTACCCTTCTTCACCTGATTCCAATTTTAAGCATAAGTAAATATATTTTCAATACTTTCAAACAACAAGGAAGTATAAGAGAAGACATTTTCTTACCACGTTATCCCATAACATTTTTGCTTCTTCTCCACAAATAGGCACCTCCTTCTGAGTTCTCTTAGCCTCCCTATCATTTTCCTTCGCCTTCGCCTTATCAGTCTTAGCTTGTTGTTCTCTATTTATCACAAAAGGATGACTAATTTCTTGATAAAACTCCATATAATCTTCATCACATGCATTTACATCTCCACCACAAGGTACACAATCACCTAAAGGTAAGTAGTAGTTACCAAGTGCATTCCAATGTCCTACCTTAGGAGTTGGTTCATGTTTTGGAACAAAATATTTCTCGGTGTTCTTTGTTCTTTGTTCCTTGAACCAGCAAATTGAAATTTTCATTCTTCACGTCGGGATCCATTTGGACACAACAAAGTTGTCTTAGTATTCTCCTTGGATTATATATTACGTAGCCATTAGGATACCAAATTGGTCCATAGTAGCCGAGACGGTAGAGAAACCATTAAGATCTTCTTCATCTACAGGGACATCATCGGGTACGACGTATGGGTGAAATACCACATCGTTCACCGTAAGTTTATCCAATTTCTCCCTCAACGAAGTCAACTGCTCTTCTTTAGACTTCTTTTGTGCGTCCAAAAACAACCATTTTCCTGCTGTAGGTTCGTCATAGGGATAAGGTGTCTTTTCCTTAGCCAATCCCAATGAAGGGAAGTAGTCATAAATCCAAACCTATACGAAAATACGAAAATATTAACCACATACATGAAAATTGATTTGGAAGCAGAAAATTTTAGCGAATAATTTGCTAATTAACAATGTAGAAGGTCACCTGAATAAGAGTTAAGTAACCTCCAATTTGAGTTGTCTTAATCCTCGACCCTTTGCTCATCTCTCCTAGAACAAAATCAAGCACCCCAGTGGCCCAAGAGTATTTGTTAATCTCATCGAGATTCTCCAAAAGCTGTAGATAATGTGCATCCACCCTATTTCCATAAGTGTCGGGGAAAATGACGGTTCCTAGCTGATATAACCAATAAGCGGTGACATGATGCCTAAGGGTCTTCTGGTCCATCACCAACTTTCCTTTCTCCACCTTCTTTCTTGTCCCTCCAAATGCTGCCTTCAACTTTACGAACTTGAATTTCTTCACCATCTTCTTCAATGCTCCATTTTCCTCTCTTGGATTATACTCATCGCCACGTTTAGGGGACCTCACCAAACGTCTAAACTCACATTGAGCCTTTCTTGCATCCCATCCTAGGCATTTTAGAGACAATTCTTCAAGAGCTTCATAACGCATCGAGGGGTTGTAGCCTTCTCGAAGACATTTACCTTCCACTGGTAAGCCGGTGATTCTCTTGCAATCATCGGGAGTAATTCCCATCTCGCCAAATGGAAGTTGCATTGTATATGTCTTGGGATAATGCTTCTCGAGAAATGCGGATACGGCAATAGCGTCAAAATCCACATGTGAGTACTCAATAGCTCTCCATAACACACATTCTTTAACCTTCGCTTGAAACTCGTCACACTCCAAAGAAAGATCCCATTTGGACGCCTTTTGACGATGAATAAGACGAACTGCATCATTATGATCCTACGAAAAGAACATAACACTATTAATACTTTACGAAACATGTCCCAAAAAAAAATCGTTTTGTTAGTTAAGAATGAACTTAAAGAATACCTTTGTCGCATAGATCTTCGCAGCCCATGAGTGTTTGTAGCCAAACAATGTTGCCTCTCCATCATTTGGAGTACCATAAGTTGGGTTCACTGGTGGCAAACACAAATTATCAGGGGGAATGTGTGAGTATCTATCACAAGGCGGCTTCGGCTTGTTTTTCTCTTTAACAGGAACAATTTCTTGCTTTTCTTCCTCTTCCTCCTCTTCTTCCTCTTCCTCCTCTTCCTCCTATTCATCCTCTCACTCCTCTTCTTCCTCTTCATCCTCTCCCTCCTCTTCCTCCTCTTCTTCCTCTCCTTCTTCATCCTTCTCTTCCTCTTGTCCTTCTCCTTCTTTGCCCTGTCCTTGTTCTTCTTCCTCTACATATTCAACGTGTTCTCTTTGTTGTTCAACCTCTTCATTTCCTTGGTCTTCATTTCCTTGCTATTCTTCATCATCATTCTCTTCTTCAATAACATTATCAATTGTATTCTCCATCACCTCTTGATTGACATCTTGGATTACATTACGAACATTCTCTTGGTTCACTTCCTGTAACGATCCCCCTCCATGTTTAGCATTTTTAGTACCACGGTTTCGGAAATCCAAATGTATTCTACCACGAGGGGTGGGAGTTCTCAAATCTTCATCTAGGTGGGGATTAGATTTTTTCCTTTGTTCCTAATGAATGAAAACCACATTATTAGCTAAACATAATATTGTCTTATCAAATAAAATTGAACATGGGATTACATCAAACACAAAATGTTAACAGACTAAAGTTCGGTTATCTGGTATAAGTTGCGAAGTCACCGAACTACAAGTTTGGTGTTGACAGATCAAAGTTCGGTTACCCCATAGAAATTGCGAAGTAACCGAACTATATTTTATCAAAGTTCGGTTACCTATATAAATTTATCGACTAAACCGAACTCAAATTTCTCATATAAAGAAGGAGTTCGGTTATGATTTTTTTTTTGCGAGCTTACCGAACTACATAGTTCGGTTACCTAAAAATTCCTAATTGGCTTAACTCTTCTTCATATTGAAAGTTCGGTTACCAAAATCTATGGTTTTCAAAATTTCTCCTAGCCGAAATCTAGACTGTAACTACCATTTTCTATGGTTTTTGATGATTTCTAATCGATTTCTTCAACAAAAAACGATTAAAAGGAATGGGTATGAAGGAAATTACCTGCGGATTTTCATTTTACTCGAATCGGACTTCTTGGTGGATGTTGGATGCTTGACTTGGTCTCCCAACTTTGCTTGAAGTTGTTTATCAATTTGAAATTGATTTGGGAGATTCGCTATATTTGCCAGTCCCGGACTCAATCTTGGAATTCTTGGTGTCTGCTTAGAACACATTGTTTATAAAGATTGATTAATCGAAGATGAATTTTTTTCGAATCGACGATTAACGTCGATGTCTACGAAGAAGAGGAAAAGAAGAGAAGAAGAAGGAGAATAAAAGAAAAGAAAAGATTTTGAAACTGATTTTAGGTTTTAATTTAGTCGGTAGTGGTTAAATTAGTGGGTTATTAGGATTAGTTATAACCTTAATTAGGATAAGGGCAGATTAGTCTTCCCTAATCTTTTAGGACACCCCTTAGAATGTAGGGTGAATATTCCTATCACAAAATAGTCCCCACCTTTTTTGAGTATCGTTCATAAAATAAGACAAAATAAGACCAAATTGAGGCAGTGAAAGGACGGTGTAACAATAGATGATCCACTTCTTCCACTGTTGAGTTGCAAAAGCAACAATTTGTGTTTGGGATGTTGCAACCCCTCTTGATCATGTTGTCTAATGTTGGTATGGCGTTTTGTACTGCGTTGGCACTTGGCAAACTCCAATTACGTTACCTAATAGTCAGAGTTATTTCTAGTCAAAGTTTTATATTGACTGCCCGGGACTGCCTGGGACGTCAAGTTACCAAGTCACCATCACTGTATCACCATGGTGAAAGCCGGAGAGGAGGATGTCGTGACCTGATTCTAGTTAAAATTAGAAGGCCTGGTGAACACGAGTTAGAAGGTTCAAATAATATTGATGCCCGAGGGAATAAATAATGGTGTTAGTGTATGTTTGCACTGGGAATTCAACTTGGCCAGCATGAAGATTGTCACAACTTGGCCTTAGACGATCAATAATATTTTCCTTCAGCTATCATGCTCCATATGCCGGTGAAAAAGATGTTGAGCCAAAGAATTTGATGTGCACAACCCGCCACTCTTTCTATGAACATAAACATCAACAGCTACACATCAGATACCTATCATGCAACTTGTATGCAATATAAATATTACTACAGTATACGATATTAAATAGGTCAAATCAGATACATATCATGCAACTTGTATTTACACGAAGCAAGATTACATAGCTACAAAAAAAGCCTATTGTAACTCAGAATCTAATGACGTAAATGTATAAATAAATCTAAAGAGAATCTCTCTGAAGAGGAAATACGTATGAATAAGAAGAGATTGGAGGAAGAGGGGCTCGCAATGTCAAATTTCGCAGCAAATAATTTTATCGATGAATTAGCGGAGAAGGTGGCCAACGAGTCTCCACCGGAAGCTGAGGATGACGAGCAAGTTGAAAAAGATTATAATGAGGGGATGGAGGCTGATACTAACCAACGATTATAACTTATCTTCTAGGGGTATCTACAATAAACTCTTCCAACAAAGATAAAGGGTTTGACCCTATTGCGGAAGAAGAGGCTCGGAGAGTCTTGAATTTGGTAAATACGAAGTTGGCTATAACATCAGTTGATAATAATACATCGAGGAGTAGTAAAGTTTTTGGTCCTTTACAGCCAAATAAACGCAGTTTTAAATGAAGTTATGTTGATACAATGACGATTGCTACGGAAACGAGTAAACTAACGGGTGTTATAGGTTTTTACGGTTTCCTATAAGGGTCTGTTTTGCCCATTTCTATTAATTTTTAGATATTTAGAGGTTTTGTCTGCCCTTTATCTCTCTAAAGGGTCCGGGATCTTCGGGTCACATAGGTAATTACTTGTAATTACTGTTTTTGGATTTAATATTATGGCTTAGCTAAAAAAAACTCATAATCTAATGAATGGCCTGATGCATTGAGTTAGGCTCATTGTACTTTGGTAATGATTGTCAGTGTAACATGGATCAACACCAAACAGTCCCAAAAATTCACGATGACGCGTAGATATTGTTATGGTCTGTGGTGATTCATAGAAGAAGATGATAAAAATAGATAGAGAAGTAACTTAATACTCAGAGAGTACTGCCTAAGTCCTTACTATTAAAATTGTGGTCGAGTCCCAGAGAAGGTAATGTAAGTTTAGAAGAAGTTTGGGGACCAACAGAGGAGAGAAGAAGAAATCAGAAGTTGCAAGAATCGGGTTATGCTAGTGCTCTACTGAAAAACACGAAGAACATACTACGTATAAGAACAGTCGTTTATTCAGCTGTACATCTCTTTTATCGTTTCAAGTAACATACTACGTCGCAAATCTTTGTTTTAGCACTTTAAACCTCATTGTACACACTTTTGAGCTATGAACCAATACTTTGAGCAAGTAATTAATATGAGGAGCTAAACCCCTTAGCTAAGGCGACGGGAGAAGCCATTGTTTCAAGAAAAGTGATATATTTCTACGTTAATTGATTTTTGCAATTTCTTTTTTATGATTATTTGTGTTGTTTGAAAATTGATTTCAAGAGTATGCTTAGCCTAAGGTTTTTGATGTTCTATGCTTATGGACTCAACACAGATGATTACGCATAAAGAAATTTTTGTTTGATCGGCTCTATTTTTCTCGTTGGTATCATTTTTTGAATTGTATACCATAAATATGAATTCACCGTGCAATGATGTTTGCTGAAATAAAAAAAAGAAACCATATCAACATGCTACGACAACTATTTTAGATTTGATAAAGAAGAATTCACCGTGCAATGATGTTTGCTGAAATAAAAAAAAGAAACCATATCAACATGCTACGACAACTATTTTAGATTTGATAAAGAAAAAGTTCCAATAAGACACCATCCAAGTATGTATGTAATTAACCATAAGTTATCAAAAAAAAAAAAAAAATCTGCATAAAAAAAAATCCTTAAATATCGCAACTAGAATTAAGTGCAACTCCAACAGATGGTTACCCGTTATCTCACCACATTCAAAATTCAGCGAATAAACTCAAATCCAGTGATTCCACGCCTTCCCTTAAATTGTTAGTGTCTCCCTTATTTCTAAAGGAGGCCCACTCCTCCTTATCACCACATACTCAACACCGAGACCAGTATGCTTATCATTTTTGATAGCATACCAGATGGTCTCTTCAAATAATGTTATCCCTTCCTCTTCAGGCATATTAAAGTTGTATGATTCATTTTGCCTTACAAAGGCTCCACCTTTACCTGATCCTACTTGAAACCGACCATGTATTTCTTTAATGTTTTCTGACGCCATTATATCTAAAACTCCACCATTGAAGACGTGGTACAAATGTCCTTCACTGGAACCTTGATTATAACCACCTATAAGTAGATGTCCACGATGGTTTGCTGGTAATACACTGCCAGCGTTATCAAACACGTAGTTCGCCATCTCAGCAACATCCCTACAACCTTCTCTGACCTATTAGTAAAAGATAGTAAATGAAGTGGTAAGTCAAATAACAATAAAAATGATATAAAAAAATGAACAGATAAAGCAAGATCGGATATTTTCTTTTATATTTACTGGAGTCAAGCTTCACTCCAATCAATTATTTCGACTCACTGTTTTTATGTAGATGATAAGTAAACAGGCTGCAGTCGATAATATTAGTGCCCAGCTGACCTCTGCCATTACTGTATGTAATACGAAATAACATTTCCTAGATACGACTAATAACATAAGAAACCAAGCAGGCTTCAGCATAACGAAAATCCACTGACCTTAATAATTAGCAAACATTAACTCAAGATTAACCACTGACCTTTAATTATTAGCAAACATCAACTCAAGATTGAAAGAAGGGAAACTTCAATACAGTTAACAAAAATGCATAAGAACCAACTTGTGGTTGTAAACTTGGTTTTATCTGAAGTAATCGAGCACAACTTATAAGCTCTTTAAGCAAGATGCTAAGTTAACATACAAAAATACAATCATTGTTCGGTTTTCGATTTTCAAAATTCGGTTTTCTACTCTCTACGGTCAATACTATGCTTTAGAAGAACAAATTCTCAATTTTCGAATGAGCAGAAAGTGTTTTACAAATTACATATCGCTTGCATCAGCATTATCCGTAACGGTTATTACCAAATTCAGAAGCAAAAGACTTTCTCTCATGGTGAATATATTGCTACTGCATCTGTTGTTCCTATTTTGCTCTTCATTCCTTTAGGAGTAGCCATCAATGAAGAGCTTTCTATTTGCAAGTGAACCAAACAAATTACAAATTCTACTCCTTCTGTAACAATTGAAACCCCACACCAACAACCTTTGACTCAGAAACACCCAATAGTTGTCATAACGATATTGCAAGCGTTTCTAAGCTTAAACATGTTACTAGTTCTCATTTCAGTTTTCAGTGGACTTGGTACAAGTCTGCAATTGAGAATTTAGGACAATTGGAGAATCCTTAGGCAACTAACTAATCTCTTACAATTAGTAATTTGTATCATTAGTTAGTATATGGAACTACTTTGGCAGAGTTTGAGCAGGCTTTATCCATCTATCAAAATGGGGTTTTCCAACCAGAGAACATCAAAATGACATGATTCTAAGCACGAGGGGTAATCCGTTCTCAGTTTACCCACTGGAGAGGACTGGAATGCGTACATAGTTTAGTGTTTCCCTTGGATAACACAAGGTCTGATACTCTGCAAAATCAGGTAGGTAGAAATTGCAGTCTAAGGGGTATGGGTCACATAAAAAAGAATGTAGCACGTTTTCATGTCCTACCATAATAATGTTGATCATTTGTTAATGTTGATTGCTTCGTTTGTGATTATGGAACGAGTCTATTTAATTTGTAAATGTAAGAATTTCCTCACCAGGGTAAAGACCACTGGGAAACATCAATTTTTCCGGCACTATTTACTTCTTAATATAAAAAGGTGTCAAGCCCACTCGGACGACGTGAAAGTGATGAACCACAAGCCAAACCCCAAAGCATTAGCGCATGAGCAGGTTTTTCAAAACCCTTAGTTCGCAAAATCTTCTTCTCGGGAAGCAAAGGGTATATATGCTTTTTATCAATATATGTTTCAAGACCCATGATGGGGCAGAGATGAACTTAGCAACAAGTACATATTCAGAATTAGGTTTGGAAGAAAACATAATAATTGGGTTT
Source organism: Papaver atlanticum (assembly GCA_023531105.1). Classification (NCBI taxonomy): domain Eukaryota; kingdom Viridiplantae; phylum Streptophyta; class Magnoliopsida; order Ranunculales; family Papaveraceae; genus Papaver; species Papaver atlanticum. Next base: position 1,228,448 of record JAJJMB010003182.1, on the reverse strand, counting down.
TAAGGTATTAGTAGATAATTTATGTTATTTTGGGGTAGTCATGGCTCATCCGTCTCAAGGCTTGACTCTATTGAAAAGTTTCCCTATATCAGCCATCTATAACATAGAAACGTTAGCTAGAAAAAATAAGAAGCAATCCAACTTACACATTTCTTGAGTAGCTCTACCAAAGCATCTGCGTCATCTTCATATCCTGCCCGTACATAACCCACTGGTACGCCGTCTAGTGAGAAAGTCTTTTCTGTTAATTCTGTAGTTAAAAAAAATACAATAATAATAATAAGTCAACAGATAACAATAATATTTACTTGCAATGAATAATAAAATCAGGCACACAATTGACTGTCACCATCTAAAATAAAGAAGCAAAACTCTCCATCAAACGGGAGAAGGAAAAATAAAAACGAAGGCCGTCCTGCTTTTGCGATGAAAACAGGGCGTAAATCACTTACTTGTTTTTGATCCGGAATAATTTCCTTTTTGTCTATCGGAACCCATGATTACACAATCCTTCAGGACCATAGAATAACCAGTGGTACCCATCCAACATTCATCGTCTTCATGTTCTTCGTCACTGAGACCCGTGTAAAGAGCGAACTCGTGAATCAGACACGCAATTGACTAATCGACAATATCACATAAACCCCTAATTTAGAAAAATATCCAAACTGAGTTAAAAAAACAAAACCTAAACATAGTAAAATCTTACCTGTCTGGGAAATTCTCTCTTCCTCGTAATCCTTGAACCAATCTTCTAATTCTGGTATCATACTCTGTTCAACACTCATCAATACCCTTTAAACATCAGTCATTCACAAAACCAAAAACAATAACTATTACTGAAATTTTAGGTCAGAGACTTTAGGTGAAGAACATTTTCATCTTCATAGCTAAACTACAAACTCATAAATCAAAGATCCAACAGCAAAATCATTATCTAAAAAATGTGATAATGACTTCATATGTTGTCCAAATGAAAGCAGAATTCATAGTGGACTTGTAAACTGCAAGTTTACATTATGAGAAATTGGATTTTGGCATTAGCTAACCAGCATTAAGTTCAGCGCAAATTAGCTTCTTATTTTGTAAATAGAAACACTTTGAATATACACTACAGATAACTAAACAAGTTGTCAACCAATTATACTAATTCAAGGTAAAAAAGAACTCCAAACTGATATAACTGTCTAACATGTGCTCCACACCTATAAAACTGAATTAAATATGGTAGATAGCATGAAAAAACATGTAAGTATTAATCGCATGGTGGTGCAATGAAATGACAGCATTATAATAATAAACCCTGAATCAAATTCCTAATTTCAGTAAACCCTAACTATATGAACCCTAATATATTAGCAGAAACATGTTCAATTAAACCAAATAAAACAACAATAAACGCAAACATGTTCATTTAAACCTAAATTATTAAATCTACAGAAAACCCCAAATTTGCATAAACCCTAAAAAAGTTTCAAATGAGAGATTTCAGCAAACCAACAAAATGGGTTTTACAACTTACGGTTTCTGACGATTATTCCTTTGATTTGTCTTCAACTGTTCTGTACAACTTAAGGAATTAATGTTTAGGGTTTCCTCTTCTTTATCTTCAGAAATGAGTTGGATGAAGTCGATATACGTATGTGAAAACATGTGGATGGTCTTAGACGAACGTGTGTGGATGGTATCAGACGTACGTATGAGTTTCTGGACCGTAAGATTTTCCCGAGTTTAATTATCTTAAGATATCAGTACATCATTCGTTGAAATGTGGGGCAAAGTTATAACTTCATCACGGGGTCCAATTTTGTGTACACTCCTCTAACAAGTGTGCACATAATAAAAGAATCCTATTGGTTGCTTAAAAATACATCTTATTGGGGCGATTTTTCTTCGTCGTTGTGGGGTGAATTCTTCAAATTTTAATGGCTGGTTCGTGGCTTTATATTCTCGATTCAAAAACATCGACGATTTATCACGACATCGCGCATCCGTGTTCGTGTGGATCGACAATTTTATGGGCAAAGTACTCCTTTGTTTTAGGAGCATCTCTTATGAAAGAAGAATACAATAAGATTAAATGGTCGGAATATATTCCAGATATACCATCATCTTTCCCTTATACATAAATAAAGTTGTTTTGGATATCTTTGAGGTTTATCGCTCTTTCTCTTCGCGATCTACTTGTAATTGATGTCCTTATTTGTATTAGGGTTTTGATTATCTCTTATTTTGATGTTTTTGTCATTCTTGTAAGCGAGCATGTAATCACTATTTTGATTTGAATGAATTGAAATATGTTGATTGTCCAAAAAAAAATAAAAAATTAAAGCATTTTTGTTATTTTAGTTTGAATTTAATTTGCCATCCCGCACGACAGTGCGGCAAAGCTTTATAAGGTAGCGCACACTAGCCATTAGATACCACTACCTATTTATTTTAGAGCAGTGCCATCCCGCACGACCTTGCGGGAAGTTATCCCGCTCAAGCGGCTTCTTTAGCATTAGATCATGCTAAAACCCAGATCTAACAGCGTTGAACCCTTTAGGGGAAACGGTGGGTCTTATCCATAAAGTGGTGGGTCCTTTCCTGAAAGTGGTGGGTCCTTTCCTGAAAGTGATGGGTCCTTTCCCGAATATGAATCTAACCGTTGATTTGGTCATCCAATGGTAAAGAAGCCTCTTTTGCGGGAAGCCATCCCGCAAAGTCGTGTGGGATAGCATTTGTCTTTATTTTAAGTCGTTGGGGATAAAATGAGAACTATCACACAGATTTATTTATAAATAACCTCTCTACTTAGTTTTACAAATCAAAAACATCCCTTATAAATTTAATATTTCATTTATAAGGACCTTTTTTATTTATAAGGACCCTTTTCATTAAAAAAATAAGTAAAATTTCTTTAATAAAAAGTTCCAAACTTCGATCCATGCTTAAATTTAATAAAAAGTTCGACTCCAACTTGCCTATTGTTGATAATCTTCATCGACAAACTCATCTGCATCGTCATCCAAAATCAATCAATATCCACTACAACAGTAATATCACCACCACCTCAGATGAATCAATCACCACCAATCAGAAAACTCAAATTTAATAATCAACAAATATGTTGCTTCCTGTCTTTATAATCAGTTACATGACAAATATAAACTAATCTATATTATTTATTTATTATATTATTATAAGGAACAATGGTGTTTTTCTATTTGGACGGAGATCTACAGTTTGGACACATAAAAGAAGGCCCAGATTAAGGCACATATTTTAGTTATTCAATTACATTTCTGGGATATAAAGAATGGTCCAGATTGAGCTACATATTTGAGATTTTCAATCTATGTTTTAGGCTTATAAAGAAGGGTCCAGATTAATTCACATATTAACCTAAGATAATAAATTTAGACTTTTAATGTGCATTGGTCACTCATTTATTTGGGAGTTATTCCTCCCATTTAATGTCAAACAGTTTTTTTTATTCTAAATTTAATTCCCTTTAACTTAGCTCTTAACTTAATCCCTTTTATAATCAAATTCCTTTGTCAAATGTTCATCATTTGCATAACTATATTCTCAAGGTATGATTCACCATTGTTTGGGTTGATTGAGATAATTGTTGTTAGCTTTTCCCTTTAATTTTTTGTTTAACATCAATGGATTCATGGAGTTTGATTTATCTTTGTTTCTTTTCATTAATATTGTATTTTGTTATCTTAATTTTGTTTTTCATTTGCAGTCAAAAGATACTGATCAGATATGATTGCCATCTATTCATTTTTATTCTTATGTTAGTTTTTTTTTAATACCATACCATTTAATTTCTCTTTGTTTATATTTTTTATTTTCTATGGACAGGAAATTGTCCAACCAGACTTTAACTTTTTCAGGCCAAAATCAAAGGATTTACATGGAGTGAAAATAAATGACGAAAAAAACGATGGTTTCATTGTTATGCCCTTAACTTGGGTCGATAAATAACATTTTTTAACTATATTGCTACTATTGTTGGAGAGTTCAAACTCTTAGTTGGATTAGATTCGTGTACATGTTGGTATAAAATGGATTAAAGTTTCTTGATTATATTTGTTATTCTTCTAATTCTTTGTATCATGTGATCACATTGAAATTACATCACTTCATATTTATAACCTTTTAATGGTTTACAAAGTGAGTATTTGTGTATCTTAAGTTCTTCATGCATAATCAAATAGTGGTTGTATGCAGTTGACATCAAAAAATGGTTAGCAGATCATCTTCTAATTTCGGGAGATTGTTTTTAATCAATGAAGAATGCGGTTTAGGGAGCAATGCAGTGATGCAAAAATGTCTTTTTGTGGGATGCGTCATTATACCTATATGTTTGGACTACACAAATTGCCATTCCATGTATTTTATCATTGACGCAGATGATTTTTTTTTGGTATTCCAGAAAGGTACAAGTCTAATTTTTGCTAGAAGATGTGGTTCATATGAACATATGTGATTGCCATGACCAAATTGTCGAGTTTTCTAAAGACTATCTTGGTTTAAGAGAGCTTAGTGCATAGGAACCCATCTAAATCTTGCATCTAAAGATATCATGACTAATACTTGATCCATCACGTACCTATCTTTTATTCTAAGCATATCATTTAGTACTTGAGCTTCTTATATTTCATCGAAGATACAGACTAGCTAGCCAAACTTTTATAAATATCTTACACTTAGTAGAAGTCGATTAAGGAATATTTTAATATTCAACTGTAATGTCATGTTCATTTTGTGCTAGCAATTATAAAATTATGGTTGTTTTAGGTCTCTTATGTACTCTTGGATCAAGGTGTAATATCAGTTTCATTTGCAACTTTTCATACCATTGGTATTTAGATTAAGTCTCTTATTTACTTTTAGGTCTCAAACGCATATGCCGACAAAAAACGACTCTCCTACACATGTATCATTTATCGATTCATGTATTAAAAGGGGAGATTTCTTTTGTTTGGATCTGCCATTTTATTTAATGCGAGTCTTTCACTATTTAGTAAGACAATAAATTTGTGTTATTAATTTGCAAGGAATTTCAATTTCATCACGCGCATCACTTCTCACCGCTAAAAAAGATTCAATTCGCTTCACATCACTAATATCCAAGAGAATGATGTAGGATTCAATGTTTTACATTTTTATCTTTTTTTTCTTCGTATTTTTTGCTGGGTGTTTTTCAGATGTTAGTTTAAACCATAAATGTATAGTCTTTATAAGGAGGCTTCATAGTATTGTGTAACATCTCCCAAACCTAGAACATTATAGGGAATGATGATTGTCAATTACCATATTTATGCAAATGACATGTTTAATGGCCGTAAATTATATTAACCAACGGATTAAATTTTTTTTACCACAGGTTCGAGTATTACTAATGTGTAACCAGGCCAATTATACATTGATACAAAAACACAGTCAATATTTATTTTTGAAAACAAACAGCGGTTCCAAGAATTAATGCAGATATAACACTTTTTAAGGATATAAAAGAAGGGTTCCCAACTCTGATTCAACTTTTCAATATTTCGAAAATAAATTGCACTAAATTTATTTTTAGCACAAAATGACAATCAATTAAAACATAGGTCATATATAACCAACACCAAAAACAACTCATAGCCCCGTGCCGTTACGACACGGGTCATATCCTAGTGTTCCATCATGGTAAGTAATTTTCATCATTCACTGTTGAAAAGATCAAAAACTAGTTCAAACCCAAGTATTCATTTTTATCCGTTAACAAAAGCCCTAACTTTAAACCAAAGGTTAGCTACTTATAAAACTTGTATCATCCACGTCTATTAACTGCAACAAACATCTTCATCACACTTAATCTTCGAGCTATAATTTTTAACTTCCACCGCCTAATTGCATTCACTCTGACTTTGATTCTTCAAATACTTCCATTCTAGGGGTCTTGAGAGTGATTTTTTTATTCTTTGGATTTTGGAAATAGATTATCAATCCAACTACAAAATCAATGGTTAATAACATTAAAAAAAAAATCAATCTAGAGAGTTCACACTATTGTTTATTGCACAAGCTGGTTTAGTGAGCAATAAACTCGATCATTACCCTTTTTTTAAGCATGCTCGATCCTTGTTAAACTCGCGCAAAAGAGTTTTTGTGTTGGTCAAAAATATCGAAAACATATGAGGTTGTTTTGGTTTTGCTAAGCAAAAATGAAGGACAAGTTAACAATTAAAATTGTTTGATAGTTGTATGTTTATCATCGATGCTAAGAATGACTATGTATTATCATCCAACGAGTTTGAACCCGCTAGCTTATATAGCTTTCCCGTGAGGCAGTGCGGGATAACATTAGACAAAAGAGAAAAGAATATTGACAATATCTATTTATTACTTGCTTCAAAATAAAATCTATTTATTACCTCAAATATAACGGTTTTAAAGAGATAACCAGTTAGGGTAGTGCAAGCAAGAATAAACAAAATAAAGAAAGAGTATGAGGATACAAGACATGGCAAAGTGAACCTATTATGTCATTCTGTGTGTCATGGAGGGCGAGAAGGAGAAAAAATTTGATGGGGGAAAATTTTGAAGAGGGTATGGGGGACCAATAAGAAACCTGCATTTGTATTTTCATAGTTTTTAACGAATTTAAGTTACGAAACTCATGATCCAAAATTACCCTTCATTTAAGGCAAAACAAATCTTTATTGACCATTTATATATCTTCTCCAAAATTAATGGCAGTCTGTTTTTTTCCTAAATTACTGGTAGCTGAAACACCGTAAAATAATATATTTTGAAAATACTTATAAAAATGAAGAAAATATTAAGTACTGTCATAGTTTAGGTAATTTTCTTGGAGCGGTACTTTCATTCTTCCTGTTCGAGGGTCGTGACACCGTTTTTTTCCTTTTTTTTCTTTAATTTATACCGATCTACAATCTACTTATGTAACATGAGAAAGAAAAATAATGGGTAATAATAAATATAGACATAAGACTCATAACAAAGAGGTGGCATTTCATAGATAAGTATCCATCACTGTTAAAGCAGCAAAATCGAACCATCGAACCGTTTCACTTATTACAAAATCGAGTTAGCCAGGCTATTAGATTACTCATAAAAAAATTAAATAGCCCTAGAGTTTTAAATGATCACCTCTACCCCTTTAAAGAACAGTAAATAATAGAGAAAAACAGAGTTTATGTTTTAAAAATTAATAGAGGACTTAATTTAGGTTACGTGAGAATATTAGGTGAGATCATATTTTTTCTTCTTTCGTTTTGTAATCGGTTTGTGATGACCCTAATTTAGGTTGGTTATTATTTTGTGGGAATTAATTGACGTTAATTTAGGTTAGTTATCTAACTAATAAGATTCTTTTGACTTAAAGGGTAATTTGGGAGTATTACATTGTAACTTAAATCTGTTAAAAAACTGTTAAAAATTGAAAGACACATGTCATCTTCACATTGGTCCCTTATACCCCTTTCGAAATATGCCCCATCAAAATATTTCTTGGGCGAGAAGCATCACATATTCACAAATATATACTATGATGATGAAAGATATACTTTAAAATTTGAGAAAGATAATGAAACAATATATGTGGACATAAGGCTAGGTTTGATGATTTGATCATGATTGAAGAAAGACTTATATACTTTGTGTATGATACACAATCTACTAATTGTTGATAAGTTTTTTAATTAAATCATGGGCCAATTACAAAATAGTCATACTTTTTATAATTGGTTTACAAAATGGTCATACTTTCCAATTACAATTACAAAATAGTCATCTTCCATCCGATCTAACAGATATGAAAAAAACGTTCCCAAATTTTTACTTATATACCCTTCCCTTATAACTCAAGTAGCTAACCACAGTTAATCAGATATGGCACCAACTGCACCTAGACCCTAGATCTGGAATGGTGAACCTTAAGTATCCCACCGGATCGTGTTCTGAATGCCATGTACCAGTGCAGCAGCAACAAGCATTTGGTCCATTTCCACCTCCCATCAGCATCTGCAAAACCATCTCAGCAGTTTGGTCCATTTCCACCTCCATCAACATCTTCAAAATCACCAACAGCAGCATCCTCAAAACCACCACAGCCATTTGGTCCATCACCACCTCTATGAACATCTTCGAAACCACCACAGCAACAACTACAGCTTGGTCCATTTCTACCTCCGTCAACACTTGCAAAACCACCATATTAAATCAGAACATGTTGTTGAGAAATTATATCTGTTAACACAAGCTAAAACATTTTCTTTGGGGATCCATTAAAGAAGAATCAATCACTGTCGTAAAAATGAAGAATTGACTAAATTAATTCAAAGTAAAGATCACATATATGGAACCAAAACCCAATTGGCTATTCTAACCATAAAGAACATTCAACAACATTTTTAGACAACACCCCCTGTAGGCAAAACACCACCACAATCGCTCTAACAAAAGGGCTGGTGTAATGATCACTGATCATTCCCTCTTGATTAACATCATACCTTCAACAGATGGAAGCTGGTTCCAATGGATTAATGAGAATAATGTGAGATACCTATATGAATTCAACATTACCAACAATTACTAACACATAATTTCTGACCGTTAATCCCTACAACAAATTAACATTACCAACACATTCAAACATTTCATAGAAGTGATTATTTGCAGTAGCCATTAATCAAACTTTTGATAGACTGAAATCTAATATTAACCTTCGAATCTCTTCAACAATTCAACTAAGAATCCATTATTCTCTTTTTCAGCAACAACCCATTTAAATTCACCGACCTAAATAATAAGTTCATTTCTTAACGACACTAAGCACATGCAACCAGAATCGATTGAAATATAACAAAACTGAAATTAGGGTTTCATAAAAAATCCCCAAATCCAAAATTAGTATTTAAAGTTTCTAAAACACTCGATTTTGAATATTAAGGTAAAATAATAGTTACCTATTTGAGTTTGCTAACGTCGTTGCACTTCCCATCTTCATCATCAACTGCCGCCGAACATTGAACAACAACCAGTGATATACCTAAACCTAAAGCTAAATACGAACAACCAGTAAAAAAATAATCAAAACACGAGCTCCAAACATGAGTCTCATGTTCATATATTGCATTTGCCTCGGTTCATACCACCATGATTTCCATCTTTCCTTAGTTGCAGACTCATAAGCTATAGAGAAAAAAGAAGGCGGCCAAATGAAGTGAGAATATGAGATCGAGTTAGGTTTTGATAGACTTTAATCCATAGCTCGAGACCGTCGGATGATTCTCGAGATACAAGTATATATCCAAATCAGATTTAACCTGATCGCACAAATATAATTAGCTTCACTAGGGATAACAAGGTAATTTGCTAACATACTTTAACTCTGATTTCGCGGGGCCCAGTGACTTAACTCTGACCTAAACGGAACTATGACCATTTTCTAAATGGTTTGTAACAGTATGATCATTTTGCAAACCGGGTCTTAATTGTAGGATCATTTCTTACATTTCCCTTAAATCATCATGGTTCTGTATTAATCGATTAATTATATCGGGGAAAATATAATTAACTTGGATCTTATAAAACATAACATTAGATTTCAAAAAGAAAAACACTACCTCTTTATTTCAAGAACATTATATTTTAGGTAATTTTTAGATTTGGGAACATCCTCCTTACTATATTAAGATTAAAATTTAATTAAACATAAGAATTGCCATGATTATGATATTGATAACCGTTTGTTGTAAACAACCAATGGGATTGTTTTGTTATGTGCACAATAATTTAATGAATGTGCACAAAATTGAATTCGTGAACAGGTGTCAGCGCTTCATTAGTTAAATATGGGGGCAGAAGTGTCATTTTATATCAGCACGTGGTTTAACCGAGACCGTCCATCATCATCTAGATCAAATTTAATATGCTACTACAATTTCTCGTCTGACAAGAAACTGACTTGTCATTTATCGAGAATTTGACTCTTAACAGTTTTGGATGGATTGGGGTATTTTTCTAATATGTCCACAATGGGGCATCTTTCCAATGTTGCATTCAATTTTGGGACATTTTCCCAATTTGATAATATTGAACCACCATCCTTATCTGTCTAGGAAATCGTCGTTCTAGAGAAACCTCCCTCAAGAAGAACTAAAGAAAATGATTCGCGATTTTGGTACTACAGTAAAACCCCCATATATTAATACACTTGGGGATTCATTTATTAATATACGAAGGTTATTAATATAAGGAGGTATAACTGGAAAATGTGGAAAAATTCTAGTTCAATGTATGTAAATCCTATTAGTTAATGTAATACATCTTTATTGTTCCAATACACAAGTACATGTATGTACCTAGAAACTTGTAAGGTTACCACGAAATGTTTGATGTTTTATACAATTATAAATAGTACTAGGTATCTTAGAAGGTAATTCATCAATCTATAACAACGCAAAAATTACGGTAACAACCCAAAATTACCTCATCTTCTCAACAACTATACATAAATATTTTATTTCATCATAATTTTCAAGGTAACGAGATCTATATTTCTCTAATATAGTGTCGATTATTAATATATGGAGGTAAATTTCTTAAGACGGGACAGGAAAAAAAGTAATATTAAAATATAGAGGTTATTACTATTTGTAACTGGCCCCAATTGGGATCATAATTTTTTATTAATATATGGAGTATCAATATACAGAGGTTTTAATGTAATAAGGCTTCGGATACTGATAACAAGAAGAAGCAATAAAAATGTTCGAGAGTCAGAAAGGCATAAGGCAAGAAGATCCCATTTCACTTATTTTCATCACGGTAGCTGAACTCGTAAGTAAAATGATTGATGATTGGTAAAGCTGTTTCAAATGGTCTTCGGTCAGGTTTTCAAGTAGCTACAAATAACACTGCCATAAACCATCTACTATTTGCAGATGACCGAATAATTTATCTTGATGATTTAGAAGACCAAATTGTAACTCTGAAAAATAACATTTTTGTTTTCCAATGAGTGACTAGCTTGACAGGGAATTTTTGAAATACTGCAGTGGTTGGTATTGGGGAGCAAGTCTAAGACCATGGAATTCTCGGATGTGATGGTTTCTAATGCCAACAAAAGTTGAGCACATGATGAAGAAGGTACCTATCTGAAGGCCGAAGACCTGTAATGATAAATAAGGTGCTTGCAAGTATACTGATTTACTATTTGTCCATGATTCAAATACCTATGTCAGTAGTGAAATATTTAACAAAGATTATACGGTTTTTTTGTGGGGTTCTACTGATACTTCTAAAAAAAGAGCTGGATAGCCTGGTCAAATATGCTCTCTTAAAATCTAGTGGTAGAATTGGAATTAAAAAAACGAAGTTGATGAATAAGTCACTGCATTTTAAATGGATTTAGAGGTATGATTGGGGGAAATATGGTCTATGGAGGCAAATAATTCTTTATTTTTTAGATAATCCTAATTATTTTTGCCTAGTTTCTCCTTTAAATACGTCAATCATAGTCTTTGGGTTGCAATTTTAAATCAAAAGAATATGCTAAAGATACCACCTCTCTTATAATTCAGAATGGTAAAATCATGCATTCTTGGATGGCTAAATGGTTAATGGGACTATTTTCACTGCATCATATGGCCTATTTTGAGACACATTGGTTTTTGGTTTGAAACAGGTATAAAGATAGCTAATGATGTTACACATATATGTGTCTCTAACTGAAAATATGTGTTGCTTTAATTAGGATTAATTTGAAATGATTAAGAAACATCCATGCTACCCTTATAAGTGTTTTAGAAATTGACATATTTGTAATTTTTTAACTTTATAGGACCTTTTACTATTTCGTTTGAAACTAAAAATAACCCGTGCCGTAACGGCACGACATGAGAAGGTATAATTTTGTATCATAATAATTGTAATAATTACTACACACTATCATAAGATTCAATTTGACTCATGAGAACTTGTCGTTATGAATACTTTAGATATTTTTCATCCAAATAATTTAAAATTCAATTACACTTCCAACTAATTCAAATGATAATTGTACCATACGTTTAAAATGACAACAGAAAGAACAAATACAACAAACAACAATAAGTTTGGTAAGAGTATGGCTGAAAGTAAAAAACAATGAATACCCATAAGATAGATGTTGTTTATTCTGGATTCGAAGTCATCAAATTCAATAAAGGAAAAGGCATGCATGGGGATGCCTCCGGTATCCCCCACCAAACAGTCAACCTCGGTATCCCATTTGAAGAATAACTGATGATCATTCTTTGATGGACGCAATATGGATTTATCCGTTGTGGTATTGAACTTAGAAAGTGAATAAAGCCCTCCCTCATGGAGCAATGGCCCATGGAGCAATGGCCTGAACTTCCATATCAATTTCTTGAGGATGATGCCGTGCATGGTATCTCCATGTATAAGATGTAAAGATTGATTAGAATGCATGACTAATGTTTTAATTTAAAAAAAATAGTTTGACAATATACTCACGTTTTCGTCAATCATTAGTAAATCCAAAGTAGTGACTTCGCTGGTCGCCTTGAAATCGACCTCTTCCCAATTCCTTGCAACACGAAACCTGAGTACTACATGTTTTTTTTTATCGCAATCATGCATTCTCGAATAAGAAGTAACACGTTTTGGACAACGGTTTTTGTGGGGCTGCAGCTAATCATGTTTGACATGCTGATACTCTTAAGCTAAAATTTTCACCCAAAAAAAAAGTTGGGAATGAGTGAATGTGTGTGGTTGAAGAAATACATTCTTCTATTTATACATGTTCATTGCTAACTTGTAAGATATTAGTGACACATTCAAAAAAAATTGACGTTTTTTTTCTCTTAATGGGTTAATCATAAAGGAGCAGTTGTTTCGTCCATGCAGACCTTATAGCATGGATGGTTTTTATCTTATTTATGGGTAAGAAAGGGTAAATAGAAGAGGAAGTAAGTGAACAAATAAAGTCATCCCTAATTTCGGTCATATATATAGGAGGAGATTTGTTTATGGTCTGATCAAAAGAGAAGGTGAAAGGTGGGGTTTATACCTTAATTACTCGATCCATGGGCTAAATTTTAGCCCCAACTGTGATGGAAGTTTTTGTAACGTTTCCTTTTTGAGCTTCTTTTCTCATTGTTTGTGTTGTGGATCACCAAAAAAAAAAAAAAAAAAAAAACTTGATTCCATCCATGAAATATATGTTCCCAGTGGATAAAATATGTACCCTACACTTTGGGATCTTTCTGAATACATAATTAAAAGTGACAGGAAAACGCATGCGCCATCAACATTCACATTCATGACTCTGGAGACTCATTCATTCTTTAATTTAGTAAGCGTGTAAATGACATGGAAGCTCATAAGTTTCATTCTTCGTTTTCTTGGAATCAGTTGATACAAAATGTAGATGGCGTGAACTTTTGTGATAGTTCGTTTCACCAGTTAGTTTCTATACATATGTGTACACACCATTTTTCAATTCGTTGATCAGGATTTTTGATTTTTTTGCTCTTTTTTTGGTTCAAGTTTATCCTTTTTTTGTTTGTCATGCAGATTTTGATTAAACTATTCATGACAATGATGAAAAGATAGTCATGATCTTGATCAAGAATGCTCAAATGTTCTCAGGAATGCTAAAGTTGATATGGATGAAAACAGGGTTCATCTTTCGATTGGTTAAATGTCTCATTCGAAAATAAAATTGTTATGGATGCTAGAAAATGATTTTTCTATATTGTAACTCTAATGTTTTTTTATTTCTTTTTTTCCCTCTCTTGCAGGTTGATGAAAATAGGCTTATTCGATTGCTAAAATTAAAATCAGGCCTACGACGTAAGAGTAAATTATTGTTGAGTTATTTTTTATGGAGTTAGAAAATGATTGTTCTACAGTGTAACTCTAATGTTTTTTTTCTTCTTTTTGCAGGTTGATGAAAATTATTCAATGAGTACAATAAAAATTATTTTTAGTATATTTAAAAAGAATAATTGTTTATTTATTTATTTTTACTTTTCTATGGTTGAAACATGGATGTAACATTTTTTTTTTAGTTTTTTTTTTATGGCCCATTTATTTCTTCAATTTATGAAGAACTAATTATGAGAGTTATTAATATCTCCATAATGGAAGGAGGTTACAAACGCCATAACAGCTAGATGTCTTTTGCTGGGATGAGACTGGGATGGTCGGATCACTTGTTTGTCTCTCAAAATGTTATCCGATCGTTCAAGGCTCAAAAACCCATCCTGTTTTGTATTATAGATGTTATAATTATTTTTCTCTATTCTTATGAGAATCCCAAATAAAATCTCCACCGTATATTTTTTTTTTATGATCCACGTGATCATCTTTATTTACCATTCAAAAATCCTTTACAAAATTTAGTATTTTTATTTTCTTCACTTTTTATTTTTATTTTTGTTTTTATTTTTCTCTTTATTCCCCCACCTCTACCAAAACCCTCAACTGCAACCACCGTCATCATTTTCTGAAACATTTTTTTTTTTTTGCTCGGAACCCATCTCTCCACCAACACCATGACTTTCTCAAGTTTTTCAAAACAAGAAGAAGAACTAATCTCTTTCCTTCTCTGAACCTCTCACCAACATCAATTTATCTGTCTCTCACTATTACTCCTACTGCAACCACCATCACAATAACCTTCTCACATTTTCTGTATGAAAACCTTTTACAAAATTCACAACTCAGGGAATTTAATTTCAAACTGATTTTGTAAACCCTATAATTAAGGGTATTGGTAGGAAATTTTCCAATATTGTCTGCAAGAAAGCTGATATTGTAAGAGTACCATCCCTAACTAGTTAAGCCCATGGGTAGAACTCAACTCTAAAAACCGGTCTACAAGTTAAGGAGACCGAATGACTTATAAACTACCCAATTTTACACTATCTAGGCAATGTGGGACTAAGGTCCCCACATCCCACCACGTCATTGTTGTCCCACTCTATCGACACTGGCTCGACGGTAACCATTTTTTTATGACAACTCCACTCGACTACCATCTTAAATTGTGTATGTGATACATATTGTACTGACCTTAAGAGATGTTGTTGTTTCTGGCTATGGAAAAATCTCAGCTTATGTGTGTACCCTCTTAAGGAGTGTCTATCTAAGGAATTCCTTAAAACAGACATGATGAAATTGATTTTGAGAAATCAAAGTTCACGCGCTTTAATTCAAGCATGAGAGGAAGACGAATGATTATTAAGATATGCCTCTTAGAAGATATTCCTCTGTGACCGAAGCCTGTGGTCATCATTACAGAAACTCAATTGACTATGTGAGTCTAAAGTAAATGAGCAGTGACAAAGTCTAAACATACTCAGAGAAGGATAATTCGGTAAGACAACTATACTCTCTAATGAAGTAATTTTAGTTGATTCGTGAAGTCAAAAAGAGGTCTTAGTAGACATGTGAAGTCAACAGAAAAATTAGTGTTCCTTTGACGAAAGGATTATCTAGAGAGATAGTTTGCAATTATACATCGAGGGGGATGGGACTAAAGCTCATAAAATAAACTTTCCATGAAGGATACTCAACCTTGCTGTCTGGAGATCCCAAGATCAAGGTTTTGAATGAGACAACTAATTTGTGGTGGGTAAAGGTAAACACTATCAGAGAATTATATTATCTGTCCCTTCCCTATGGTGTAGATGTGATAGTGTGACTGCATGTGAAGGATGACTTTTAATAAGTCTTAATGAGTTCTATAGTTTCAATTTAAGATTGAAGTGGGGTGTAGCAGTGAACACTCTTGATGGAACTCACCTATCCGAATGAGGAAGTGAGTCGCTTCTTATGAGAATATGAGTTGATTCTCCAGAGCATTCTGAGAAACAAGATACGTCCAGGGCCAAAATAGACATAACGGCATGAGCTTGGCAGCAACCTTGGAGATATCATGCGTGGTTGTTATCGCAAATTATACCAAACGTTGGACAGTTCAAGACATCACGTTCACTGGCCAACAAGTAGTTTCGGTAACCTCTCACTAAGCAAAGGTTCAAGACATAATGGACACCTATGCCTATTCGTGATATTTTCTGTTTTCCGTGTTTTATCGTATTTTCATTCATGTTGGGGATTGTTGGAATAATAAGGTTTTATGTGAATAAAAATTAATAATAATAAAACGGTTTTTCTAAAAATAAAAAACACCTTCCAAAAATATCTCTTTGTTTTTATGGGATAAGTTTACCTTATATATTTTGGATTTGCGTTATGGTTTTTATAAGATGAACGTCTCTTGCATACAATTAAGAAAAGTATTTATTCTTCTTTGTTTTCAATGTTTGATACGATGGTTTAAGTGCTAACGTTTCTTGAGTTTTCCGTTGCCAAGTTCTAGAAGGACAAGGCTCGAATGTGCTATTCAAACTTTGTTAAGATTGTTGTATCTTGGAGGCAGATGTCCAGTAGGGCTATAGCATCATCTTTTTTAGAGTGCAGCCGGGCAATTTTGTCTTAAGGACAACATATTGAACATGTGCCTCAATCTACCATTACCGGTTTCTTCTTTCTATGGTGTTTAACAGGGATGTTCAAGACATCAACAGTTGAATCGGAGACGACACAAAAATCAGATAAGTGCCTCTTATATTAATTAGCTATTTGATTTTTTCAATTTTAATTGTTATTCCCCAACACTATATACACAATTATTTCAGACAATTGCTTCTTATAGTACTTCTTCATCCACACTGAACAATATGCCCTCTACTGTCACTTCTGCTGCAATATCTAATGTGGTAGACATTTCTTTATCTGACAAGTGTGATACTTCTTCTTCATCTATTTCCTCACAATCTGCCGCTCCTGTATCTACTAATGTACCTACTATTAATGATCACCCTATGACAACCAGAGGCAAGAAAGGCATTTTTAAACCCAAGATTTTTAATTATGAAGTAAAAATTGTCTGTGAAGACATTACAGTTCCTAATTGTTATTCTGAAGCCTATAAAAATCCAAGGTGGAGAGCTGCAATAGATGAGGAGATCAATGCATTGTTACAAAATGGTACTTGGAAACTGGTGCTAGTTAGTTTAGGTGAAAATGTAATTGGATGTTAATGGATTTTTAGAATCAAAAGACATGCAAATGATACCATTAAGAGGTACAAAGCTAGGTCAATGACAAAAGGCTATAATCAAGTAAAAGGCATCGACTACCAAGGCATTCATCTCTTTACATCACTCAATGCTTCCATTTGGAACCTACAACTATGATGTCCAGTTTAAACGAACGAACCCTATCATATCACGTGAATGAAATCCTTCAACAAATACAACCCATTTGTTTTGGAAAGATTTTTGTTTTCTTTTCTGAAAATAGATTGGATGGACAAAATGAAATTATGGGTAACCAAATATTATTCTTCACGGCGTTTGAAGCACTGACGAAAATATGTGTTACATCCAAAGATCGAGACTTGTTAATATTTATAAAATATCAGTCTTGCTTTTATTTGAAAAAGATTCATGTAACGGAATACCTGGTTCATTCTTTCTTTTTCAGCAAATCTGTTTGTATCCTTGAAATTTATGTGAACCAAAAGCAACTGTCATTTCTCCTTCTCACACAAAGATATAAAGTTGGGTGAACTTATTTATGGGCCGTGTTACTGAATCAATTAATTCAAATTTGGTTGAATTTTATAAAGAAAAAAAGTGTCACTCCACTCCAGCCAAAAGTTTTGCTAGATTGCCACGTCTTACAATCATGATTCCTGATCATCTTAAATTACCGATATAATAACGGATCTTGTGATGAATCTGAATCAGTAGAGTCGGTTCAGTTAGAGTGTAAACTTGTTTTCAGGAGTGTCATTCCAGCAAATAGCCTTCTTTCACTCTCCATTAACAAACTAATACCTGCTGAATTCCAAACCCAACTGTCACACTCTCTCCTAACAATAAACGGAGCAGAGAAAGATACAATTCCCATACAAATTTCTGTGATTCAAATGCACTGAAAAAACCAAAAGATCTAACAATTTTTCTATTTTTTTCTTCTTTCTGTATTTTTGTTTGAATTCGTTTTTCTATAGTCCGTCCAAAAATATAAATGTGATCTTTCACTAATTTGGCTCCCTATATTTCTCTTTTTTACCAAACAAAAACCCTCCTCACTCATTCGTTTCATTCCCAAAGCCCTGCTATATTTTTTTTCTTCTTTTCCTCATTGTTTTTATCAACTCATTTGAGATTTGGGTAAGCAAAAATGGTGAATCTATTATGAAAAGAAACCCTAAAAACAGTGAATATGAGTTTTAGAATACCTTATTTTACTCAATGGGGACAAAATCTCGTTATCAGTGGTTCTGAACCTCTACTTGGTTCATGGAATGTGAAACAAGGTTTATTGTTGATCCCATCTCATCAAGGTGATCAAAATTTGGAAAGGAACTATTAAAGTTCCTAGTGGATTTGAATGTGAGTATAGTTATTATTTGGTTGATGATAATAGACACGTTTTAAGATGGGAAGCTGGAAAAAAAAGAAAGATATTTTTGCCTGAAGGTGTTCAAGATGGTGAAGTTGTTGAGCTTCATGACCTATGGCAGGTGATTTTCATCTTAATTTCTCAATTGCTTACATTTTTGGCAATTGGATTATTTGATTAGTTACAATGATTTTACCCTTATGTTGTTTGATTCATTATATGCCAAACACATGTTGAGTTAAAGATTCTGCTAGTTCTTATTGTTGCTGATTAAATCAAGTAATCATTAGCTGCCTACAGTGGGCAGTGAAATATTTAGTAGGTTATGAATGTTTAGCGACTTCTTTTTTTATCACAAATTAATAATGATATACACTTAATAGTTAGTAATGGTTGGTTTTATTTCCCCTTGTTCAGAAGATTTTAATGGTTGCTTTTACCTCTAAATGTATGGATGCTTGTTCGTGCATTTTCTTACATTGTGATTGTTGTATAAGAGTGACTGTACCTATGGAAAAAGAAAGTAGAAGAAGAAGATTGAGCGTTAACTTTTAACCCAGAGATACCTTCGTTTACCAGCAACACTGTATACTTTTTTTGGGGTGTGAAACAGTAGGTTTTGACCTCTTTTAGCCATGTACATACTGTAGGTCTTGAACTTGTTCACACTGTACATGCAATGCATGCTCACACTTCAAATTTGGATCATTTTTCTATCGTTTAGCTTGGTCAAAATTTTAATTTACCGAATTCACCTGAAAATTGCCTTTACTTTCTGAATCCAGTCTGCTTCAGAGACTCTCTTTTACAGAAGCACATTCAAAAATGTAATATTTCTCAAAGGTTGGAGTTTGGATTTGGAAACACCAGTAGGAGCCTTCCCGACCAAATATGAACAAGAGGGTAAATCAATACTCGGTTTAACTATCACCGTCATTCTAAGCTGCTCTTATTTGACTTTAACGTATGTTATTTTTGCTGATCTCCACCTGCCGAGTAACACATTACATATTTATATAAAATCTTTATCCTATGAACAGATACAGTCATCGTTCATTTCAGTGTTAGCTTCCCAAGGATTGAAGACAACACATCAGTAGTTTCTCTTTACCAACTATTGCTTTAGTTATTTTGTTATTCAACAAGCAATCATTCAAGTTGATAACATTTTTGCAGGTATATGTGACTGGTAGCTCAGCCCAGTTGGGGCAGTGGAACCTCCAGGGTGGGCTTAAACTAAGCCATGCAGGTTTTGCTTCTTGGGAAGCAAATTGTGTGATGCGAAAAAGCGAACTCCCAATTAAATATCCTTTTTGGAGTTGCTATCTTATGCAAACGATTGTCTTCTATACATTTTTTGTTTAGTATCATTCTCTCTTATATTTCCCTTAACAGTGGCTCCACATACAAGTACTGCCAGCATGGCAAGGCAGGAAATATTTCACTAGAAGTTGGGCCACAAAGGGAGCTCTATGTTGACTCAACATCAAATGATACACCGAAATACATTTCCCTATCTGATGGCATCTTTCGAGTAAATTTTAAAATGTCGACTAGGTTATTTTTCTTATAGTTATGTTTACTTAGGTATGAACTAGAAGTAAGGCGTAACACATACCTTTTTTATTTTTCAGGAATTGGCATGGAAGGGTGCTGGTGTTGCTATCCCAATGTTCTCAGTTAGGTCTGAAGAAGATCTTGGTGTCGGGGAGTTTCTTGACCTGAAGTTACTTGTTGACTGGGCAGTTGATTCAGGATTCCATTTGGTTCAGCTTTTGCCAATTAATGACACATCAGTGAATGGGGTGTGGTGGGATTCATATCCTTACAGGTAATGCTTTTTATTTTTTGCCACCTTTGGGGTTCAGGAATTGCTTTATTTAGGTACTTCTTTTGTATTGCAAGTTTCTGATGTATTTTGTCTTCCTTTGAATGAATTCGTGTACCTTCTGCCTTGTATATGCGTAGATGTCCAGTTTTGGGTATTTATGAAGCACCGTGACTTTTATACTCACCTTTCATAAGTTGACTGTGAGTCTGTGACAGTTTGTGGCCCAACTAATTCTAAAATTGAGGAAAAAAACGAGTTAGTTTCAAAATGATGAGTATTAATATCACTAAACCCAACATTTTTGGTCCTGCAGTTCTCTGTCTGTGGTTGCGCTGCATCCATTATATCTAAGAGTTCAGGCGCTTTCAAAAGATATATCAAAAGAGATTAAGGTTCTTCCATCTCTTTTCTGTTTAGTTTGTCCAGGATCTTGGGTGGTGTTTGTTTATGTTGATGCCTGATTTATTATTTTTTGTTATAAATGCAGCAAGAAATCATGGATGCAAAGGAAAGGCTGGATGGAAAAGTAAATATTTCCTGCTAATCTTAGAAAGCTACTTCATGATTGTATCTGAATTGTGAAATTTAATTATTGGTACAGAAATTATAGATTGGTGGTATGGATTAGTTTTGTGTAACTTTTGTAAAACTAGTGAGACTGGATAAGGTTATCAAAAATTCAGGCTCAAATTGAGAACCGATGTGGGTTTAAATGATAGCAACTTGACTGTCTACTATCTGCTTTCTTCTTTTGGGAGCCTTTTAATATTTGGCTGGGAAGCATCTTTAGATGACTCAATTATAAGAGTCCCCTACTTGTTGACATTCAGGCTTTTCATATTTCATAGCTTATATTTTGCAGGCTGTTGATTACGAGGCTACGTTGGCTATCAAACTTTCAATTGCCAAGAAAATATTCTCTGTAGAGAATGACTCTGTGCTTACTTCCAGTGCATTTAAGAAAATTTTCTCTGAGAATGAGGTACTTCGGATATTGCCTTTCTTATCAGACATGCATTTTCCTATTCCGGTGTTTCTTGCTAAACTTCCCTCGATCTTTGAGTGTGTGTTCATTGTTCTTTGCTTTTCTTTTCCTTTTCTGGCTAATATTTGTCTTGTTTGACTCAGCTATTGATATTTAAATTTAATAATTTATATTGGACTTATTGCTTTGAGTTTTATTGACAAAAGGAATGGTTAAAACCATATGCTGCATTCTGTTTCTTGAGGGACTTCTTTGAAACATTGGATCACAGCCAGTGGGGTCGTTTTTCTCAATTCTCAAAAGAAAGGTAACCAGTGAAACCCTTTTGGGATACCTTTGTTGCTGAAGTAATCTTTATTTATTAGCTTACTACAGAAAAGGGTATCTTTTTGCCATGCAAACCCCTGATTTGGTGTTTTCATGAATTGCAGCTTGAGAAACTTGTTTCAAAGGATACTGTTCACTATGACAATATTTGCTTCCCCTACTATATTCAGTATCATTTATACCTACAGGTAGGTAATGATGGTTGTGAACTTTATCTGAATTGTATATGCTAAAGTTATCAATGGTAATGCTCTAAATTGGATGTGTTTGCAGTTGTCGGAAGCATCTGCATATGCAAGAAAGAATAGAGTTATCCTGAAGGGGGATCTACCAATTGGGGTGGACAGAAACAGTGTTGATACTTGGGTTAGTCCGAATTTGTTTCGAATGACCACATCTACTGGAGCACCTCCAGATTACTTTGATAAAAATGGACAAAATTGGGGGTTCCCCACTCACAATTGGGAGGAAATGTCAAAAGACAACTATGCTTGGTGGCGTGCTCGTTTGACTCAGGTTTCTTTCTTATCGCATTTTCAGATCTGATAGTGATAAATTTTGATTTGTTTATGGGCCTCATAATTAGTACAAATATATATTCTTTTTAATCTGTTAAAACCTTTCATTCCTTTACCTGAAGCTTTCTTGACCAGTTATGAACATTTTTCTTTTGTTTCTTTTCACAGATGTCGAAATACTTCACGGCGTACAGAATAGATCATATCCTGGGTTTCTTTAGGATATGGGAGCTTCCTGAACATGCTGTCACGGGTCTCGTTGGAAAATTTAGGTCATCAATCGCTCTAAGTCAGGTATGAACATGCTTTCTGTGCATTTTCCTGCTTCAATTACATCGTTTGTGAAGATACCAGTGCAAATCCATGTATAGAATTGAAGTTCATTATTGTTATTCATATATATCATTCTTGGCCCAAAATTTTGATTGTAGGAAGAGCTTAAAAAGGAGGGAATATGGGACTTCGATCGTCGATGCTGCCCATATATTCGACAAGAAATGTTACAGGTATAATTACTTCTTTATAAGGTAACTGGTGATGCTTGATTTCCCTTGAGGGTGTATCACCCAAGTCAAAAATCTAATTGTTGCCTTCTTCCATTCTAATTTTCACTTTGTACGCTTGTCAATGCATCCTGCTACGAGGTAACTATACTAGCTCCTATAACGCGTCTTCCACTTAATTAATATAGTAAATCATACAGTTTCACTGCTACAATCTTGAGTCATATCCATGATTAGTGAATTTATCTGATTGCTCTGTGAAATAGTTCGATGTCTTCACATGAATTTCTGTTTTGGAACTTTGTGGTGTAGTTCAAGGAGGATTGCAACACGGAGAAAAAGATTGTTTCCAAACTTAAAGAATGTGGTGGAAAGTCATGGTTGGAGAGTGAAGACAACTTACGAAATGAACTGTTTGATCTCATCAAGGTAATCATCACAGATTGAATTATGTTACAAGTCCTCATTTATTCTCTATTTTTTCCTCTCTACTTGTATGATTCCCATCTTTTGATTATCTAATATGATGCTACCGGTTTGTTTGGGTTGCAGAATGTCGTTCTTATTAGAGACCCTGAGGATGCAAGGAAATTTTATCCTCGGTTTAGTCTCGAAGATACATCAAACCTTCAAGCTCTGGATGATCACAGGTACAAGATTATGGTATATAGATGTATTAAGATTTCGTAGAACACACTTAGTCCGGAAACATTATACACCAGTTTCCAACATTACTTATGTATTATGTACAAGGGTTATCAACTAGCTCATCCAAATCCGTCGCTCCTTTAATTTATTTTCAGTGTGTTTTTTGTTAACATGTGTTACAAGTGCGTTGTTTATATTTTCTGATTGAACTTTTCTTTGGTACAGTAAAAATGTACAAAAAAGGTTATACCATGACTACTATTTCCAACGGCAAGAAACTCTTTGGAGTGAAAATGCAATGAAGACTCTGCCTGCTCTCTTGAACTCATCGGATATGTTAACCTGTGGAGAGGATCTTGGCCTCATTCCTAACTGTGTTCACCCTGTATGCTCCCTCTCTCTCACTATCATTGTAATTGTAAGCTTCCGTGATGTTAAGATCTCATGAATCCTGGTTTGCAAATTGTAATCCAGGTTTTGCAAGATCTAGGTTTATTAGGTTTACGTATTCAACGTATGCCAAGTGAATCCGGTGTGGAGTTTGGTATTCCTTCTCAATATAGTCATATGACGGTAAACTCTTACCACCCTTTTGCTATTTTACTTTGCAGTCTACTTGTCCATTACGCTGTAATATCTTATGTCATCTTGAAACCTATATGGTTGTACTGATGTCAAAACTTCAAAGTTATGGTATCACTATTTTCACTTATTGTTGAACTCTTATATTTATACTTCAGTTGAGATATTAATGTTGCTTCTGTACTTCAGTTATAATTCTTAATTTCTCATGGAGAGGCGTTGTTGCTAAACAACTTGAATTCTCTAGTCCACATTTTGTCCCTCACAGACACATCAATGTCAGAGGGTCCTGTATTTTAGATTGATTATCAAATTAACTACTACTAGATTTTGATCCTAAGGAAATATTGGAATTTTGCTGTAGGTTTGTGCACCATCATGCCATGACTGCTCAACCATGCGTGCTTGGTGGGAAGGAAAGAAGGTTTCGTTTTTATAAAACCGTGGTAGGGTCAAGTGAGGAACCACCTTCTACATGTGTTCCTGAGGTTGCACACTTCATCCTATGACAGCATGCTGAAGCGCCGTCAATGTGGGCAATTTTCCCGCTCTAGGTAAAAGTGATTTTTAAAGGACATTACCTCCACATATGCCCTGGCAACCTTGATCACCCCTAAATTATCCATAGATGTTAGGATAGTACCAAAAATACTTTTCATTTATCTGGAAACCTGTTCATTTATCCGGAATGTAAAATGTATTCTGTTAACAGGATTTGTTAGCTCTGAAAGAAGAACACACAAAATTACGACCCGTGGCAGAGGAAACTATCAATCATCCAACGAATCCAAAACACTACTGGAGACCCGTGGCAGAGGAAACTATCAATCATCCAACGAATCCAAAACACTACTGGAGATACCGTACGTACCTTTTTTTTTCTTCTCTTTTGCAGCATTGGTTCGCCTCCTTCCAGTTTGCTCTGAAAGAAGAACACACAAAATCACGACCCGTGGCAGAGGAAACTATCAATCATCCAACGAATCCAAAACACTACTGGAGATACCGTACGTACCTTCTTTTTTTTCTCTTTCGCAGCATTGGTTCGCCTCCTTCCAGTTTGCGTACGCATATTTTCTTCTCTTATTTTCAGGTGTACATGTATCATTAGAAACTTTGACGAATGATAAGGAGATTAAAACAAAGATAAGAAGTATTGTTTGTTCAAAGCAGTGGGAGATCACTACCTTCTCTAGAGCAAGCCGATGATACACCCATGCCTGTAACTTTGCCAGACAAGCAGCAATTAGTCACTGGACAAAGAAAGATCACGAATGGTGCTGCACAAAAGTAGGGTCCTATTTCGATAGTTCAATCTGCCTTGGGACTTCAACTGTCGAATGGTTGGGTTTCTCTCTCTCTAATCCAAATCCAAATCCAAAGTCTTTTCCAGTAGCAAGTACCGGGTCGACTAGAGAATATCTCCAAAAAATATAACATAGTTTTTACGCCGGCTTGTCAAGCCTTGCACAACTTGCACTAGGGCAAGCAAAATACTTGACGCTACCCGCGCCGCGATTGTTTATGGACCAGGTTGTAAGTAATCACCGTTTTATGGGATTACGAATTCCCGACCATTAATGCTTACACCATGTCTCTGTCCCCTTCACAATCTGCATGGTTGCCTTTACGTGTTCGCTGATTGAGTAGCAACGGAATTGACGAAAAATACAGAAAAGGGGTTTGTTAGTTTTCGTACCTGAGACCTACCTCTTCCATGCGTATCGCCGCCCTCCATGTCTGTCTGTCCAACGCCTGCTCCATTGAAAGATATTGCTGCTTATTAGGGGGATCGACCTGGTTGCATACTTGTTAGGGAAAGTGTTAGTCAATTTCCTAGCGTCTGAGAGACTCTGGCTTGTCGTTCGCCGCCCAGGGCAGAGAGCCAACAAGCACTAAAGTCTCCAATACCACTCATACGCCAACACGTATTGTCCCCAAACAACAATTATTTCTGGTAACACTAGCAACACAAGCCAGTTAAGGCAAGGAAGCACGAGCACCAGGAACTAATCGTTCCAGGCGGACACACTGAGCGTGCAAAGGTCACTTACATATATTCATGAACTTCCCATGCATGTATGAAGTAATGAACGAGTCTAATAAGGTCACTTACATATATTCTCTCTTTTTTTAATAATAAGGTCCCATGCATGTATGAAGTAATGAACGAGTCTAATAAGGTCACTTACATATATTCTGCTATTTAACTTTTTGAACAAAGAAATTCTTGATGCAGCCGCGTATGCATTTTCATGGTAATATCTGGTGTTTTCCGATATTTAACTTAGATTTTGTAGAACGGCTGAAGGTGCAATAAATAAGTGATCATCGGGCGACGCAGTTTTGACGCCATACCCATATAACAGTATTTGGAGGTCACACAGCTCATGCCAATTAAAATATTGTTCACGTGGTGCCCATCATTTAAGTAAAGAGTATAAAGATTGGAAGCCGTACCCTTGCGGTTGCATTTTGACAAGAGCCCCATCGAATCTTAGCTTTTGGTCTGAGAGGATCTTGCTTCCTGATTATCATTATTTGGTCAGTTTTTAAACGCAGATTTGTGAAATAAGTTGTTTACTTGCACAGTAGTTACACCAAGCACACGTATATATATATATATATCCCGCTGTGGACAACTGTCAGAAGAGATGTGGGAGATAAAATGCGTTCAAATGTGGTAACACCTACTAATGATGGCGGAATATAAGACTTAGATCACCAACTAAAAACTCATACTTCAAGAACCCATGTACCAACTGAATACTGTTTCTTGCGATCACAAAGATTGATTGCTTTATGCATATGTCAACTTGCTTTGGAATAGTTGGAATAAATTTGAAACAATGATGTCTGTTAATCGCTTTATGGTAGTTGCTATAATAGTTAGAACGACTGCATAGCTGCTCTCTGTCTTTACAAATCCCACCTCTTGCAACCCAAGAGCGAGTGCCACTTTTAATTGCTACAATGGTTAGAGCTACTCAAAATTGGATTTTGCAACCAAAACTGCATGGTCGCTTAAGCCAGGTTTTCTTGTAGTAATACTAGTAATCATAAAGGATTTACTTCCTTGTTCTAACACAATTTATACTCAAATTTAAGTAAATAATAACCATAACTATAGTGATAAGGTATTCATATTATGTCCCTTACTGTACACAATTCATTTGCAAGTATTCAAGGAATGTTAATAATATATGTCCGTTGCTGCACTCTTGATTTCAAAGATAACAGAATCTAACTTTTCTTGCCATGTAAAAGAAAGAAAATGTGGTTTACTAGAGTGTTGGGCAGCGCCAGATATACACAAAATTAAGGCTGTCAAAAGCTACTATCCAAACTCATACTGGAACCAGGTGATTTGGTTTTGATAATGAGTCCTAAATTTGGTGGATACTGGATACCCATGGAAAATGGGTCTCTGGATAATCTGTTTATCTTTTGTGTTGTCATACTAAATTAAACGAATGGTCTAGTTTTGCCTAAAGAGAGTATGGAAACATGAAGGCATCATCAGATATAGTTTTTGGCTTTGAATTGTTGAAGGTACAAGTGTGAGCTGTAATTTGCGATGAGTAATAAGTAAAATAATCTATTTTGAATCTGATTACCCAAAATGTGTTATTCTGCTTTTGGTGTGACCTTGGCTGGCCTTTAAAGCTTTACCATTTTGAACTTTCATACAAAATTGAGGGTAGCAAAACTGATTTTACAGATACATTACAGACTAGAAAACAAAACCTTTCTGATCTCTGGAGAATCTCTGTAAAAGTTCTGTTTGACTGGATAAATTTCAGAAAGTACATAATAGATTAAATTTCATTCAAAAACCAAACTAATCAAGACATATTGAATGGAAGACTTCAGTCATGTAATTAAAGATAGATGCCATTACTTGTTTTGTGATGATTATATCAGAATATCACTTTTAAAACCCCCTCCTACCTTGAAACTAGAATCATAAAGACATTAATAAACCCTAAAAGAAAAGGAAAAACTAGAAAGAAAGTTCAAACCATAAAAGTTTAAGGCTGGAGTCAGAGAAGTGACTCTGAGATATTTTCTTCCCCAAACGTAGTTTCTCAAGGTAATTGAAGGTGTGATTATTGTTACTAGCAGGTAGTTCTTCACCGTGAAATCCAAGTTTTTGGTTCTAAAAACCCTGAGTTTTCAGAAAACTTTTCTTCTGCGAAAGCATAAATCATGACTAGAACTAAGATTTAGATGGAAACTCATCTTGTTTCATTCATTGATTTTGGTAATGAAATTGTGTTGTGGTGTTGTGATTCGAAGTTCATACTCTGAATTCGATTTCCTAAAGATTTATCGGTGATGCACTATAGCCAATTACATCCCGATTTATCAGTGAGGTGTGGAAATGCCTGGGAGATGATGGGATAACTTGGCTGACCAAGTTATTCAATAACATCTTCCGGTCAAACCGAATGCCGGACGAGTGGCGTCGAAGCGTGATCGTCCCGATATTTAAAAACAAGGGAGACATTCAGAACTGCTCTAATTATAGGGGAATCAAACTGATGAGTCATACACTAAAGCTGTGGGAACGCGTCATCGATCGGCGGTTACGAAGACAAACCATCGTCTCACCAAACCAATTTGGTTTTATGCCGGGAAGATTGACCACGGAGGCGATTTTCCAGGTTAGACAACTTATGGAAAGATACAGGGAGCAAAAGCGGGACCTGCACATGGTCTTTATCGACCTGGAGAAGGCTTACGACAAAATACCACGTGAGGTATTATGGTGGGCTCTCGAGCAGAAGAAGGTATCACCGAAGTACATAAACTTAATCAAGGATATGTACGAGGGTGCAGTTACCGGTGTTCGGACGAGCGGCGGAGTATCAAGCGATTTCTCTATCAGGATAGGGCTACACCAGGGATCATCCTTAAGCCCATTTATTTTCGATTTAGTGCTACATCAAGTTACAAGAGACATTCAAGGTGAGATCCCTTGGTGCATGCTATTTGCAGATGATGTGGCGCTTATCGGCGAATCCAAGAAAGATGTACAGGAAAAACTTGAATTGTGGCGCCACACTCTAGAATCGAAGGGCTTCAAACTTAGTAGAACCAAAACCGAGTATTTGAAGTGCGATCTCAGCGACTCCGGGACAGTTGAAGGGGACATTTTGCTGGATGGACAACCTTTACCATGGAAAGAATCCTTTCGCTACCTGGGATCGTGGCTCCAAAGTGATGGGGGAATCGAGGAGGATATTCGACATCGAACTCAATCTGGCTGGGGGAAATGGCGTCTGGCTTCTGGCGTCCTCTGTGACCGCAAAGGTCCGCTAAAGCTTAAAGGTAAGTTTTACAAAACAACGATCAGGCCTACCATGCTATATGGTGCGGAATGTTGGGTGACGAACAATCGGG
Source organism: Papaver atlanticum (assembly GCA_023531105.1). Classification (NCBI taxonomy): domain Eukaryota; kingdom Viridiplantae; phylum Streptophyta; class Magnoliopsida; order Ranunculales; family Papaveraceae; genus Papaver; species Papaver atlanticum. The sequence continues at coordinate 1,199,147 of JAJJMB010003182.1, read as the reverse complement.
ACACTTCGAAGCTGAAGACTACCGAGATGCGGATGCTGAGGTGGGCATGCGGTCACACGAGGCATGACCGTATCAGGAATGAGTACATAAGCAAGAAACTTATGGTAGCGCCAATCAAGGAGATGCTCGCCCAGCATCGGTTGCGCTGGTTTGGGCATCTCCAGCGAAGACCACATGATGCTCCAATGCGAGTGGGTTGCATTAGGCGTGCGGAAGGAAGGATGCAGCGCAGAGGCAGACCGAAGCTAACTTGGGATGAGTGCGTAAAGAAGGACATGTGCAATCGAAATCTCTCAACAGAGCAGGCGTTGGACAGACAGACATGGAGGGCGGCGATACGCGTGGAAGAGGTAGGTTTTAGGTACGACGACTAACAAACCCCTTTTCTATATTCTTCGTCAATTTCTTTGCCACTCAATCAGCGAACACGTAAAGACAACCCTGTAGATTGTGAAAGGGGGAACCCCCTGTAGCGCTGCAGTTGGCAGGATTGTGAAGGGGAAATACCCCGTAGCTTCTGCAACAGGGACATGGTGTAAGCATATCCGCATTAATGATCGAGAATTCGTAATCCCATAAAACGGTGATTACTTACCATCTGGTCCATAAACGATCGCGGCGCGGGTAGCGTCAAGTATTTTGCTTGCCGTAGTGCAAGTTGTGCAAGGCTTGACAAGCCGGCGTAAAAACTATGTTATACTTTTAGGAGATATTCTCTAGTCGACCCGGTACTTGCTACTGGAAAAGACTTTGGATTTGGATTTGGATTTGCACTATAGCCAATGAATGATGTACTGTTAGAAAAATGATACTCTGTCTCTGATTTTCTTTTCTTGTTGTAATTACAGATTTGTTGCTTTAGTTATACTCTGAAGAAATTTTCAACAGGATAGCTATGCAAGGAACCAATCAGGAACCACCAAAGCCTTTTCCAGAAGGGGAAGGAGGTACTGGATGTGGGATTGTGCTGGATCATGAACGTGTAGCTGTTTTGGCCGTCGACAGAGAATTGGTCGCTTATGAGATAAAAGAGGATTTACGAAAACACCCGTACGTACTCTAAATCTTTGATGATTTGTTTGTTTTTTCATCGCAAGATGCCTACGTGAGTGTATGAGGCCCCTACTATAAAATTCACGTAACCATTTCGTAGTCTCATTTTAATGACCAGATTATTTAATTAATTAGCATTTTAATGACCAGATTATTTACTAATACGATTAGATTTAAGAAAAGAAAAACTAAACTGTATGCTAGATGATTAGATTAAAAGAACTGGATTGTTGATCCTGGTAATCGGCAATTAAGTGGAGACGATATAGTGATATGATTAGATTCAAAAACTGATTGACTTGAACATCCTAGCAAACTAATATGATTAGATTTTGCATAGTTTGATGCAGTTTGTTTTAAATCAGGTCACCATTTAATTCAGCAGAGATAAAATGTTACATTCATTCAATAAAGAGAAACTGTGTAGACCAATTAGGGCACGTATGCTGAAGATTTCTATTTTATAAGAACTTCAAAATGTTTTGGACAAAATATATCTGGACAATACTTTTACAGATTTGGAAAATATTTTAGGTAGAATTTTTATTAAGGGTTTAAATGATTTAGTGAACAAAATTTGTCAAGCCAAAGGTGTTTGTGGGAAAACCCTAATTGTCTGCGTCACTTTCTATATCCCATATGGCTAATTTTCCGTCCAACCCTGAAGTGCTGAACTTCTCCACCCAACCATCTTCTGCTTATTAGTATGTTGTATAATCCTTTATTTTTTTAATAGTATAAAAAAAAATTGTAGCCAGAGAGTTCCACAAAGTGGCCAGTGTGAGTCAAAGATTTGGACTGATTGCAATTGGCAAGCGGAAGTACGTCAACAAATGGACGAGCTATCTGCATAAAAAGATCAAGGTGAGATACTGCAACACCAGATATTCTCCATCTTAAAACCTTCTTCAATTGCTTGATTTATTGACGCAATCTTTCAAACACATCGTGCTCACTTGTCTGGTACCAAATACCTCATATAAATCCAGCCGACACACATCTCCACTGTTGATATACTGCAATGAGATTGTACCATGGCTATGAGCTAACTCTCGAAGCATAAACATATGAAATTAATCAATGTTCATTTTAGATAGAACCCAATCACTACTAACAGCTGTTTCAACCATCGACAACAACCATCACCTTTCTTAGCCAAAACCCATCTTAGGTACTATAGAACAGCCATCACTGCCTGCACTGCTTGAACCATATTCATGATGCTGCTGATGTTGGTATTCAATCGACAAATTTCAATCGATGCCACAAAACCCCCAAATCTGTTGCTGGTTACAATTAAAAAATTCAAGTATTGCTGATTGACATTTCTTTTTTCTTGTTTATATCAGGATATTCCAGAACCTTCTTTGGAGGTGTGCTGTTATTATTTGAATGAGTATAGAATTAATGAGCTCGCCGACAAAGGCAATCATGACACAATAGAACTTTTACTATCAGGATGGGAGGCAATTGGCCAGGTTTATATACTGTAGTTGTTCGATTCTTATTAATGAACACTCATTACTTTTATTTATCTTAAATCTTTGTTTCTAAATCCCATCCAATATTTTTTTCAGATGAAAATGCATTATTTCCACAATGGTGGATCAACACCAATAACACGATATTCTATTGATAATGGTTCATCAGTAGCATTGCTAGTTTTGGCCTTGGATAACAAGGAGTGAGATTTTTCACCTCTATGTGTTTAATGTCCATTATTTCCAAACAATAATTCTCTCAATGTTAATTATTTTATTTGTTTAATTTCCTTAGGATTTCGACTTTAACGGTTGAAGATGCTACATCAGCTGCCAAGAGGGCCATCTATGATGCATACTTGACCGGTTCAGCAGGACGTGGTGTTGACGGTATTTTCTAACTATTATTCATAAAAACTATTTCAAGCTCATTTTATTAGTTAAAATATTTTTAAATACGTAAATAACCCTCATTAGTTTGAAAAGCCAAAATATCTTAAAATTAAAAAGAATTCCTAAATTAACGTTTCTTCATTAATTAACTAATTCAATTTAATTTTTTAACCGAATATTCCTGGAAAACAACTACTCCCTAAATTAACTTTTTTTTTCTTAAATTAATGTGATAAATTAGAATCCCTAATATATCTACCCATATCTTCTTCTGGCAGTTATGGTGATCCGTCCAGGTGCACAACCTCAACAGACCCGTTATTCAATGGAACAATTACAAAAAGAATTCAAGACGACCCTAACAAGTTACAAGGAGAGAAGATTGGTAAGTCTGTTTTTTAGTAAGCTTATTATATTAACTAATTTAAGCTTAATAATTTACTTATTTTAATACTACTAAAGTCTAATATTGTTACAGGGTGGCGGCACAGGATCTTCTTCAGCTCAATCTTCATCTTCACAGCAGTGAATTCTACTTATCAGTCCCTATTTGAAGTTGGAAAAACTTGATTGAAAATCTTTTGACAGGGCCCTCTTTACAAATTTCTTTTAATTGCTTTTCTTCAGTTTCTTCTTGGACTCCCACTCATATCATCAATTTCCGAACTAAATGCATCACTTTCATGTACTTAAAAGTACTACGCCAAAAATTGTTATTTGACGTTTTATACTTTTATGATGTTATTATGAATTTTCATCTCTAACTATTCCCAACCCGTCCCCAAGAATGGGAACTTCAAGGACAGTGTTTAATTATTGGTCGGCAGTCGGCTCCTATTTCGAGTGCAACATCAAATTGTTACACATTTCTAGTACTAGTATCCAAGTTAGCAAGCAGCATAAACTGTGCGATCCACGGACCACCTTCAAAAGAAACAAAAAAGAGCTATGCAATCTAACAAGCAATCATTCAGTTTTTTGACTTGTACGCTGTAAATATGGATTCATCGCGGAACGGTGTTTGCTGAAAAAACAAAAACCAAATGAAGATGACACGACAACTATTTTATATTCGATCGAGGAAAAGTTCCAATGAGACACCATGCAAATATACATTCTTTTGTGGTTGCATTCATTTCTTAGTCACTCATTCATTGTGCTCTAAACTCGATCTAAATTCTAATAGCCGAGGGGTTATTATTACCTATCGAAGTTGCTATATATAAACACAAATTAAAATCGAGAAACCATAGCTTACATAAAGTTATTTTCATAATTCGATCTCCACATATTGATTGCCTTTTTTTTTTTTTTTTTTTTTTGATAGGGGGTTGTGAGAACAACAGCCAAAATAAAAAACCAAAATTACAAAGTAGAAATCACATTTTCCTTCAAAGACAGACCAGAAGAAATGCAAAAAGGTTAAGTAGGTGAATATTATGCCTACTGGCATAAGCAACAAGAAGATGGGCAGGTTCATTTGCCTCTCGCGGAATATAAAGGAACTCAACTCTTTGTAGATGAGCAACTCTTTGGAGATGTATCGCAACTTGCTTTATCTGATCCAAATATCTAATTAGTCTCTAGGGAACCTTTGACAAAGTACCATTCAGAGCTTGAACGACTTTCTGCGCATCACTTTCAATAATAACCCGGTCCTGTCCTAGTTCTACTGCAATATCAATAGCCATTAGAAAATCTGATGCCTCTGCAGTTAACGGGCTCTATATATCAACAATTTCTTTCTGTGCACAAATAAACTGTCCCCTTGCGTTTCGGACCACACCATTGTTGGCTTCTAGTTATAACAGCACTCAACTGGTTGAATGGAGGGGTATATATCTCAGCTTCTTCATCTCGGTAAAAGAAAGTATTGAACCAGTACATACCCTGAGAAATAACAGTCTGCATATTCAGTGACTTATGATCGAACACCAACTCATATCTAGCCCCCCATATTGCCCAAAGCATATAGACTCCTAGGTTGAAAGTGTAATTGTTGTCCTTAATTCGAAGCCAAGACGCCAACAACTCTTTAATTGTGACATTATTACTATCCCGTAACCTCAGACTGAGTGGACATGAAAACCGAATTGCCCGCGATACATTACAGTTAACAAACAAATAACTTTATGTTTCAGTTTCCATACCACACAACGCACATTCAATTGGTACCCCATCTATGAATCTTCTGATCCTACTCGATACCCCAATGCCACTATGGATAACCCTCCAAGAAAAATACAGTATCCTTGGTGCTAGTTTCTTAACATCCCAGAATTGTTTCCATGGAAATGAGGTGTCGTTTAGAATAGAGGACTCACCTGAATTCGCTTTCAGCATCTTTTGGTAAGATTGAGATGAGAAATCCCCATGCGGTGTGTAAATCCATATGAGCTTATCCGATTCCCCCTTGTTGATGTATGTTTCCAGAATATGCTCTGCCTCGTAGGGATCCAATGTTGTCTCACCATGTCTGCGTTCCAATCTGTAGTCTCCGGGTTCAACAAATCTTTCACAAACTTGATATGCTGGTTTGTCTGAGTAGTAATAGAAAGAGTGTAACATGGAACCCAAGGATCATTCCAAACCCTGATCTCCGCCTCTGTGCCGATAAGCCATTTACATCCTTCTTTAAGTTGGTCTCTAACACTCAACATCGTCGACCATGTGGAAGAACATTTTTGTGGTTTCTTTGCAGCCCAAAAGGAGATGCCTCTCATGTATTTAGCCTTCAAGATTTTACACCATATTGCGTCCTGATTGTGTAAGAATCGCCACGCCAGTTTAGTCACTAAATCCTTATTTAGCTCACACTATCTCACACTTTCTACGTTCTTTCTGTGAATAAAAACCAAATAATAACGGATTTGAAGCTAATATTTTGGGGATATATTCCTCTTATTCACAAAAAAGAGGAAGATCTAAAATATTTGCTTGTCATTCGTTTTCTATTCACAAAAAATAGGTTTAAAGTGTGAGATGTAACATGTGAAGGTATATTTCATTAACTTGAAGAAGGATACCCTCACATGTTTATTAACACACTATCTCACACTTTCGATGTCTTTTTCGTGAATAAAAACCAAACGATAACGGATTTAAATCTAATATGTTCCTCTTATAAAGATCTACGTTACTACCAAAAATGAGCGTATTCCGATATACTAAACTTCTCCATATACTAATCTTAATTTCAATGGTTAAAAATCCGTTGATTTTCAACGTATCATTTTAAAAGTAGTAGATGGTGGTTTTATACGTCTCGGAATAAACACATTTTTGGTAGGTATGTAAAACTTTAGAAGAAGAGCATATTCCTAAAATATTTGCTTCGAATCCGATGTTATTTATTTTTTATTCACAAAAAAAAAGCTTAAGGTGTAAGATAGTGTGAGATGTAACATGTGATAAATAACTAGTACCACTACATAACATCACCACAAAGAAATTAACGTTAAGAAAATAAAATAAACTTTCGCATTAAGAAGAGAGACGCAAAAGGAGGTTGGAGAAGATGCTCGGAAATTCTTAACAAAATGCTGAATAGCATAGTTTGTGAGATTAACAACCGATTTAAAGAGTTGCTTGATTATATACTAGAGTCAACTTCGTATAGGTTAGCTTGAAAGTGTAAGGATATGAGACTTACAGTATTACATGAAGACTTGAAGAATGTGAAGAAGTATGGAGCTACAACGACAACATCATCCTTCCTCTTGAGGTTAGTAATATTTGACTTGAACTGTTTCATTCCCTAACGTATCTTTCAAGTCGTGCATATTGAAAACATGACTGCGAAGCTGTGTATGAAACTCTAGTTAGACATAGTATTAAGGAATACAATACGAGGTTTATTGCTTAACCATTAAACTTTGTATATAAGACATCGACATGATCATATGAATGCTATTGTGATTATGTATGGGTATGAGTGAAGATTTCATCATAGGAAACAATGTTTTACATTCGTTTAAAGGAAGTAGTTCATAAACTCGTTTTGTGAATCGAAAGGGAAATCGCTAGGCTTATTGGTATTGTTATTCATTGCAAATCTATTTTGAATTACCAATATGTGTGTTTAGTATAACCGCTCATAAACTTGTTTATGTATCTTAGTAAAACTATTCACAAGGCCTGACTTATGTATTGGTTTGACTTTTATTAGTGAAACTGATCTTAAGTAATCACTCAAGATGGTATGATCGATGCCTTGTAAATAACAACTTTTATCTAGTCATTGGGGAACCGATCCTAGTAAGAGGTGCAACATATTTGCAAGAGGGAATCGATCCTTGTAAGGGGTGCAACACGTTTTTAGTAGATGGGGGAACCGATCCTATGAACATGTGCAAAAAGTTTGTAGTTTTGGGGGAACCGATCCTATGGACATGTGCAACCGAATACAAGTAGTTACCATAAGTTGTGGGGAACCGATCCTAGTACCTAGTAAACCGATTTTTGGTAACTAGCGTGACTATGCACAGTACTCACATGGAGGTAGAACCGAACTTGTTTTGGTAGAACCGTGAAACCCATGATTGGTGATTTGATAGGATAATCAATCACATAGTTCTTAGAATTCAGACGAACCAATTCTAAACTTGTTTGGAAGTGTGGAAAATCGTTTCCAAGATTGTAAGTATGAAAAAGGACTTGCAAAGTAAATCTTTTATTTAAGGTTTCGAAATAAATTGAGAATCTTTTATTTAAGGTTTCTTAGTTTTTAAATGCTATTTAATCTCCAGCAATTAAATGCATATCTTTAGAAAATAATAATTAGTAATGTGCATTTACTGATTATAGATTTTTCTATTGGGATTTCGGTCAATATTTGTACAGTGCATTTCCAGGAATTAGGAAAACTGATTTTGTGTTTATTGCATATCTTTGAGAATATTCGGTTTTGGAAATTCCTTAGCGTCCAAACTTCCTTGTCTATAAATATTTGAAGTTTGCATTTCTAGCAAACTAATCCTCAAAGCCAGCAAAACTACCTCAGTTATGTTGTTACTGGTGGAGCCGCCTATCGGAGAGGAGAGTACCCTAATTAGGAGAAATCTCTTATGGCCGCTCAGTTTAAAGACTTCTTTGGGATTGAGAAGCTTTATTAGTACCATAGGTGGGAAACTAGATAATTGCAGTTTATTATTAGTTTTCGATTGATTTGATTGACTAACAGTTGTTGAACTTTGATTGCACCTAGTTTGTTTATGCTTGAGAATCTTCTCTTCTGATATAAGATTCACTCAAACTAGATCGAAGTTTTGACGGGGATCTTTAGACTGTTTGTAGATCTAAAGACGTCTTGTGATAATCCAACTTTAACAGACTCCGTTCTGTGTGTGATTGATCACAAGAGATTCAAGTTGATTGTGTTCAGGTGCTGATTGAAGATTAAAGAAGATTTGAAGATAAGAAGATTTTTTGGGTTCATAATCTTTGGTGTGCACAATACTTGTTTCGTCTGGAAAGGGATCCAACTATAATCGGTTTATCTTTGTGATAGATTGGATTGAATAGTTGAGTAGATCGGCATCAATACACTTCTTTGTGATTAATAGTATTAATTGCATAGTCTAACAATTACTTTGGTAGTTGTTGAGAGATTGATCTAAGGACTCGACAAAGGAGTTTATTGGTTAAACGGAAGAGCCTTTGTCAAACTCATATCACGTTGTTTGAAAAGAGTTGTTACCGAACAGATTTGTTGTTCCTTTACTGTTTGGAATACGAACCAAAGGAATTGTTCCAAGTACGTGACTTATTACAAGTTGGAGGCGTAGGAATGCTGAGGGAACTAGGTGAACTATAGGTTTAGTTGTTTGGTCTCAACTATACGAAGTTGGTTTGATTTTGTATAGCGGCTTAATTATGAGAGTATTCAATTCTGGACTAAGTCCCGGGGTTTTCTGCATTTGCGCTTTCCTCGTTAATAAAATCTTGCTGTGTCTTTTACTTTTCTATTTCCGCAATTATAATTATTTTATTATAATTAGAAGTAAAATACACAAACGTTAATTCCTATTTTACTTGATAGACAATCCCTAGAGTTTGGTTAAGTCCGAACCTATTATCAAGTAAACATACTTCGTTGTTGTATTGTCTCGATCTCATATCCATAGAAAATCACACGAAGTGTGAACCGATTAGTTGTATTGTCTCGACTCATTCCATAGACAATCACTTTCGGAAAAGGACTTATAGGTGGAAAAGTTTTAGATTGAGGTATATTTGGGTACCCTCGTCTTTTCAATTGGTATCAGAGCAGGCAAACACGAAAAGATCCAACAATCTATGTTTGGTGCGATCCAACCTATAAGAAATTGAATCCATGTCTGATTCAGTTAACGTAATGCAAGAGTATGAATACTCAAATGTTGAAGATGTTCCTATTTTGTTAACTCATGATCCAGGAGTTACGAAAATTGAGAGAACATCTGAATTTATCTCTGATGGAAAAGAAGATGCTGATAAAGAGTTGGTAAAACTCCTAAAGCCAATTAAATCTCTGTCTACAAGAATGCTAATATTAAAGACAGAGTCAAATCTTCTTAAACATGAGATTAGAGATAAAGATATTCAACTAAATCTTTTAGCCAAAGAAAATATGGATCTCACTGTCAAACTAGAAGCTCTGGGTAAATCTCTTACTCATGATAAAGAGAATCATCCTATGATCCTGACTAATGATGTTGTTTTAATTTCTTCTGATAATGAGGAAACAAAAAGACCTAGCTCTACTTTTGAAGATTGTGATAATCTTGTCACAACGGAAATAGATCATGATGATGGTAGTCTGCCAAACTACATCAAGTCAGAAGAGGATAAGAAACCAGCTTCTAGATCTACTGATGATCAAACGAAATCTTGTCCAGAGGAATCTTTGAACCGATTCCGTGTAAGTGATCCTAGGGATTACAACTTTCAGTCACTTGACAGGAAACTTATACTTCTTTAAAAGATGGTGGTAAAAGTATTAAAAGAAGTTTCTTGTCTTAAAAAACTGAAAGATCATTCCCCAGTAGAAAGACAGATCATTCAACTACTCGATAAGATCAACTCAAAATAATCAGAGGAAAAAGTTGATAATCGCTTCTGGAAAAAGGTTCCTCCTCACTATATCGAAACAATTCTTGTTTTGATGAAGAACGACTCCAGAAGAAAGGGAAATAAAGAATCTCGGCCAAAAGAAACAATCAGGAATTCTCAATAATTGTTTCAGACAGTCTTACTGATGTGCATCATAAGGAAATCCTTAGAATGAGAAAATCTTATGAAAATCTCATTGATAGAATTAAGAGAGATTTAACTATCCCTGAAGATTCTCACATCAGTACATCTTCTCCACATGATCATATCTCCAGAGTTAGAAAAGATCATTATTCTGGGAGAAAATACTTTGTGCAGAAATTCCCAAGGAGAAACATGAACTATGTTTATGATGCTCGCTGTAAGCTGGAAAAAGCTTATCCCGATACAACTTAGTTGTATCAATACTGTGCACTCTCATCCTCTTCCGTGCTCATAATTATTGGATGGGAAAAGCACATAATATCAAGGGCACAGGTTCATGGTAGCTTCTATTTTTAGGTATTTAGAGAATATCTTCCTTTCAATAAAAAGGAGAAGTTCAGAAAAAACTTGGTATTTTCGGAAACTTTTTTTCTGAACCGAATATATATTCTTATTAATATAAGAAGAGATATTCTTTTGTCTTCCCTGGTAAGACTTTGTGTTAAATATGTCTCATATAACTCGCAGTATCACAAGGAGAAATAAAAGGGAAGCTCGAAAGGTTAGAAATTGTCAAGGATTCGTTTCAAAACGAAGAATAAGAAAAATTGTCTCAAGAATCGTGTCTGACCATTCTTCTGACAGATCCCAAGAGGAGACATGTCTCTTTGCTATCAATGATTCAGATTTTTCCAAGTGGTTTCCCACTGATGGTATGTGTGATGTTATGCATGAGTTTGAAGAACTCATAAGAAATCTTGTTACCGTGGCTCAAGATCGAGACGGTCTAAAAGATAAAATAGAAGAGGCAAAAAGTGAGCTTGCTGACTTGAAGCATTAAATTGAAGGTCTCACAAAACAGGAAGTGGTTGCAGACAATTCTCTTGAGACATTCTTCAAAAGTTTGAACACTGAAGAAACCTTAGTGAACAACAAGAGCACCACTAGAGATTAAGTTATATGCTGTAATACTTAATCCAGGAAAAATAGACTTCAGTTTTTGATTTCTTTCAATAATTGTAAAGTCTATTATGAATAAAGCTATCTTATTATTATGAACAAAATTATTATTTTGTAATATTTCTTGTGATAGTTTTCAGTTACATAGCCTGTGCTTGAATGCTTTAATTTATTTCTATGTATGTTCATGGGATGTTTGATTTCGGTTTTATTACCTTGATATTCGATCTCATAATGTGTGAACCCTTATGGTTTGGGTGACTTTTTGATTTAGCGGTATTAAGTTCTATCCCATGTTGGTAGGTTTTATCAAAGGATCATGAGGGGTTCCTGTAGTAACAATATGTGAAAAAGTCACAATATGTTGAATCTTTTGGTTTAGCATAAAAGCATATGTGTTTCGGGGTTTTCAACTTTTGCTTGCAATAGTTAAAAACCGGTTTTCAACCTTTCTCTGGTAAAGGTTGGTTGTTGTTATTCTTTTGTTTTGCATAAGGATGACAACATAATGATATTTCGGTATCAATTCTCCCTGGAAGAAGATGCAAACATATTGGAGAAGAGGATGCGGAATTTGAGGTAACAATCTTGTTAGTTAATTGTTTTCCTGTTTAAGAAACGTATGATTTTATTTCATATCCCTATTGCTTTTGCTTAATAAAATTTCGGTATAATTGATGTTGATTCCATTATTTGTGTATGGATGTTTTATTATGATTCAATTGTTTCCGGTTAAGAAAAACTATTGTTATCTTTCGTTATTGTTTGGTATCAATTGTTTAGGCTTGCAAAATTTCGGTACAATTGATGTTGATTCCATTATGTAATTCAATTGTTTCCGGTTAAGAAAAACTATTGTTATCTTTCGTTATTGTTTGGTATCAATTGTTTAGGCTTACAAAATTTCGGTGCAATTGCGGTGCTATAATGTCTATGTTTGTTTCAATTGCTTCCGGTTAAGATAAATGATTATGCAAGTTGATTTATTTGGTTTGTATGGATTGTTTATGGCTTAACAAAAGTGTTTCGGGATCATTTGTTTAGTCCAAGTGATTTTTGGATAAGAGAAACTAAGTTTTTTGGATCTTAGTTAGACTTATCAAATGTGAAGGTTTCGGTTATTCAAGTCTAACCGAATGCTCTAACAAGAATTACTAGTTAACTAACCTAGTATTTGTCTTGTTTAAAAGTAAAAGGACAGAGTTATTTTTGAGAATAATTAGAGCCTGATGAGAAAAATAAAGTTAATTCTGATCTTTATTTTGGTCTTATCGAACAAGCGATTGTATTTGTACAATCGGTTTAGCAAAAGAACTAAGGTGCTTAGTCGATTTTTGATGTGCTAAACTATTAGGGAAAATTGCTTCGGGCAATTGTTTCCTAGATAACATGTTAAAACCAAATTACTTGTAGTTTCAGTTTTGATATTGGTTATCTAAAATGGTGTGTAAAACCCTCGTGCTCAACTCTTATAGGTTTGCGAATTCTCTTTGTGAGATTTGTAAGATCCTTTCGGTTTGTCCTTTATTTTTTTTCGTTTCTTTGTCATTTTGTGACAAAAAGGGGGAGAAATATATGGAGTAAACAAGTGATATTGACTTGTTATGAGTTGGTATCACTAAGGGAAAGGACATTTGTGCTAAAACGTTTATTCTAACGAAAAGGGTGAAAGCATAGACTAAGGGGGAGTCACATACCATATGATATGTAGTTATGAGGAACTACATGGAAATAACAAAGACGTGCGGATTGAAAATCTACCTATCTTACCTTTAGGGGGAGTATTAGCTTTGTTATTATAATGTCAGCAGCGACATTTAAGGATTGAATTTAATGCAGGTTTTGTGCTGTTGAACTTGGAATCAAGCGTATGTGTATAATGAATTTTTGTAATTTGTTTATCCATATGATGTAAGAGTTTTGTCACTAAAATTGACAAAGGAGGAGATTGTTAGAGCATAGCTCGGTTGAACCCACCAAGCGTTGGTATGTCAAGTTTGGTTGTCATATTTTAGTGAATCAAAACTCATTTAAAGAGTTTCATTATTATATACTAGAGTCAACTTCGTATAGGTTAGCTTGAAAGTGTAAGGATATGAGACTTACAGTATTACATGAAGACTTAGAGAATGTGAAGAAGTATGGAGCTACAACGACAACATCATCCTTCCTCTTGAGGTTAGTAATATTTGACTTGAACTGTTTCATTCCCTAACGTATCTTTCAAGTCGTGCATATTGAAAACATGATTGCGAAGCTGTGTATGAAACTCTAGTTAGACATAGTATTAAGGAATACAATACGAGGTTTATTGCTTAACCATTAAACTTTGTATATAAGACATCGACATGATCATATGAATGCTATTGTGATTATGTATGGGTATGAGTGAAGATTTCATCATAGGAAACAATGTTTTACATTCGTTTAAAGGAAGTAGTTCATAAGATCGTTTTGTGAATCGAAAGGGAAATCACTAGGCTTATTGGTATTGTTATTCATTGCAAATCTATTTTGAATTACCAATATGTGTGTTTAGTATAACCGCTCATAAACTTGTTTATGTATCTTGGTAAAACTATTCACAAGGCCTGACTTAAGTATTGGTATGACTTTTATTAGTGCAACCGATCTTAAGTAATCACTCAAGATGGTATGATCGATGCCTTGTAAATAGAAACTTTTATCTAGTCATTGGGGGAACCGATCCTAGTAAGAGGTGCAACATATTTGCAAGAGGGAATCGATCCTTGTAAGGGGTGCAACATGTTTTTAGTAGATGGGGGAACCGATCCTATGAACATGTGCAACAAGTTTGTAGTTTTGGGGGAACCGATCCTATAGACATGTGCAACCGAATACAAGTAGTTACCATAAGTTGTGGGGAACCGATCCTAGTACCTAGTAAACCGAATTTTGGTAACTAACGTGACTATGCACAGTACTCACATGGAGATAGAATCGAACATGTTTTGGTAGAACCGTGAAACCCATGATTGGTGATTTGATAGGATAATCAATCACATGGTTCTTGGAATTCAGACGAACCAATTCTAAACTTGTTTGGAAGTGTGGAAAATCGTTTCTAAGATTGTAAGTATGAAAAAGGACTTGCAAAGTAAATCTTTTATTTAAGGTTTCGAAATAAATTGAGAATCTTTTATTTAAGGTTTCTTAGTTTTTATATGCTATTTAATCTCCAGCAATTAAATGAATATCTTTAGAAAATAATAATTAGTAACGTGCATTAACTGATTATAGATTTTTCTATTGGGATTTCGGTCAATATTTGTACAGTGCATTTCAAGGAATTATGAAAACCGATTTTGTGTTTATTGCATATCTTTGAGAATATCCGGTTTTGGAAATTCCTTGGCGTCCAAACTTCCTTGTTTATAAATATTTGAAGTTTGCATTTCTAACAAACTAATCCTCAGAGCCAGCAAAACTACCTCAGTTATGTTGTTACTGGTGGAGCCGCCTATCGGAGAGGAGAGTACCCTAATTAGGAGAAATCTCTTACGGCCGCTCAGTTTAAAGACTTCTTTGGGATTGGGAAGCTCTATTAGTACCGTTGGTGGGAAACTAGATAATTGCAGTTTATTATTAGTTTTCGATTGATTTGATTGACTAACGGTTGTTGAACTTTGATTGCACCTAGTTTGTTTATGCTTGAGAATCTTCTTTTCTTATATAAGATTCACTCAAACTAGATCGAAGTTTCGACGGGGATCTTTAGAATGTTTGTAGATCTAAAGACATCTTGTGATAATCCAACATTAACAGACTCTGTTCTATGTGTGATTGATCATAAGAGATTCAAGTTGGTTGTTCAGGTGCTGATTGAAGATTAAAAAAGATTTGAAGACAAGAAGACTTTTTGGGTTCGTAATCTTTGGTGTGCACAATACTTGTTTCGGCTGGAAAGGGATCCAACTATAATCGGTTTATCTTTATGATAGATTGGATTGAATAGTTGAGTAGATCAGCATCAATACATTTCTTTTTGATTAATAGTATTGATTGCATAGTCTAACAATTACTTTGGTAGTTGTTGAGAGATTGATCTAAGGACCCGACAAAGGAGTTTATTGGTTAAACGGAAGATCCTTTGTCAAACTTATATCACGTTGTTTTAAAAGAGTTGTTACCGAACAGATTTGTTGTTCCTTTACTGTTTGGAATACGAACCAAAGGAATTGTTCCAAGTACGTGACTTATTACAAGTTGGAGGTGTAGGAATGCTGAGGGAACTAGGTGAACTATAGGTTTAGTTGCTTGGTCTCAACTATACGAAGTTGGTTTGATTTTGTATAGCGACTTAATTATGAGAGTATTCAATTCTGGACTAGGTCCCGGGGTTTTTCTTCATTTGCGGTTTCCTCGTTAACAAAATCTTGTTGTGTCTTTTACTTTTCTATTTCCGTAATTATAATTGTTTTATTATAATTAGAAGTAAAATACACAAACGTTAATTCCTATTTTACTTGATAGACAATCCCTAGAGTTTGGTTAAGTCCGAACCTATTATCAAGTAAACATACTTCGTTGTTGTATTGTCTCGATCTCGTATCCATAGACAATCACACGAAGTGTGAACCGATTAGTTGTATTGTCTCGACTCAGTCCATAGACAATCACTTTCGGAAAAGGACTTATAGGTGGAAAAGTTTTAGATTGAGATATATTTTGGTACCCTCGTCTTTTCAGTTTGTTCTCTTCAGAAATAAAAGGAAAACTTTTAGCTATTACCCCAAATAAAGAAGATAGAGACATGATAAGATGGGCTCACCACCAATCAGGAGATTTCTCGACAAAAAATATTTATAACTTTCTCATTAATCGAAGTTCTGATAATGAGAATGATACGTGGAAAAAACTATGAAAGATGCAGATTCTACCTCAGATCAAGTTGTTTATTTGTCAAATGTGCAATAACCAAGATATGGAAATAGAAAATCATATTTTTAGAACATTCCCTTTTTCCATAGCAGATTGGTTTGGTTGCTCATTGGACGCGGTCAATTCGCGAATTAACACAAATGTGATTAGCAAGTGGGTTGAATTATGGATCGCTGATCAAAACTTCTCGCAATTTAGTGAACAAATTGCAATCATTCTTTGGTTCATATGGAAACATAGATGCGAGGTAGTTTTCAGAAAAACCGTTCCGGATCCCTCCTCTTTAATTCAGCAGATAAAAATTTTCATCAAGTCTTCAGTTATCATAGGAAGAGACCAAATCTCAAGGCATCCATAAAACGAAGATTCCCAATTATGGGTGGAACAACATCAGGGCGGATTGGATAATTTTCATTGATGCGTCCTATAAAAAAGAAAATCTATCGATGGGATATTCCTTCATTCTATATTCGGCAGACCAAGAAGCTTTCCTACATATTTCAGCTGGCTATGATTGTGCTTCCTCGGTGTTACATGCAGAAGCAAAAGGACTTTTAAATGCTTTAAAGTAGCTAGAAAATAATATTCTTTCTAGCGTCTGTATAGTCACAGACTGTAAACTCCTTTTGGATTCTATCACGAAAAAAGATACAGATGCTTCATGGGTTGCAGAGAATATTTTTAAAGAAGCAATTTCTTTGTTGGATAAACTTCCTAAAGCTCAGGTAAAATTTATAAGCAGAGATTACAATGCCGCAGCGGACTCAGTTGCAAAAGAAGTAAGGATCAGAAGACTTCATCATATGTCAACACACTTGTGTCAACGAGTGCGAAAAGAGAGTATTGCTTCTAATATTTTTGATGAAAATGAAATTGTAGATTTTCTGTATTACATTGCTTAGTTTAATATATTAACCTTTTCCATCAAAAATAAATAATAATATAGACTTGGGCTTGTGTAAACGGGTGACGAGAGAATTCATAGAAGAAAACCTGGGCGGTTCACATTTTAGGATTTTCAAGCATTTATGGGTTAAGGTGGTACCACAAAAAAAAAGTACGGCTGAAATGGTAAGCATCACGTGTGTCCCCTTGAAAATCGGGTTGAGGCATGAGTGTAGGTAACTGACGTTGTTGAAGATACAATTTCTATGACGAATTCAACGATTGAGATGAAATCTTGATTGACGTTTTAAAGACCCTCAAGCTCGTCAATGCTATTAGACCGGTCAAGAGTCGATCTAGAGATATCAAGTGACGAATTAGTCGATAATAAACCAATTAGTTTAACACGAACGTTAATTAGTAGAAATTAATTTGATAACGATTTAGATAGGAAACTAGTACCGTTGGATAGATCTCGAAAAATTATGCGGAATGGACTACTCAAACGTGTCAATCGGATATTAGACGAAGAAGTAATCATCAGATACGTATGAAGGGCAAAATAGTATTTTTTGCATCCAAGCCGACCTGGGCTGCCCATATCCAACTCGTTGGATGTATCAGTAATTTGGACTTGGTATTATCTACACCAAATCGAGAAGAGTTTCTTATCTTCTTCTTTCTTCTTATCATTTCTTTCTTCTTCTTTTTCCTTCTTCCCCTGTTCTTCTTTCTCTGCGAGTGATTGAGAGTTTGTTTGAGAGAGAGAGACAATCGATGACCTAGAAGATGTTGATGAAGAGATGAGAGTGGTGTTGATGTTAATTGAGCTCGGGAGAAGAATGAGCTGATGTTGTTACAATTAGAATTACGGTTTGAGAATGAATTGGAGTTCTCAGGTTAATTCGTGGATTATTTGGGATGATGTTAGTTGAAGATTAGAAGGGTTGGGGTTTGATTTCAGTTCCGAAGTCTTTTTGGAGATGATCAAGAGTTAGGGTTTCTGTTCTTCCCCAAATTAGAATTAGGGTTTTTATAATGAACTGATGATTCGATTAGTGATGGATAAGAAGAAGATAAAGGATATGTTTCGTTAATTTGAAGACTTAGCAATCAATTTCTCAAGTTCAGTAAAGAATTGAATGAAACTAGGGTTTCTCAGAAGATTGGTTTTAAGTTGATTTGGTGATGAATAAGAAGAATTAAGGACTGGGTTTAATACCAATTAGAGTTTGGAATTGAAGAATAATTTGAAATGGATAGTTAGGGTTCGAGCAGTGATTCTAAAGTTATTGAATTGAACTGTTGAGATGTGGAATCAAGTCAAGGCAAAGAAGGTTTGAATCAACTGTTTGGTTGAAACTAAGTGAGGTAATTGTTTCTTAGTTATTTTGGTAAAGTTCAGCTCCATGTATGTGGTTATGTGATTGTTAAGAAAGATGAAAACTTGAAATGTTGTGGTGTTGCCTTGATTTAGTAATGAAAGATATATTTGTTGTGTTGGTATGAGTGTTCTTGAAGACAAGAACTTGTTATGAAGTTGCAATGGCAGTATGAATGATTTGCTGGTGGTGATAAAGATGGTAGTTCTCAATGGATTGAAACTGTTATTGGTAGATGTTAGTGGAGCTGTGGTTGTAATTGACTTGGTGGTTGAAATGAAGTTCTTAAGTGGATGTTAACTGTTTGTATTGGGTTGAGATTGCAGTTGTGTTGACTGTTGCTGGTCAAGAATGAGGCTTTTATCATGGCTAGAAATGATAAGTGGTGGTGATAGTTTGGAAAGATACAGAGTTTTGGAATGGTGAGCTAAACTGAATTTGAATCAGTTGTGTGAGTATATGCTGAGTGTTGTTCAGCTGAGAATTGTTGTTTGAGATGGTTCAATAGTAGTGAGGTAAGGGTGCTGTTATTGAAATTGTGTTCTCAAGCTAGATGTATTCTCGAATGGGAGTTGTAATGAGTTTGTTGTGACTGTAGAAGTATGAATGTAGAAAGATGTTGCTTAGAGCTGCAATTGCAGGTAAAGCTTGAATTACAGTTGTATTGAAATTATAGAATTGTATAGAATGAAAGTTTGTATATTTGATCAAATGGATAGAATTAGGTTGTTAGTGAAACTGTAGTTAAAATAGAGTGTTTGCCTGTTAATCATCTCAGTTAGATATCTGACTGACATACCTTAGCTGACACATTGTCTGACTGAGTTAACTCAGTCTGGATCAGTTTAGACTCATTGGTTTGACCCTTTTGACTTAGACTTTGACTGGACTTGACTTGACCTTGACTGTTGACTGTTAGTTGTCCTGTGACCGTTAATCTAACCGTTAGTGACTGTTATTTGATTCAGTTGGACCAGGCCTTGAGTTAATGGGCCGGATTAGTGGACTTAAGTTCAGAGATAGTTTCCCTATCTTAATGAATTGGACCATTTATGGTCCGAATTAGCCTTTGGTTTCTTCTACAAAGTTTTAGATCTTTATAAGACATATCAAGTGGACTATAGAAGCAACCTAATTGAATTAGTAAACCTTATATATGCTAAAGATAGATAATAAAAAGGGTAGAACCTTAAATGGGCCTAAAACTGTATGATCTTTGTGTGAGCCTTTTTGATTGGATTCTTAGCCTTCTTGTGTGGTTAACAGTTAGTCTTAATTAACAACGATCGATTTAATGGATGAACCAGTGGATCGTGGATCTCGAGGTAGGAATGGCTTGTCATCAAAAGAGGTGGGAATTTACATTTAACTCTTTTGTGATTATTGTTGTTTTCTTTTACAAAAATCTATGTTTAACTAATTCATGCATTGTCTGATTATGTGTTTGATGCATTGTTTTATTTTAATTTTATTTCCGAAAGTTCCGTTGGTTCTTTTAACCTTTCCATTGCTTGGAAAGGATCTTTATTGTTTTGTTCGTCTTTATGAATGTTCTGTGGGAAATAAGAATTTCCATCTGTGGTATATAGGATGTGTTCCTTCACCCTTCTTTATATTTACGAGAATTTTATTGGGCGTGGAACGGGCATCACTAGTACCCTATTAGGCGTGGAACGGGCGTCCAAATTAGTGAAGGAATTTGTCGGTATACATGATTGTTTATTTCAGTGCGTTGGTCGTCTTTTAGTGTTGGGAAAACATTACATGTTTTCCAAATCATTCCAGTGATTACTTGAAAGTTAAATGTTATTTCTACTGGGCACCCCTTTTAGGGATGATGTGCTCACTCATTCCCACTTTCAGTTTCAGAGGCAGATCAAAGTTGCGCAGCGGAAGCTTTGAGGAGTTGAGTCCGTTATTTGGTTGACTTTGGCTATGTTTATTATGTTGTATATGTATCACTTGAAAGGAGTTCTTGTATATATATATTTCAGAGCGGGGCAAGTTTTTGGGTTAAGTTTTGTAGCAGATTTCTTAATTGAATGCTTAAGTATATCATTTAGATTCCTTGGTGCCTCTTATTATAGTTAATCTCTTGGATTAGTCAGCTGTTAGATTTGGGGGCGCTACAGACGTGATCGAACATTGTTGATCATTATGGCGAAACAATTCTCTGGCCGTGGAATCATGATCTTTAATTGATAGCAAGTCACCTGCAATGGAATATATAGAACATGACCCAAATTTTGTGATGTAAAATTCCCAACGGAGGCTGTTTTTTTTTATTTATGAAAAGGAAAATCTTATTAATCATATAACAGAGTACAAGAGATTTATAATCTAATTTTTGACAAAAACATTGGAAATAACACTAGATTTTAAAACTCTTTGCTGAATATTGGAAGACATGTGCCTAAGATGCTTTATCCGAGCTTCTTTAGCAATGTAATCCGCTGTATAGTTATATTTCCTGTTTATATACTTTACCTGGGCCTGTGGAAGATTTTCTAGTATTGAGATAGTTTCCTGAATGGTATTATCCGCGTTCCAAGGAGAATCTTTGCAAGTCTTGTTGATCGTTTCCGCCAGTGTTTCGCAGTCCGTTGCTATCGGACACTAGATAATATGTTTTCACTTAACCGTGAGGAGGCTTTTAACAAGGCTTTTGATTATGCATGAAAAGCTGAGGAGGCCCACTCTGTTCCCGCTGCAATATGCATGAAAGATTCATTGTCCACTGAGTAAAGTAGAAAGGTGTATCCCATCGTTGAATCTTATTTTTTAAAAGCCGCATCGATAAAGATTATCCAGTCCGTCTTTAAGTCGGACCATTTTTCCTTGGGGATGTTTCTTTCTTTGTTCTTCAATTTCTGTTGGATCTTTCCATGAGAATTCTGGTGCAGGAATTTATTGATTTGCTCTATGAGGTGATTCGGATTTGGAATGATTTTTTCGAAAACCACCGAGCATCTATACTTCCAAATAAACCAAGATATAGTTGTGATTTTATCAGACCATTGTAAGAATTCTTGATCCGTGATCCACTCATTTATCCAATTAACTATGGAGTCCGAACCAATTCTCATATTCACTGCTTCTAGAGAGAGACCAAACCAAATGGCTCTTGCAAATGGGAAAACCCGAAATAAGTATTTTTCTGATTCTTGCTCCTGTGAGTCGCACACTGGGCACTCTGTGTTTATGTCCGTATTATGAGCTCCGAGTCTTAAATTCGTTGGGAGGGCTTTTTGAGCTAATTTCCAGACAAATAATTTGATTCTCGGAATTACTTGTATCTTCCATATTTTTTGCCATGGAAAGGTATTAGGCTACTGTCTTCTTGGTTTTGATTTATGATAAAGTTACATACATTAATTCTTTGCCGAGAAGATTCCTGAGGGGTGATGCTTCCATCTTATTTTGTCTTGTTCTTGTCTTTTCAAAGAAATTGCTAGAATCTTAGCTTTTATATCTGGTTCAAAGTAGGTATTGAGCTTGTCTAGATCCCAAGTATCTCCAGGAGTATCTTCAGGAGTTATCAGCTCATATACCCTCTGCGGAACATGATCTTGAATATTAGGGTTTTTGAATAATATCTGTATTAGGTACCCATTTGTCTTCCCAAATTTTTGTAGAAGCTCCATTTTTAACTTGCCAGACAAAATTACCTTTAATGAGCTCCAGCCCCTTTTTTATGCTAGTCCAAATCCATGATAATTTAGAAGACCTAGAGAATTCCAAAGGATGAGATTTTGGGAAATATTTAGCTTTGAAAAGTTGAGCCCAAAGTTGATCTTGGTCTGAAGTGAGACGGCTGGCTAGTTTAGTAAGGAGAGTTATGTTAAATTGGTGTGGATTCTTGATACCTAGATCCCCTTGAGAAATAGGCTTGCATATCCTGATCCAGGCCTTTATATAGCCTCCTCTGCTCTTGGGTTTATTTTTATTCCACCAAAAGTCTCTTTGGATTCTGTCTATTTGATCTAGTGTTTCTTTAGGGAGAGAAAGCACTTGCATCTGGTAAGTTGGAAAGCCTTGACGGATGGACTTTATTAGAACTGTTCTGTCAGCTTGAGAGAGTAACTTAGATTTCCAACCTTGAAGAGTGGCATAGTATTTTTGTAGCAGAGGTTCAAAATTTTCTTTTCTATTTTTATCAAAGAAAAAAGGGGTTCCTAGGTATCTATCAGTTTTTATCATTAAGGGAACTTTTAGGATCCTCGCAATGATTTTCCCATGTTTCGGGTGAATTCTAGGACTGAAATAGATACCGGATTTTTGGAGGTTTACCATCTGATAATCTCGCCAAATCTTGATGGAATATCTAACAAGTTTTTTGCCTCGCCTAGGTTAGCTCTTGTGAATAAACAGCAGTCATCGACGAAGAAAAGGTGCGAAATATTCAGGGCATCTTTATTTACCTTGAGGCCCAAAATTTTCTTTTTGGAATCTGCTTTTTCTAGGAGTCTAGAAAGAATCTCCATGCATATTAGAAATAGGTATGGTGAAAGCGGGTCACCCTGTCTTAGGCCTCTAGAAGTAGAAAAAATTGGACCCGGAGAGCCATTTAGAAGGATAGAAAATGAAGTGGTTGAAATGCACTGCATTATGAGGTTAACCCACAAATGACCAAAACCAAACGCTGATAGAGCCGATTTGATGAAATTCCACTCTACTCTGTCAAAAGCTTTAGAGAGGTCTAATTTTAAAGCGAAATTTCCTTTTGTAGCTTTTGAGTTTTTCATAGAGTGAATAAGCTCATGTGCAATGATAATGTTATCCCTGATTTGTCTCCCGGGAAGAAATGCAGATTGATTAGGGGATATTATCTTGTTTAGGATAGGTTTTAGCCTGTTAGCTAGAATCTTGGATATGATCTTGTATATTGTGTTACTCAAGCTGATGGGACTAAAATCAGCTGGGGTTTGTGGGGTGGCTATTTTAGGAATCAGGGTTATGAAGGAATGATTATAATTCTGGGTTTAGGATTCCGGTTTTAAAAAATTCTTGAACTGTATAGGTTATATCCGGGCCCATTATATCCCAGTTGGCTTTAAGGAAGCCTGGTTGAAACCCATCTGGTCCCTGAGCTCCCCACTAATTCATTTTGGAAATTGTATTCCGAATTTCTTCTTTTGAAGGAATAGCAATTAACGATGAATTTTCGACCTCAGAGATGCAAGATTCAATAAAACTTGATAAGTCTTCCACCGAGTTGTTGTTCTGCGATGTGCCTATCTGAGTAAAATGGTTTACCAGAAGGGTATTGATTTGATCTCTGTCTGAAAGCCAAAGACCCGATGGTTCTCTAAGAGAGTTTATAGAATTGATTCTTTTCCTATTGGAAGCTATAACATGGAAGTATTCCGTGTTTTGGTCATATTCCTTGAAAAATTTGTCTCTTAAAATTTGATGATAGTAATCATTTTTCATTTTGTACCATTTGCTTAATTCCGCTTGGAGTTGTCTAATTTTATCTAGATTTTCGACGAAATTTCCAGATCTATGTAGGTTTTCAATCATATTATTCAGGGATTTAATATTTTTATGTATGTTTCCAAACACATCTGAATTCCATTGAGATAAATCCGAGGATAATAGTTTAAGCTTCGAATAAATGTTCCTGTCCTGGGTAGTGCTGGAGTGATAATTCCAAGAGTTGACAACTATCGAAGCTAAAGTAGGATGTGACAGCCAAGATCTAATGCATCTAAATGGTTTTTGTAATTTTTGTTTTTCTGGATTTGAATCAAGAAGGAGCGGCTTATGATCAGAACCAACTCTAGGAAAATGACTCACCTTTGTGTCTGGAAAATTCTGCGTCCATTGGAAGGATGTTAAAGCTCTGTCAATTCTTTCACATATATTGGCATCACCTTCTTTTTTATTTGACCATGTGAATGGCGCTCCTTCGTACCCCGCATCTTGAAGCCCCAAAGAATCAATTGTTCGAAGTATGAAGGATTTGCTAATTGAACTTGTTTTATTTCCACCTTGTTTTTCATCTGGGTCTAGAATAACGTTTAAGTCGCCAATTAGCAACCAAGGTTTGTTGACCTGTTGAGCAATGTTAGCAATATACGACCATTGTTCAAATTTAGCTTCCGACTCAACAACCCAGTAACCACATTAAGGAAACCGTTAAATCTGTGTAGTATCTGTTAAATAGAACGCGAGCGAGAGCGGAAATTACTTGCCAAAGAGAAGATCAACTGATGGGGTCAAGAAATTGCAAAAATACAATTCAAAAGGTTACATCACACGGAAACTAATCGACTAAACTCATTGTTGAGATTAGGGGACTTAGAGGAAACACTACTTAATTATTTAAGTTTGTAATGTTTAAAAGCTGCATCATAAAATGGCCAAAGAAGAAAACAATGTTCTAAAAAAAGAATTGATGGGAAAGATAACTTTCAAATGAACAAAACCAATGATAAATCAGATTAAGAGAAGAGAAAACTAAAACAAAAATGTCTCAAAAGGGAACCACCCCATGAGACGATAAAAAAGCTACACTTTTAGACAATTGCTGGGTATTGCTGGTCAGGAATAGAGAAAACCGTTGGATATAACTATTTTACATGAAAGAAACCTTGAAACCAGACGAGAATTAGTCTGACAAAACACCAAAATAATAAGAATACGTCGACGAAAATTACGGACAGCCGACACAAATACAACAAAGCCACTGGGTGATAACTATTTTACATGGAAAAAAACCAGACCTTAATTCATTGATCCGACACAGTACCAAAATAGTTAGGCCGCAGTGAGGAAAAAGCTTGGGAAAGTCAACTTCTATAAAGGCCAGCAATACAATCAACACTTCTTTGAGACATTAAAACAAACAAATAAAAGGATGAAGCTTACTTAAAATGATTTTATGCAGGGTTATGACGAGTTCTAAAAAAATACGAATACAAACTAACCCTTTGAATGCAATCATAAGATGAAAAAGACCCACAGACAATAATAAACCAACAATTGGAGAACAAGGGGAACTTTTAGCTAAAAATAGATCAAGAGCACTAATGAAAATTGGATAGAAGAAAATGACCCATAGACAAAAACTAAAAAATCTGAGATAAGGAACAATAGCCAATTATAATAATTGCAGCAAATAAGGCATTAGATACATATCAGCAGCTTCCCTTGATGCTAGAAAAAAAGACGAGACTAAAAAAAATCAAACCTTGAAGAAGGATAGAGAAGTCCTTGATTTTATCGATTTGAGGTGGATTATGAAAACCCCTGTAGATTGATCTCTGATCTATGTTGCACGAACACGGACACGGGACACAGTTACGACACGACACGGTTACGTGGACACGTCAAATCTAAAAAAAAAAGGGTTACGGGACACAGTTACGACACGACGCGGTTACGTGGACACGTCAAATCTAAAAAAAAATGGGTTACGGGTACACGTTATATGTATTACCCCATCATTAAAATGAGATTTTACAACAATCTGTTCAACAAAATAATTATTCTTATTCGTAAAATACTTGATTGCTAGTTCAATAAAATTAATAATAAAGAAATAATGATAAAGTCTTCCATGAATATCAAAATGGGTATGATGACTATTTACTGGATTTGCTTTATTCTTCTCGAAAATTATTAATTACTAGGGCAGGATTATAGGAAGGCTACGAGAACAAGGTGCCCAAGAAGCAAAAAACCATATCCACTGTATAACCCCAGAAAAGCAAGAACTAATTTTTCTATGGAGTCACAGAAACCCATCGTAAATGTGGAACTTGCCAACCTTGTACAATAAATGTGATCTTGCTTGCATCATTTGTTTTTAGCAAGTTGTGAAAATAGAAACAAAAAAACATCAAGATATGAGAAACAGGCGTATAGAAATTTCATCACCGAAAGAAAACTCTCTCATTTAAATTGCTGCAAATTTGGCTTTGTTTGTGACAGAACGAACTCCTTTATTTTGTTGGGAAAAATGGAAAAATGCTCGTGTATTGAAAAAATGTCCCATCATTAAAATTTGGTGGACAAATGCTGTAACTGCAAAAAAAATATAAAAAATACATCGACACGTGGCGCATGATAAGAGGTGTTGGAACATAAGAGTCTGCAGCAGCATAAGCCATAACCATCCCAAAACAACTTACATATTAAGCTAAGGTTAATATAGTGAATCACTTTGTACCTCTTTCCGTATATAAGGAAAGGAAATTAGAGCATTTCCAAGGAGACTTTCTTCACTTCCTAAATTTCAGGCCACATAGGATTTTAGGACATTTTGAGAAAAAAACATCTCCAATGGTAACCTCAAAAAGCAATGTGAAGATGACGTGGGAGGCGGTTAGAATTACATCTTCTAAATGATCATTTGGTTTTAGAGGATCTCTTTTTAGGATATGAGGATCCTAATCAGCAGTTTCATTGGAGGGTAAACAACGAAACAGTTAGAGTTTAAAAGAAAAAACATCTCTAGCAAATAACGTTAATACATGCGCCTTATTCATTAACTTCAATACTAATCCGTTGGAGAATATTTCTTTTCCATTCCTAAAACTAAGGAATTTTGATTTTAAAGATGTCTTAAAGGGAATAACACATAGGAAAGACTTGAGGATCCGTTGGAGATGCTCTTAGGTCATAAAAGGGGTCGACTTCCTACCCTCTCATCTGTTTAGTCGTACATTCTTGAGCTCCTGATTAATGGAGTCTTATTTCCCACATACATAATAAAAATTACTAACCCGTGGACGTAGGCCTGAGTATGCCGAACCACGTTCAATTTGTGTGTCAATACTTCAATATCTCTCACCCCATTCTCTCTACATATTAAGCTTAGATTTCATCTTGTTGTTAACATTTGGTTAAGAAGATCAACGTCCATTGATTGTACCACTAGTCATCGGAAAATTGGTGGTTACAGTTTGGCCCTAGAAACAAGGAGAAATAGAAAGAAATTTATTTCTCCTGCACACCTTTGATTTCAAGGCTACATAAAATTTACCTATCTTACTTATATTGAAGAATGAACGCTATTTTATCTCGACATTTAGCGGCAACAAAGTTTATGGAACATTTCTTCCTTTTCTCTCCAGATCTAAACTCCATTCTTTTGTTGTTTATTTCTCATTAAAAACATTCCCCGGTGTTTTATTTTATTCACTGGAACAAATTACTAACTCAGCTTTCTTTAGTTCTGCGCCTTTACGGAGCGGAGAAGTATAAGCAATAGGAAATCTCACAATAGACGGGCTACTCTCGATTCCCTCCTTGCAAGAGTAGTCGCTTCCCGCCTTGCAAGAGTCGTCGCTTCCTGCCTTGGAAGTCGTTTCCATCCCAGGTCTTCAAGTTTCCATTTTGTAGTCGCTTCCCGCCTTGCAAGAGTAGTCGCTTGATGCCTTGCAAGAGTCGTCGCTTCCCGCCTTGGAAGTCGTTTCCATTCCCGGTCTTCAAGTTTCCATTTTGTAGTCGCTTCCCGCCTTGCAAGAGTAGTCGCTTGCCGCCTTGCAAGAGTCGTCGCTTCCCGCTCTACAAGCCGTAACCCCCTGGGAAAACAGATAAGCTTTGCTGCCTTTTCTCTTCATTAGATATAATTTAACTTGGTTTATGCAACTTTTGTCTCTACCCTTTATGCTTCATCGGATGATCATCAATCCATTCGTACTCAAGTGCCGCAGGTTTGGAATGTCCAGCCACTTTGACATACGTCTATTTATTTTCTAAATAATGATCCTCTTAAATTAATTTTACGAGATAACATTGACTGTGCCAAGCAGTAAATACTTAATTTCAGCTTCCATCATGGGAGATTTCTGCTTCCACTTTGTTACGTAGTGCAGACCATTGACAGTAGGTGAAAGCCGCATAAGCTTTACTTTACTTCCTCATGAACACAGGACTAGCGACCACCAGTCTTCATGATTCAACTTTGCTCACACGACTAGTGATCACGACTAGCAACCACCGGTCTTCAAGCTTCAACTCTGCGGCTCACTTCTCGCTTTGTAAACCGTAACCCCTTGGGGAAACAGATAAACTATGTTTCATTTGATATAACTTAATTTGGTATTCTCAATCTAACTTGGAAGAGAACCATCAAGTGGCCCGATGGTTCTCATGCTTCCTCCCTTGGAGGAGGTAAGGGTTTGAACCCTGAACCTTGTAATTGTAATTAGTAGTATTTAGGGGCCACCACTTACCACTGTACTAACCCATAAAAAAAAAAAAAAATCTAACTTGGCTTCCTTAACCTGTTTTCATTTGGTATAAGTTTTGATATAATTTAGCTTTGGTTCCCCGGGTTCAATCATTGCATCCCAATATTGCAGGTCTGATTTTCCTATTTTTGCAGCATAAATAACGATCTTTCCAACCATTCTTATACTTATGCACTTAGTATGTTTGCTGAAATGTCTAGCTATTTCTCTAGATGTATCATTTGATTAATAACAATCCTCTTTACTCCGTTTAACAAGATGCCTTGATCGTGCCAGGCAGTAGGTGTTTGAATTAGATTACTCTAATTTTAACTTTTTTATTTTTTACCAAGGTCACCTAACTACCAAACTCGTGTTCTAGTCGGATCACTAATTTTGTAGGTTGGTCAACACAAATGCTGATGGTTTGGAATCCCCTGATACTACACGTCACTCAAAAAGATAAGTTTGACTCTCTCTTTAAACTTTAATCTGTTGATGTGGCATTTCCTGTTGCTCTTCTTCTTGACAATGCAGAAGGCAAGGAGATATTAGCAGTGATCAAATACTGCAGAATTCTCACACTTCTTGCATAATTTTCACTTGTCATCTCAAGAGCAACAAATTAAACAGGGAGCATTCATTACCTCCCTATTTCCGACTCTTAATAGTAACCTTTTCAAATAATATTTGTCGCTTAGTACAACAATATTTTTGTTGCTTATTAAGACCTCTGCTTGTTTGAGATTTCACAAGCTTAATGTTACATTTTTTAGTTACAGCAAAGACCCGTGATGGGATTTTGGGAATAGCTATTTATAATAACCGCAATCGCACGGTGTATAACTAGTAGATAGAGCAAGTACGGGTCGAACTCACAGGAAGCGGTGAAAATACGTAATCAATATCTCTGATAGACTAACAAATAAAGATATTTTTTTAATTTTGAAAGAATAAAGACAATGAGAAAAATAATGTGAAAATTGGGGATATGCCCCAAAATCGACTGTCATTTTGGGGATATGCCCCAGGATTCCAGTTTCTGGGAATATGCCTCAAAGTAGTGGTTTCCGTCAAGGAACCGTTAAATAGTAAATTTATCATAAATGTGTCTGAATTTTCTCTCTAATTTCTTCGAGATTTTTTCTGTCTGAATATGTTCCTGAACCTTGTAAAGGTGTTAATATATAGTATATTTGTCTTTTAATTCGCGTATGTAATCCCAAGTGTGTGCGAATGTTGGCAACTTAACGGTTTTGGATGGGATTTTGGACGGCTGGGGCATATTCCCGAAAACTGGAATCTTGGGGCATATCCCCAAGATGACAGTCGATTTTGGGGAATATCCCCAATTTTCCCAAAAATAATCTAGAGTAACTAAATGCAATGGAAGAGTCGGTAACCAGGGTTTTTAGTATCCACCACCACTATCTCTAATTAAGTGCTGAAATGAAACATAACTCTGAAATATTTATTTATCCTCCGTTCTATTGACATCACCTATTATATGTATTAGAGTCGCAAGTATAGCTAGTATACTAAAAGCATAGCACATCAAAAGAATAAACCTAAGTATGCACTATCAAATTGCATTAGCGAGAAAATCATTCGAAACTAAAATATTGATCCACAAATAGTATTAGCACTTCTAAGCATAACCCATCAAAGAAATTAACCCAAGTATGCGATATCAAATAATGAGACCAAAAATATTTGTAAAACTATCAATTACGTGCATAGGTTTTAAAACCGGCAATGCAATAACTCATTTTTCCATTGATCAATAAACAATATTCAGAAATTAATCTATTCAAATCATAATGGTCTATTGTTAAATTATTTAATTTAAAGTAGCCTGATACCCAAAGTAGTTTCAACATTAAACCCTAGCTACATTTCTAGCAAGACATGAGTATGAGTTTCTTAAAACCCATTAAAAATAATAACAAAAGAGGAAGGATTAAACCTATGTCGTCTCCGTCGTCTTTTGCTCTCAGTTCTCTATTCTTCTCTTGCTTGCGACTGTGTTGCCGACTGTCGCCTCCGGAAAAGAACCCAAAACCGGCCCCCTTTTTCTGTCTGTGTTGGTCTCTCTCTATATATGATGCGAGAGTGTGATTAAAACCTAGCAGATAACTGCTAAGTCCCATTCAAAGATAGAACCGAAACCCGAAAGTTAGACACAGTACCACCTCTATTATCTGTCCGACCAGCACTTTCCTTCCCCGGGCTACCGCTTCAATTCTGAAACCCGACCACAACTGCAATTTCTATTCCTTCGCCTTCTAAGTCTCGTCCCACTGGTTACACAGGCTCAGGCTAATGCTCCCAAGAATGAAGCCCATTGAATCAGCCAGTAAACATAAACCTTTTACCCCTTCGTTGCTACGCTTATTTCTCAATCTTATGTCCACCTAAATATTGGTCTCAGCATCAGCTCCTAAATTCTTCTACAGTAATCACTTCTATCAAGGGATTTCTTCTTCAATCTTTTCTCATCACAGCGAGCAGTTCATCACCAATAAAGTCATTCGAGGTCCACAGCAGAACAACTCCATCGCTGTTAGCTACTCTCTGTAGCTCAAACTCCTTATCGCTCACTGCTCAAACCTCCATCATCTTCTCTGCTTTCATCTGGAGTTCTTATTAGACGTGTATACATAGTCACAGCAGCTACACAGTCACAAGTAAACCACCAGTCCAAGTCTTCCACAATCTAGCAGCTGCAGTTTGTTGTAAGTCCGAGTCCTATGTATATTTGGTTGTTGTAACAAGCTGTAACAAAGTAACTATCCTGTAATATCGTTTTATTGTTTAGATTAGGATTGAACTGTTCTTATGTAACCTATATCTGTCATATATAAATACTGAATGAGAAACAAAGAGTCTACACAATTGTGAGACAATTACCATCTAAACCTAGAATCTTTGATGGTATCATCTTGATCCATCCTAGGACCTTTTATCCCTTCCGCAAAGTAACTCTCTGATTTCTCACAATGGTGGAGTCTATTAATCAATCACCTCCTCCCAGTCCAACTAATCCCAACACAAAAACCCAATCCAATTCACTTTCAGGAAACCTTAGAACCCTAGATCCTTATGTGATTCATCCTAGTGACAACCCTGCAACCGTTTTATTTTATCCACTTTTGCAATGGGACAACTATGGCTGTTGGGTCCGTGGTATTACCAAAGTCCTGAATACAAAAGGGAAACTCGGTTTTGTGGATGGTTCTCTGCCTCCTCCAACTGATGAGCTACAATATCAATGCTAGAAACGTTGTGATGATCTCGTTGGAAGCTGGTTACTCAATTCTTGTCAACCTGACATCCGTGCTAGCTGTTTGTATGCACCATCCTCCCATGCTATTTGGAAGGATCTTCAGGTACGTTTTTGCATATCTAATGCTCCAATATTGTTTAGACACAAATCTTCCATTGCTGCCATTCATCAAGAGTCCATGTTTGTTTCGTTGTACTATACGAAAATCAAGACCTTATGGGATCAGTACGATTCCCTTGTTTCTGCCACTGGAGTATGCATCTGTGGCGCTGGTAAGTCTCTGCTGGAACGCCTTGAACGAGATAGAGCTATGAAATTCCTCCAGGGCCTTCATGATAGATTCTCCAACTTGAGAAGCCCGATTTTGCTGATGGACCCTTTTCCTACTGCCTTGCGCATTTTCAACATGGTACAACAGGAAGAAGAACAACAACACATCACTGCAAGTCCACTTCCCAACGTTGAATCTGCTTCTCTGAATACAAATCGTCATACTCCACAGCCTACTCATTCTTCTCTCAGCCACAACAAGCGTCACAGACCACATTGTGACTACTGCAACCGTCATGGCCATGTTCGTGACAAATGCTATCGTCTGCATGGTTTTCCGACCTCCTCTACAACAACACCAATTGCTGCCAACACCACCGCCGTTCCTCAGGATTCCCAGTTTATACAACACCCTTCCATTCCTGTTTTCTCAGCTGAACAGTATTCCCGTGTGCTTGCTCTTATCAATCCTCCAGTTGAGGACACACCAATGGAGCCGCGGGTGAATTTTGCTGGTAAGCTTCTTAACACATTTTTTTTTTTCTGAACCTTGGTTTGTAGATAGTGGTGCTACTCACTATATTTGTAATTCTTTATCCTATTTTACTTCATATTCTCTTGTTAGCAATTTAATTCAAATGCAACTTCCTGATGGCACTTTCTCTACAGTCAAAAATATTGGTGAAGTTGTTTTCTCACCAACTCTAAAATTATCCAATGTCCATCACATTCCTAATTTTAAGTTTAATCTTCTCTCGGTGAGCCAATTAACTCGCTCTTTGAATTGTGTTGTCATTCTCAATCACAATTCTTTCGTTTTTCGGGACCTGCTCACGAACAAAGTGATTGGTCAGGGTAAACTCAATGCTGGTCTTTATCAGTTACAAGTTTCTGCATCTCCAGCAGCATCACATAAAGCTCTTCTCAATAAGACGTCATTCGACATTTGGCACTGTCGATTTGGACACCCTAGTTTAGATCGCTTTAAGATTTTATGTAGTTCGTATGATTATATTCATTCTTCTTTTTCAACTGCTTGTGATGTATGCCCGATGGCAAAACAGACTCGTTTATCATTTAATAAACAGAATATTTCTTCGAAATGTTGTTTTGAACTCATACATTGTGACATATGGGGTCCCTTTTCCACACCCTCTCTCAATGGTGCAAAGTACTTTCTCACCATTGTAGATGATTTTTACCGCTGTACTTGGTTGTATCTTATGCACACCAAGGGAGAAACTTGCAAATTTATCAAGTTTTTTGCTCGTCATGTTGCTACTCAATATTCTCAGCAACTTAATACTATCTCTACAGGTACCTCTTTGCCTTACTTGCCAATATTGCAACGAATTCAGTCTGTTAATGGAACTGAATTTCTCTCTCGAGAATTCCAAACATGGATTCATGATAATGGAATCCATCATCAGCGTAGTTGTATTTACACTCCCCAACAAAATGGGATAGTCGAAAGAAAACACCGCCATTTACTAAATGTGGTCAGATCTCTTCGTTTTCAAGAAAATTTTCCCATTACTTACTGGGGTGAATGTATTCTCACAGCAGCTTATCTTATCAATAAAATGCCAACTCCAGTTCTTTCCAAACGATCTCCTCATGATGTTTTGTTGGGTGTGCAACCTAATTATCGTCATCTTCGTGTTTTTTGTTGCCTCTGTTATGCTCGTAATACTAAGATTATGAACAAATTTGATCCTCGTGCTCAGCCAGGAGTGTTTCTTGGCTATCCATATAATAATAAAGGTTATATAATATTAGATCTTTCTACAAAATCTACGTATATATCTCGTTATGTTATATTTCACGAACATCTTTTTCCTTTCAAGGATGCACAGGTCTCTACTACAAATTTTTTAAAACCTGTGGCTCAAGAAGTGTTTTTTTTATGATGACCCTTCTATATCCTACTCGCAATTTCCATCAACTCAGTCTATGGCACTTCCTACTCGCAATTGCCATCAGCTCAGTCTATGGCACTTCCTACTACAGTACGTTCTTCTAAGTCCATGCAATCTTCATCATCGGATGCTATTAATATTCCTAACTCAGAGATTGACTCTCCCCTGGTTTCTTTGCCTACTTCCACTGGAAACTCTCATACTGATGCACTTGCTGATTCTACAGTTGCTGCACTAGAAGTTCCTTTACGTAGATCTGCTCGAGAACACCACCGTCCTACTCACTTGAAGGATTATATCTGTTCTGTTCAACAATGTACATCTAGTTCTCCTTATCCTCTTACCAATTACATTTCTTTCAATCAATTTACTCCGCAACATCGTGCATTTCTTTCATCAGTTATCACCAATGATGAACCACACACATTTACAGAAGCTATAAAAAATCCAGTTTGGCGTGATGCCATAGTCAAAGAGCATACCGCTCTAAAGGACAATGATACTTTCACTATCACTACTCTTCCACCTGGCAAATCTGTCGTTGGCTGCAAATGGGTATTTAAGATTAAGTATCGCCCTGATGGTACGATTGAACGTTATAAGGCACGACTTGTTTCTAAAGGTTACACACAACAAGAAGGCATTGATTACCATGACACTTTTGCTCCTGTTGAAAAGCTAGTCACTGTTCGTGTCTTGTTGTCTATAGCTGCTATTCATAATTGGCCTCTTCATCAACTTGATGTCAATAATGCTTTTTTACAAGGTGATCTCCTTGAACATATTTACATGAAACTCCCTCCAGGATTTCAGAAAAATGGAGATAATCGTGTTTACAAGCTCAACAAGTATTTATATGGACTCAAGCAAGCTTCTCGCCAATGGTTTGCTAAATTTTCTACAACCTTGCTTAATGAAGGTTTCGTTCAATCTCGTGCTGATTATTCTCTTTTCACCTTTCATTCTGGTGACATATCCATTTATGTTTTAGTTTATGTCGATGACATTATTATCACCGGCAATAGTGACTCTGCTATAATAGCACTGAAACATAAATTTGAATCCCAGTTTTCTCTAAAGAATCTTGGTCGCTTACAATACTTCCTGGGCATTGAAGTTTCTCGTTCTCCCAAAGGTATTTTTCTTTGTCAACGCAAATATATTCTTGACATTGTTAATGATTCTGGCCTTTTAGGTGCTAAAGTTGCTCCTTCTCTAATGGAACAACAGCTTAAGCTTCTACCCACTTCAGGTGATCCGCTACCTGATCCTAGTGTTTATCGTCGTCTAATAGGTCGACTTCTTTATCTTCAGGTTACTCGTCCTGACATCACTTACTCTGTTAATTACTTGAGTCAATTTATGCAGCAACCATGTTCTGGTCACTTGGATGCTGCACACCATGTGGTCCGTTACCTTAAAGGTATTGTTAGTCATGGTATCTTTCTTTCTGCCACTAGTTATTTATCTCTTG
The DNA here is from genome assembly GCA_023531105.1 of Papaver atlanticum. Classification (NCBI taxonomy): domain Eukaryota; kingdom Viridiplantae; phylum Streptophyta; class Magnoliopsida; order Ranunculales; family Papaveraceae; genus Papaver; species Papaver atlanticum. Next base: position 1,163,722 of record JAJJMB010003182.1, on the reverse strand, counting down.
CAGGTTACACTGATTCTGATTGGGCAGGTTGCCCAACTACTCGTAGATCTACCACATGATATTTTACAATGCTAGGTGATAGTCCTATCTCTTGGAAATCTAAGAAACAACCCACAGTATCACTTTCTTCCGCTAAGGCAGAATATCGAGCCCTCGCCAGGCTGACATCTGAACTACAATGGTTGCATTATCTTTTTACTGATCTTCGTATCACTATTCCAAAGCCTATTCCGGTTTATTGCGACAACCAAGCCGCTATTCATATCTCTGAACATCCAGTTTTTCATGAACGAACTAAACATATAGAAATCGATTGTTATTTTGTTCATGAAAAGCTTCTATCTGGTCTCATAAAACCAACTCATATTCCATCAGCAGCACAATTGGCTGATCTTTTCACAAAGCCACTTTGAGTGGACCATTTTAGGCGCCTTGCAAGCAAGTTGGGCATCTGTCCTGACTCTCCTCCTGCTCCAACTTGAGGGGGTATTAGACGTGTATACATAGTCACAGCAGCTGCGCAGTCACAAGTAAACTACCAGTCCAAGTCTTCCGCAATCTAGCAGCTGCAGTTTGTTGTAAGTCCGAGTCCTATGTTTATTTGGTTGTTGTAACAAGCTGTAAAAAAGTAACTATCCTGTAATCTCGTTTTATTGTTTAGATTAGGATTGAACTCTTCTTATGTAACCTGTATCCGCCGTATATAAATACTGAATGAGAAACAAAGAGTCTACACAATTGTGAGACAATTAACATCTAAACCTAGAATCTTTCTTCTACACCTTCATAAACTCGTCACCCACGAGAGCAGCGGCTGAGTTCTCTAGCTATCGTTTACCGCCATGAAACCCAATCAGCTAACAACCTTCTCCATAACTTCATTGTCGATTGCAATCAGCTCACTCAATCTTCCTCTCTTCGCAACCCAACTACAGCACCACTCTTCAGTCCGTCTACTGAGCTTTCTCGATAGCAGCAGCTCACCCGATCCATCTTCTCGTCGTCTAACTTCACTTCTCCATTCGACAGTAACTGCTTAGTCGAAATAACTCAACGGAGCACAAACTCAGAACAACACCATCTTATTCTCGGCACAAGATCACCAATAGCTGTTAATACTTTCAACTCAGCCACACCCGTCTTCTTCTCCATTAGCACCATTGATCCAGCCACCTTCAACTTGTTTTAATCCTCAAGAACAGCTCAAATTATCACCATCATTCCATCCGAATTCTGCTCAACTTCAAACTCAGCCGACAACACAAACCACAACCCCAGACTCTATAATCATTCTTCTTTCAGGCAATTTTCCAAACACGTTCTGGTTTCTGTGCATGAAGAGGTAATTCCTTCCTGGTTTCTGAGCTCCTTCTATGACGAGTTGCGCCGGCAATCTAAAATCCAAAGAGAACCCAAGTTCCCTCATACCACTGTATCTCAGTATGACGTCTTGATCTTGCTCTATGAAAAACAACAGCTGCTTGATTTAAGAAATGCAACTTTCTTTGGTTTTGAGAAGAAGAGAAAGTGCTGATGGTGCTTTTCGAATACATCCATAAGGCATGTGGCAGTAGAGAGAAGGCCACGTCATGTGTTTGAACGAACAATACAATTCCTCTGTTTCTCTGGTCATGAGATGGCTTTAAGTGGCACGACCAACGTACGCAAATAACATAACTGAGCCCCTTTCTTTGGTGCACTAAACTGTTGCATTGGTGTTTTTGGAACGCCATTTTAGCCTCTGATTAATCGTTTTCCTTGCGGTGTACTTTCTACAAAAGTACTAAAATAGTGTTATTAGTCAAAATATCGAGTCTTAGCTAATGTAGATATGGGTATAAAATGTAGCATTTACGTGCTTATCAACACCCCCACACTTATATTTTGCTAGTCCTCGAGTAAAAATAATAATATATTTGCTCCACGGCTAGATATAAAGAGTGATGTCTACTAAACAGCGAGACAAATCCACTAAACAATGGAAGGGAAATGTCTGCGAAACAGCAAGACGGATCCACTAAACAGCAAGATCGAGAGATGTCTGCTAAACAACGAGAGAGACCACTAAACAGTGGTGTAAAGGTGTCTGCTAAACAGCGAGAAAGATAATCAGAAAGACCCGCTCAACAACTGATCATACAATGCAATTTTGTTTTTCTTCTTGAAAGTTCCTAACAAAAGTGAATACCTAAGAAAAAATCGAAAAGGTTAACCACTCCCCCACACTTAAACATTACATTGTCCTCAATGTAATTGAGTCATCCAACGTAGAAATTAAGATGGGAGATTCATAAAATGAAAAAATAAACAAATACAAAAAAAGTAAGAAAATAGATATATCTACTGGAATATACATAAAGGATCCCCATAAACTAATAACCTAAAGATTTGGGGATCAACCCATAGTACAATATTTACAAATGACAACTTCACACTTATGTTATGACAACACGGAGACACTGAAACTATCAAAAACAGAGAATTACCCCCAAGCCAAATTTTTACTACACAAGGAAGTGCATAAAGAACATAATACGGGGATACTATTTGGACTGGGGAAATATCAATTGGTTCATGCACGATTTCGGGAATAGGAAAATCCTCTGGGTATTTGGATGCAAAGAAATCCAACAAAATTTTAAAAGCACATAATTTTATCCCTAAATTAGGTAACTTTTGGAAGTCTAAGGGTCTAAAAACAACCTCTAAGTCAGGTGAATGATCTTGTGAGATAGATTCATCTATGGAATTAGGTAAATCATCCATACAATCATCCACCAGGTCATCTATATGCTCTGTCTGGAACAAAGAGTCACTACATGATTTATCATCATCAGCAGCATATAATCTTTGGCATTCAAGAGCTCTCAATCTTTGTTCCAAACTAAGCGGCGCGTAATTGTAATACTTCTTATATATCGTTAAAGGTGATTCTTCACTTACCATTTGTGGAGCAAGAACTTCCTTACGCCGTGACCAATACATATACTCCCCAAGCGTCATATCAGAAGACGTCTCCTGAGAATGTGAACTTCTACGCTTATATTCTCCAAGTGTCATCTTAGATGACGTCTCGTGCAAAAAACTCATCATCCTCAAAAAGGCTCCTGAAAAAAAATTCTAAAACATAAAAAGAGTCAAAAAGAAAAAGAAAATAAAAATATTGTACAGAAATATAAATAATTACAAAATCAAAAATACTAATTACAATATTCCACAAACGCTCCCTGGCAGCTGCGCCAAAAATTGATGGGATTTCGGGAATACCTATTTATAATAACCGCAATCGCACGGTGTCTAACTAGTAGACAGAGGCAAGTACGTGTCGAACCCACAGGGAGCGGTGAAAATACGTAATCAATATCTCTGATAGACTAACAAATAAAGATGTTTTTGGATTTTTGAAAGAATAAAGAGAGAAAAATAATCTAAAGTAACTAAATGCAATGGAAGAGTCGGTAACCAGGGTTTTTAGTATCCACCACTATCTCTAATTAAGTGCTGAAATGAAACATAACTCTGAAATATTTATTTATCCTCCGTTCAATTGACATCACCTATTATATATGTATTAGAGTCGCAAGTATCGCTAGTATACTAAAAGCATAGCACATCAAAAGAATAAACCTAAGCATGCACTATCAAATTGCATTAGCGAGAAAATCATTCGAACCTAAAATATTGATCCACAAATAGTATTTTGCACTTCTAAGCATAACCCATCAAAAAAATTAACCCAAGTATGGAATATCAAATAATAAGACCAAAAATATTTGTAAAACTATCAATTACGCGCATAGGTTTTAAAACCGGCAATGCAATAACTCATTTTTCCATTGATCGATAAACAATATTCAGAAATTAATCTATTCAAATCATAATGGTCTATTGCTAAATTATTCAATTTAAAGTAGCCTAATACCCAAAGTAGTTTCAACATTAAACCCTAGTTACATTTCTAGCAAGACATGACTATGGGTTTCTTAAAACCCATTAAAAATAATAACAAAAGAGGAAGGATTAAACCGATGTCGTCTCTGTTGTCTTTTGCTCTAAAGACACCTCCGCGTCTGCAGTTCACTATTCTTCTCTTGCTTGCGGCTGTGTTGCCGACTGTCGCCTCCGGAAAAGAACTCAAAACGTCCCCCTTTTTCTGTCTGTGTTGGTCTCTCTATATAGATGATGCCAGAATGTGATTAAAACCTAGCAGATAACTGCTAAGGCCCATTCAAAGATAGAACCGAGACCCGAAAATTAGACATGGTACCACCTCTATTATCTGTCCGACCAGCACTTTCCTTCCCCGGGCTACAGCTTCAATTCTGAAACCCGACCACAACTGCAATTTTTATTCCTTCGCCTTCTAAGTATCGTCCTGCTGGTTACACAGGCTCATGCTAATGCTCCCAAGAATTAAGCCATTTGAATCAGCCAGTAAACACAAACCTTTTACCCCTTCGTTTCTACGCTTATTTCTCAATCTTCTGTCCACCTAAATATCGGTCTCAGCATCATCTCCTAAATTCTTCTACAACTATCACTTCTATCAAGGGCTTTCTTCTTCAATCTTTTCTCATCACAACGAGCAGTTCATCACCAATAAAGCCATTCGAGGTCCACAGAAAAACAACTCCATCGCTTCTAGTTACTCTCTACAGCTCCAACTCCTTATCGCTCACTTCTCAAACCTCCATCATCTTCTCTGCTTTCATATGGAGTTCTTCTACACCTTCATAAACTCATCACCCACGAGAGCAGCGGCTGAGTTCTCTAGCTATCATTTACCTCCATAAAACCAAATCAGCTAACAGCCTTCCCCATAACTTCATTGTCGATTGCAATCAGCTTACTCAATCTTCCTCTCTTCGCAACCCAACTATAGAACCAGCTCACCCAATCCATCTTCTCGTCGTCTAACTTCACTTCTCCATTCGACAGTAACTGCTTAGTCGAAATAACTCAACTGAGCACAAACTTAGAACATCACCATCTTATTCTCGGCACATAGCAATCTCAGTTGAATTCCCGGACCTGAACTGTTATGCCGGTATGCATAGTATAGTTCCCGAACTTCAACTATCAAACCAGTTGCATACAGGTATGTATACTATGGTTCCAGGACTTGGAGTATATTTGCAAAAGTACGCATACCGTGTTATATCCAATCAAAGGTTAATTGTTCTAAACTCCATTTTAATCATTGAAACATTCTTGGAAGACGAGAATAGCTGTCTCACACAAACTATTAACTTCAAAGCAATTTTCAAGTGATCATATAATCAATACGAAACATTCCGAGTCTACATCAAAAGACTGTTTCACAGAAATCATGTAAGATGTTACCAGGCGATTTTCACATGATCATATTTTGGCTTTCGTCAAGAATAAAAGATGAACTTGGCTAAAGTGAAAGCTTACCAACACATATTTCGAGAAATATGTAAGCATGTTAAACTAAGCTCGAAATATCAAATGTGTATAAAATAAAGTCAATATAGCTATACGACTTTTTGTCTCAATAGGAGATAGAATAAAAATAGACTTCTGAGTGATAGATGAGTTCAAGTCTCCACATACCTTTTTTTGATGAAGTTCCACAAGCTCCCCTTAGTAGTTCTTCGTCTTCAATCGATGAACGTCGTGAAGTCTAAAGCTCAACTACACATTATATATATCTTAATCCGATACTTAGCTATAAGTAGACTATAAATCAAGACTTATACTTTTGACAACTAAACTTGACAAAAAAGCTTGAGATAGCAACGCTTACGAGTTCGACCGAGCAATACTCTAACACGGAGCGTCTATTTATGATCGGGATTATAATAAATGTAGTCTACCCATGGATCCCAGGTGGGTGACGATTCGGTGGATGAGGAAAGGGCGATAGTTGGAAAAACGTAGTCTCCTCTGTGAACGGACAAGCGAGGGACCTCTTCTGAAGTGGCTAATGGTGTCACGTCCGCCTCACAATGAATGATCCAACCTTCAGAGGAGGCTAGAGGGAAAACGTGAGGATTTATCCTGTGGGGGATCCAAACAGCATCATTCGGATAAAGAATCGAGTCATCCCCCGCTGTAGGTGATTGCAACAAATGTTTGAGTCAGCGACTAGCCCTTATCTCATCAAGCGTGTAAGTAACACAATCGGGTAGCGGATCCTTCCAGGCGATCTATCATTCGTAATGGTTAACTTGTCATAGAAAAAGAAGTAGGGATGACAGAGAAAATTAGAGAATAGCAAATTGAAGAAGATAAGGAGGGAGACCTCTCATATATATATGAGGGTTAAAAGCGGCACGGTTACTTGAGAAGTTACTGTCCACTTCTCTCTAAGAGTCATGAGGATAACCGCATGGAAAGTGTTACCCAATAGCTGTTACCAAAGTATCTTAATCAGCGCACTAACATGTGACTGTTGACCTGGTCTATGCCCAGTCCACAGTCAGGGGACTAATGTTAGTATTTTAAATTAATTACCCTTATAAAAGAGACCCCCTTAACCCTTTTGGAAGACCCTCTTAAGAGATGGGGATTTGGGGACTAGGCCCAACCCCATATAAGGTGGAAAAATTGGGCTTCACCCTTAGCTAAGAGAGAAGATTTTTCCTTAGCCTCGTAATAACTTGGGGAAGAGGGAAGTGGTAGTTTAGTAATATATTGGTCTTATAGGTACTTATCAATAAGAGGAGGATGAGGGATTTTTATAAAAGGAAAGAAAAGGTACTTAGAAAAGCACCCTTAATTCATCTTATCTCTCTTAACCTTTCATCATCTTGGGAGTACTTGTTGTGATTAGGACTTGTTCCTCCTACCCACTTTTACCCTAACAATAAGAAGCTTAGACCATACCATTCCTTTACTACCTAACTCTCTGCCTATAAATCAAAGAGCTTACAAATTCCCTTATATTCAGAAAGGAGTGGTTGGAATCTTGTTCAAAAAATGCTTCACTCTGGGATTATTGAGCCTAGCCACATCCCATTTCCATACCCTATTCTCTTGGTCAAGAAGAAGGATGACTCTTGGAGATTTTGTGTAGATTACAGGAAGCTGAATAACATCACTATCTAAGAAAAATTTCCTATACCTATTATTAAAGAGTTACTGGATGAACTCAAAGGAAAATTTGTTTTCCAGGATTGATTTGAGAAATGATTATCATCAAATTAGGGTGTTGGATTCAGACACTCACAAAACATCCGTTAAAACTCACCATGGACATCATGAATTCAAGGTAATGCCATTTGGGCTTACAAATGCCCCAACTACTTTTCAGGTATTGATGAATGAAGTTTTTCAGCCAGTTTTAAGGAAATTTGTATTAGTCTTCTTTGATGATATTTTGGTTTATAGTTCCAAAATGACTGAACATTTGGAGCATCTTAGACACACATTTTCCTTATTAAGAAAACATCAGTTTTTTTCCAAAATTTCTAAATGCTCTTTTGGACAATCTTCTTTGGAGTACTTGGGTCATATTATCAAAACTTAAGGAGTATCTGCTGACCCTAACAAGATTTCTTGCATGTAACAATGGTCAATTACTACAACTATCAAGGATCTTAGAGGATTTCTTGGCCTTACTGGATGTTACAGGAAATTTGTTCAAGGCTATGGACTCATTAGTAAGCCTTTAACTGAACTGCTCAAGAAGAATTCATTCACTTGGAGTCCAACTGCCACAACTTCATTTAACAAGCTTGAGCAATTAATGCTTACAACACCAATCTTAGCTCTACCTGACTTCACCAAGACATTTATAGTTGAGAGTGATGCTAGTGATGAATGCATAGGAGCAGTTTTGATTCAAGAAGACAAACCAATTGCACATTTCAGCAAATCACTAGGTCCAAGAGCCAGAGCATTGTGTACTTATGAAAAAGAATTCCTAGACATTGTCATATCTGTTCAGAGATGGAAACATTATCTACAGGGGAAAAAGTTCATAATTAGAACAGATCATCAGAGTATTTAATACTTTCTTGAACAGGAAATCATCATTGATTTGCAGCAAAAATGGCTTATGAAACTCTTGGGATTTAACTATTCTATACAATATAAAAAAGGTTCTGAGAATGTTGTTGCTGATGCTCTCTCTAGAAGACCTATTGCTTCATCTAATTACAACTCTATGTCCCTTTCCACTCCAACTTGGGTACAAGATGTTCTCAGCAGCTATGTCTAAGACACCAATGCAGAACAACTTATTTCCAAACTGCTTCTTAATGCTGACATTTCCCTCCATTTCACCTATAAGGAAGGTATTTTAAGATACAAGAACAGACTATACACTAGTACTTGAGGTAATGCTAGACACAATCTCTTGGAAATACATGATTCATCTATTGGTGGCCAGTCAGGTATACAAGCAACTTATTTGAGAGCTAAGGGTCACTTCTATTGGCCAGGGATGATGAAAGAAATCTTACAGTTTGTCTCTCAGTGTGACATTTACCAGAGAAAGAATAGTGATATCACTAATTCAGCTGGTCTGCTACACCCTCTGCCTATTCCTGATCATGCCTGGAAACACATTACTATGGACTTCATTGATGGCTTGCCTGTTAGGAAAAAAAAAATGTTATTTTGTTCATTATGGATTGGCTAACCAAGTATGCCCGTTTTATTGCCCTACAACATCCATATACAACTGTATCTGTAGCACAAGCCTTCCTCAATCAGGTATTCAAATTTCATGGACTCCCTTCCTCCTTTGTATCAGAGATAAAGTTTTTACTAGCAACTTTTGGAAAGACTTATTCAAAGCTGTGGGTACCAGTTTGAACTTGAGTACAGCTTACCATCCTTAAACAAATGGAAAAACTGAAAGACTAAATGCTTGTTTTCAAATGTGTTGCTGACCACAAACCTAGCAGCTGGAGTCAATGTCTAGCCCTTGCAGAATGATGGTACAATACAAGCTTTCACAGAGGTATAAATATGTCTCCCTTTCAAGCTTTATATGGGTATGTACCTCCTCACATGTCCTTTTCTTCGACTACCACCACATCTGTAGCTGCTATGGAAACTAACTTAAAGGAGAGAGATAATATGATGGATATTCTTAAAGAGAGTCTTCACAAAGATCAAGAAAGAATGAAATTATAAGCTGATGCTACCAGAGTTGAGAGATACTTTGAAGTGGGGGATTTGGTCAGTCTCAAATTACAACCATATAGATAATCCTATGTCTTTCTAAGAAGAATATGAAGCTCTCAGCTAGGTTTTATGTTCCATTTCCAGTTATCCAGTGAGTGGGAACTGTGGCCTATAAATGGACTTGTCATCTCATTCGCGCATCCATCATGTATTCAATGTATCCCAGCTGAAGAAACATATTGGTGCCAAACATATTCCTTCCCCTACCCTGCCAGTTATTGATGTTATAGTCGAAATCCTCATGCTTCCAGAAAAGGTGCTGAGGACAAGAACTATTCTCATCGGGAAATAGTTGATCAGGCAAGTGTTGATTCAATGGACCAACTCATCACCAGAAAATGCAAACTGGGTGGTAGTTTCCAATATCAAAGCTCACTATCCTAGATTTATCCTTGAGTACAAGAATAATTATTAGAGGGAGGCAATGTCCTAACTTCTGTTAGAGCATTGCTCGGTCGAACTCGCAAGCGTTTCTATCTCAAGCTTGTTTGTCAAGTTTAGTTGATCAAAACTATAGTCTTGATTTCTAGTCTACCTATAGGAGTTTCGGACTAGGATAGATTGTGTAGTTGAGCTTTAGAATTCACGGTGCTTACAACTGAAGACGAAGATCTACTGAAGAACTCGGAGGAACTTCATCAACAAAAGGTATGTGAAGACTAAAACTTTTCTATCACACAGAAAGTCTATTCTCATTAGTGGAAAAAAGCCGTTTTAAGATAGTTGGAAACTGTCGTATTAACGGGTTACAAGACACTTTCGAAATGCCTCTGAAAGTGCCGTAGATTTCGTGTCTTTTCCTGGAACGACACTTTAAAGTTGACTCAGATGTACGATACTTTCAGGATGTCGCTAGGTACGACACCTGGATTACGTCGTAGATTTGATTATATTAATAAAAAAAACAAGTCAGTCCTGGCTGACTGATTGCAGCCATTCTGACTGGGCTGAAATAATTCTGATTCAAAACTCAAACTACACTGAAATTCTACTGGAATCAATTTACAATTTCATATACTTGGAAGACATATTTCACCATTCAACTAAACTTTCAAATTTAATGTACATATACACATATGAATTCAGTTTACACAGATACTCAAAAATACAAAAAATACAAAAAAAAAAAAAAAAAAAAAAAAAACTAGCCAAATACCAAATTCACACCATAAGTTCTAAAAGGATAATGCTTTCTTACAATCAGTGCAGAGCAACTTAATAAACACAAACTGCAGCAACAGCCAGCAAAAAGATGAAATGACTTGCCCAATTCAGAACTTGCAAGTACCTGTTAGAAAAGAAAAGTTTGGGCATTAGAATTTTAACTGCAAGAGGTCATAACTTAGCAACAACTTCAATACGGAACAGCCTTAATAAAGCTGAATGTAAAATTGTTACAAAAAAGTTATATTTTTTTGAGATTGTGTGTCTGCATTGTGGCCAGGTCAATTGGATGGACTTGATAAGCAATGTGCATGATTTATCATGTTTAATTAAGCCAGTATTGGCATATCAGACATATGCCACTACTAATAACATGATCAAGTCCAAGTACAAATAAGGCTCTTGGTAATATGAAGTGGGTCTTTTAGGCACAGAACTTACGTTTATCATTGAGCTTTCTTCTATTCTGTAGACTGTTGTCACTTCACTACGTCCAAGTGTCTTCTCCTACTATGATTTTCCTGTAATAGAAAGTTGGAACCTATCAGGTATTAGTAAAGATAGCAAGAGTGTACACAAGACACGGAACTTTAAACTCTACTGGTCAAGGACAAGGTATTCACCTCTACCAGTAATTGCTATTGCATGTATAGGCAGTAGCCATGGTACTTGTCTAAAGGAAGCCAATTCCAACCGTCTGGTACACAGTAAACCCTAATGCGGCAGCAACCATAATAAATAATTCACAAGCATCAGATTAAAGGCTATAAAAGATTGAATAGCTGCGAAAACATAACCTAAGGAAACTCCATTTAACTGCTTGCAAGAGATGATGACCCTCAGGACTACCTTTTGGTAGGCGAGAATTAAGCTGCGATTCTTTTTCAAATCCAATTTTATCATTCAGGCCCAAGTTCAGGTCAGGCATAACAGAGAGAAAGCATTTCATGAGAATTTTACCAGTCACGTCCCAACGCAAAACACTGCCCATAATGACATAAATGTTATTCAGGAATCAGAGAACAAGAACTGATAGCTGCTTAGACAATAAATAACAGTGGAGCAGAACATTTCATACCTTTTGAGGACATAAGAAGATTCACACTTCCACAATATCCAGAAATACCTGTAATGCAGTACCTGAGTGTCAAAACTTGGGATTCAATTATTGGATTCATAAAAATAAGACGAGACTCTCTTTGCAAGCCAAAGGTATCTGTAACTTGTAGAGTCGCAAGCCATGGAACTCTGTTTTCATGTTTGTCAAAGCTTCGCGGTTCTTTGCATGATGATACCCCAAAAAGCTATCAATCTCATCAATAAATATAACATTCAGTTGAAGCTTATGAGCTAAGTCGCAAGCCATGGAACTCTGTTTTTACCCCTTTTCTTTCAGGATTTTTCTCTAACACTTAATGTGCAGTTCTCTTGGTCTATTGTTTAAGATTGTCTCTTGTTTCAACATCTCGATTCCATTAACGAACGAGGCCAAACTGCATAAGAGAAAACTAATACACAATTAGACCAACAACCATTCTACAATCAACAGAAAGAATCAAAAACTCAAGTAAAAACTAGAACCCAAACAGAGGGGAAATAAAATTCAACTACCATCACCTCAGATCTTTCATTTGAAACAAATTATTCTTCTGTTTCATCACCATCACCACACCATCATCACCAGAACCCTGAATGGAGTTCAATAATAGATACCTGAGCAAGATCTATTAGCATAGATTTCAGAGATCAAATTACAAATAAATTACTCATACTTATGCAATAAAATACAAATAAATTACATCGAATGAAAGAAACCTCAGATTCTGATGAAAAAATGAGCAAAAAAATCCATAAAAGACAGTAAAAAATTAGGGGTTTGTTACTGATTCTTACCAACTACGATGAGAATTTCAGACATTAGCGTGACTATTTTCTTCCTCATTGAACTGATAACACAAAAAAGTAAGGCATCACACAGAGCATATGAGATACTATTTGCACTTCATAAAAAATAAAAGGAGGATTCTGAAAAACTGGAAAAAATAGACAGAAAAAGAACATGAGATTAGGTGGTTTCTTACTAACCAGAGTCTTCAATATCGTCTTCTAATACCAATGTTTTCAGCTTTCCTTTCCTCAATAGCTGCAACTTCAGGCATCTCAACAGCGATAGGAGATTGCATCATTCAAAACATAAGCATTAGTAGAACTGCATTGCAACAGAGCTACCAAAAGAGAGTTAAAGACTAACCAAAACAACATTCCAACATTGTTCCCTTCAATTGTAAGCAACAAAAACACCAGTGAGATGAGAAAATGCTGCCACACGGATCTCTAAGAAATCAAACCTAAATAAACAGACCCAGTGACAAGAAGAAACCATGTATTTGTTCACAAATAACAAAACCATTTATAAGCGTAACTACTATGAAATGACAACCATTAACACAAACTAAATGCATACACCATTAGAAAGCAATTTCGGCAGAAAACCTCGCAAAACCAGCCAAGACAAGCCTACAAAATTGCAAAAATACTTTCTATTCATGTAACCAAAAAAATTCAGAACTTTAAACCAGTAAAACCCAAAATCATACAAAGACAACTAAAAAACAAATCAGAAGAGATATTAATTTCAATTGTGAAATCAAAAAGGAAATCATGGAAAAAATAATTGAAAACCCCATCTTTACCTATTGATCTTGATGAAGGCAGAGAGGATACACTTGATCTACTTATTTCCTCCATTAATTCGATCTCTCCAGTACCCACAAAAAAGAAATCGCAAGAAAAATAAGGGTTTAACCCTAGAGCGGAAACCAAAGGAATCCAAAATTTCAACATTAAAAATCTGATAAGAATAAAATTAGACCCAATATTTTTACCCTCTACACCAGATGAAGTTGATGCTCCAGATTCGGAGAATAAAAATAGAAATAAAGTGCTGATGAAGAGATTAGTGAAAACCCTAGTTTTCATTTTTCTAATTACAGAGAAAAAACCTAAGAAATTGTTGTCTGAGAAAACTAAGAAGATGGAGGTAGAGGTGAAGACGAGGACGAGAAAAATTGTTTGTATGATACAACTAAGATTGATGAGAGAAATTGCTCTCGTTTCAGGTAGTGGAAGGAGGAGAGAAAGAGAGACGAAAGGTGATGGAAGAGGAGAGAATGAGGGTGATTTCTCTCTTTTTCTTTAATATGGATAAGGTTCATGTGATATGTTTCATCTCTGGCCGTCCACACATAAGAGGAGAAAATCCCAGCCGAACAACCGATCACAAAAACAATACTATCCTATTTATCGTTGTAGAAGTCAACCAAAGTCTTACTACAACGACATCTTTGACTTTAGTCAATGGCTTTTTGAATGAGTCGTTGTATAAGTCAACCGAAGTCATAGAACAACATATTGACTATAGTCAACGACACTTTCGACGTATCCTAGTTTCTCTATAGTTATTTTGTGTTGTTTCATTGTGTCTCTGATAGCCCTTTTTCCACTAGTGTCTATTCTTCTCTATCTACTATTGAGACAAAAGTCGTAATACGATATAGTCTTTCGTATCATACACATTTGTTATTTCGAGCTGAGTATAACTCGCTTATCTATTTCTCAAAATATGTGTTGGTAACTTTTTGTCTTAGCTACGTTCATCATGATTCTTGACGAGTTTAGTTGGAAACAATTTATTTGTTGGAAACTAAAGAATAAGTCAAAAGATGATCATGTGGAAATTGCCTTGAAACATCTTACATGATTTGTGTGAGACAGTCATTTGATGTCGACTTGGAAAGTTTCGTATTGATCATTCGATCACTTGAAAATTGCTTATTAGCTAATGGTTTGTGTGAGACATCCATTGTCGTCTTCTAAGAATGTTTCAATGATTGAAATGGGAGTTAAAAGCTAAAACCCATGTCTGGATACATTACAGTATGTGTACTAAGTATACAAACATGTTTTTATATAATTCAGGACTGGAAATTAAGTTTGCATAACCGTTCGCAAACTGTTTCAACTGTTTAAGTCAGTGTACTTAAGTTTGCATACCCGGTCGCAATCTGACTTAACTGTTGAAGTCCGAGAAGTAAGTTTGCATACCCGTTCGCAAACGGTTTCACCTGAGTTCGGTCCGGAACCAAAGTTTGTGTACCCGTTTGCAAACTGATTGGTTCATGACCAATGTCCGTAACTTAAGTAAGCATACCCATTTGCAAACTTAAGTGGTTCAATTTCTAAAATCGGTCAAGTATGTTTACATACTCATGAACAAATATATTTATATAATAGGGAATGCAATCTTTGCAAACCTTGGCTTAATGTTCATGAATTGATTCTTGTACTTATAAATCAATCCGATTTTGCTTCAATTGGATCATATATACTTCTATGTGATTGTTAACAATTGAACAACTCTATGAAACACAATTAGATTCATTTGATTATCATTCTTGATTGATTGATCATCATAGTTGATCTAAATGTGTTAGATAAATGTGAATTAGACAAAAGTATTCGTATGGCTAACTTTGGTTAACTATTATTGAGCCAACTCATATACACGTTTTGGTACGGTTACCCATATCTAAATGAGGGTATATTTCATTTGTGTGTGACAAGTTAAGTCCATCGAACGGTGAAGAAATATTGCTTTGGTTTCAAGCAAAGCTTAGCTTGCATCTTAAATCATATTTTCATCTAACGGTGATTATGGAATGATTTGTTTCTAAGCTATCTTAGCAAACCCTGATTTGAAAGGCTATATAAGGGAGAACTCTAGCAACTGGGAAACCTAATTCCCACACCTCCTGTGTGATACTAGTTGCGACTAGAGTCGATTCTCCTTTAACCTAGGTTTTTCCTAAAACCATTATAGGTTAAAAACTTAAAGAGTTCATTGGGATTCTGAAGCCAGATCCAACTATTTTCTCTGTAGTTGTATATTCTGATCTTACTTGTTCTATCGTGTTGAGTACTATCTTCTCTAAGATTCGCTCGAGATTTATATCCGATAGGTAAGATATAAAAAGTAATCACAAAGCTCTTCGTCTCATTCTTTGTGATTCCACAATAACTTTTTCTATTACCATATAGTTAAGTTATTATGAGGTGATTGATATTTCTAGGCTGTTCTTCAGGAATATAAGACCGGATTATCAATTGGTTCTTGTGCACCTTGATTTATCATAAGTCGGAACAAAACTTCATAGGTATTTCTGTGGGAGAAAGATTTATCTATCTAAATAGACTTTTTTGTGGGAGACGGATTGGTTTATAAGTCATCGAATTTGGGTCGTAGAAACTCTTAGTTGTGAGTGAGATCAGCTAAGGGAATCAAGTGCATAGAGTCTTGCTGGGATTCAGAGGCGCAAGGAACGCGACTGTACCTTGATCAGTGGGAGATTGGTTAGGGCTCAACTACATTCCAGTCCGAAGTTAATCTTGTAGTATGCTAGTGTCTGTAGCGAATTAATACATTGTGGTGTTCAATATGGACTAGGTCCCGGGGTTTTTCTGCATTTTCGGTTTCCTCGTTAACAAAATTTCTGGTGTCTGTGTTATTTCTATTCCGTATTATATTTGTTTATATAATTGAAATTTCACAGGTTGTGCGTAGTTCAATCAATTGGTAAATCCGACCTTGCTTGTTGGATAGGAATTTATTGACACTTGGATATTGGTCTTTGGTACCATCCAAGTTATTTCTCATATCGATCAGGCTCACAGATTCCTATGTTCGATTGCAGATTGATTTGAGAAATTGAGATATAACTCTTGGATACTTTTCCGTGATTGAGTCTGACTGTCTAGTTGATTCTGTTGGAATTGTATTGGAGTTGTCCATACAGATTGCCGAACGAATTATTAGGTTTGGTTGTAAGACCCCCGCTTTTTCAACTTCCCTATTAGGGCTACCATTTTGGCTGCCAGTAGTTCAATTAGTTGAGTGCCTTATCATTTATGTTAGATAGTTATCTAGGAAGTTGAGTGATCGTTGATATGTGGGCACGTGTCTATCATACGTAAGTAAAAATTAGGGTTAATCATTTGTATGTAATGTAAGAGAAGTCTTATTCTTCTCACATCTGAAATAAATGAAACTAAAACCCCTTTGGCTACGTTCTTAAGAACCATATTTGGCTCGATCGCTTGTGGATTTGAGATTTATCCTTTCTTTTTTTGCATCCTTTTTATTCCTGATTGTCTTGTGGTGATCATATCACAACAGTACATTTACAAATTTCAACTATAACTTACTCAAAATATATCAAAACATCTGGTGGGGGAAAAAATGAACCCACATTTGGGGTCCAAAAATTGGGAGATACACAAGAAGCTAAAAAATGGACATCATGAAGTAATATAAAAAACTCCTTATCCAAATAATTTTGATAATGCCTAAATTATCTTTGATTAATTAGTTGTTAATTAAGATTAGTTAGTTAATATTCTCCTATTTTGTTAAAATTAAATTTGAGATGGTGTTTAATTAGTGAGGATAACGATTCTCAATTACAACTAGATGTTGATAATCAAAATTTCATCCTTAAAAAGACCATAAATCAAGAAAGTAATAATACAAGTGAAGAGTCACACAAGGAAAATGAAGAAACTAATGAGGTTAAATATTTCTTTCTTTCTTTTTTAAAATATTTGATTCGCAAGGAAAATGAAGACACAAAATCAAAGTCGGCATAACTAAATGATGAATGCTATGCCAACGGTAGGTATTCCCCGAATTTATCAGGAGACAGACTGCATAATCGAAGTAATATGACAAAGTCGACTGTGGAACACTAGTACCCAGAACTTATACATAGTCGGCATCGAAAGAATGAGGGTCGAGTATGCCGACTGTAGTAATTTGCAGTCGCTATTAAAAGAATTTTAACCGACTATGCAGACTCAATGTAGTTTTACACCAGAGTATTGATGCCTCTGTTGATACTGTATTCATCATGATTACAGTGCCGACCGCAACATTCAGCATTGCGTTCATGATGAACATAGTGCCGATTGCTAGATGAATTACGGAATTTGTTTTGATTTTAAGAGGCGAAAGAAAATGGAGGATGCTTTTATTCGTAACTTCACCTAGATTTTAGCTTTTTTTATTTTCAAATTTATTAGGAAAAATGGATAAATGGTACGATTGCATTTTCATCGATAAAACCTTCCCCTTATAACAAAACCTATCTCCACTTAAATGTGTGTTCAGAAAAATCTAGGGGAGAAAAGATATATATCAAGTACAGTTGAGATCTTAATATAGTTGAAAAACAAAACGAAAACCACGAAAACCATTTAAAATACTAATTAGCAGTGCAAGGGTGACACGATCACGTGCACGCCTGAAAGCAGAGGACCAAACAAATCAAAGAAGAACATTAAGCTTGGGACAAGATGTGAAGTTCAACATTTATTTTAAATTCTGCTAAACTTATCGTTAGCATTAACTTAGCATTAACAGTAGGATTTGGCATATTAATGCATGCATGGTACATTGGCATTGAGTTCACAGCGTAAAATACATCTCTGCTCTTGGACATTATTGGGTACAAACAGCCAAGAGTCACAGGCCGCTGAATGACAGATTTAAAATTAACCCTAGAAATGACGACTGAATCAATAGTACGAATTGTCTCTTATGTCAATTGAGACAAAACAGTGAAGCTGTGAAACTAATTATATAACACGACTAGTACCTCTCTATCGATAACATTAACCTCTCTCACTCTCTTTCTCACTCTCTCTTTCTGTCTCTAAGAAGTTGCTCTAGCTAGTTCATCCATGGCCTATTATCAGGGGGGAACCCACAAGCCAAGTTATAGTACTAACAATAATAGCTCATCATCAACATCATGTTTTCATTGTTTTGGAATGACAGAGCAAAGATTAGCAATGGGAGTGATTCTAGTAATACTTTGTGGATTTGTATGGTATGTAGTTTATGATGCAATCATGAAAACTGCAGCGGAGCAGTTAAGGAGGCTTCTAATGGTTTCACCTTTGCTCTTAATTATTCTAGTGCACTGGCTCTCTGCGGAACCATCATACAGCCGAGGGGGACAATATATGAGCATGATGAGGCCTGTAGGTGGCGGTGCAGTGGTAGGAGCTGAGAAAGCTGGTGCGATTCATCGGGTAGGTGGTTCACCATGGGGGATTGCGTTCATGGTTCTACTACTTTGTTTTCTTATTTCCTACCAACCATCCTTCTACCGTCGTCTTCATATCTGATTTTTTTTTTAAATTATGCTAGACAGTAACTGAAGTGTGTAATTGTTATAACTAGTGTTTTTCTTGGGATTTTTTTTTATAACTAGTGTTAATCCCATTTTCTTCCCTTGACTAATGTTTTTTTCCCCCTTCTTGTTGGAGACTCAAAGCCTTTTTTTCCCCCCCTTGACTAATTGTGATCTACTGTAATGTGGTCATTCATTTGAACATTTGCATTGAATTTAGCCAACAAATGCAGGGTGATTGATTCAACTAGAAAGTAGAGACCCAAATTAAGAATGGTATATTTTCTTTAATCTTTACTGCTTTTTGATTACCAGAATCAACCATCCACGCATGATAATGCCATCTGCTCAATCAATTTTACTAGCTAATGATAGTGTTTTTTGTCCAAGGGAATTGGAAAATATTTTGCTCGCATGTTGCTCGAGCGTATTTTAGTCCAGGAAATATCATAACCAATCATTTTACATATGCCTGGTTGTCATACTTGCATACAATATTTGTTTAGTGAAAAATCTGCCCAATTTAATTAGATTGATTAAATGTTAATATCTTGTAATAGGTGGTTGTGACATTAATAAAAAATGCTCCACCACCACGCCAGCAAAATAGTTTTTGTGGGCATTCTGGATTTTAATTAAGGACATTGTAGATTAGATTGTAATAAATTTGAGGGCATGTAGTAGTAGTACTGCACATTGATGGTTGGCCGTTAGTTCTGTTCTTTTGAACATGATACTCTCTCCTCTCTCTTTAGATTAGATTGTAATAAATTTGTTCATTATTCCTTCTTCTTGTACTGAACATGATACTCTCTCCTCTCTCTAATCTGTTCTTTAGATTAGATTGTAATAATTTACATAATACTCTCACTCTCACTCATTTTTCTTTTTCTCCAACAAAATCATCAAAAACAACCTTTATCTGCTCAGATCTAGTCAATTTTCTAGGTTAGTTAGTAGATCTGAGCAGATTTCTTCATTATTCCTTGCTTTCTAGGTTAGTTTGTAGACTAGTTTAGTTTTTATTATGTTTTCTATTTATATACACCGTTTTGGTGGTTTTATCTACTCTTTTGAGGTTTATCTTCGCTTTAATGGTGATTCTTGGTTATTGAGTTGGGTTATAAGATCAATAGTGATGCTCTCCAACGACGAAATCTCCATCTTTGTTGTCTCCGGCGAACTCTTCATCGGAATCTTCGTCATCAACTTATCCGGCGACGAAATCTTCATCGGTGGTCTTTTTGACGACAGAAGCTTCATCACTAGTTACAAGAGATTTGAGCAAATCACTCTTACTTTGGGAGCATTTCTTTCTAAAGAAGAAAAACAAACTAAATGGTTGGAATTTAATTCCGATTTAATCGGATCTTATTCATACTTGTATTTGTCTTACTCCGGTAATCCTTCTCTTTCTCTTGTCGGATTTCTCGGTATTGTACTCTTACGGTATGTTCTTGTTACTTTGTGTTCTCTTATTTTCGATCTTAAACTTATTGTAACCTTGAAATCCCATTAATGAAAAGGTTCTTTGTTTATCAAAAAAAAAAAAAAAAAAAAAAAAATCATGATACCATTTTTTTATTTTGAATGAAGTTTTAATCTCGCTCTTAAAACAAAAGATTGCTACTCTGCCTGTAGTATATAGTACGGGCTGAAAAATTTAGTATTTTGTTAAACGTAATTAGTGGGTACGTACACTGCGTCTGACCAGAGCACTTTTGTCGCTATATGAATTTTGTACAGTTGAGTGACTATCCTACACCAATCCAAACCGTTTTTATAATCTCAGCATACGCCAAATGGTAATACTATACAGCATAATCTGTTGGAATCATTCAGCATTTCAGCTTATGGGGCGCGCCATGGTCTGCTATGGGCATTTGTTTTCCATATATGTTTACAATATTTTACCAAAAGAAAATCAAACTTTTACCCGATACAAGAGCTTGTGAGTTGTGATTAGGGTGCATGTGTACCCTTTTTCTTTTTCTTTTTTTCTTTCCCATTAAATTTCATTCATGGTAAAATATAGATTACATGAACTTCAAGAACACCAAGATCAAATATCGAAATACAATCAAAAGGTACTAACCAAAAGTAATTCGTGAAGAGATGAAACGAAATACCAACAAAAGTACCAGCAATCTGAAGAATGAAAGAATGGTCTTAGGATTATAATCCAACCATTTTGATAGGGTTTTTTCTTCTTGAAAAATATATCTTCTCATAAAAATATGCCCAAAGTCTTGAGTCTTGATCACCATATTTGAACTTCCACCTAAAATCTCCATTGAAATTACAAAGAAACGTCATGATAGCGCAGAGAGAATCTCCATAAAACAAAAAGGGGGAAACACCCACAAGAACACCACAAAAATCTCCTAAAAACAATGGAAATTGAAACAAAAACTTGAACAAATCTAACCTAAACTACTAGCTATCTAAGAAAACAAGAAAAAGGAAAGAAACCTGCTTAGATTTAGCCCAAAATAGACTAGATCTGAGCAGTAAGCTTTAATGGTGGTGAGGATTTTTTTAGATTTTCAGAAGGAACTAGAGAGGAGTGAGAAATTTAGAAAGGGCTTTTTTGTCCGGGTGTATGCGCAACAATTAGACAGTTATACGTCAGACGTCGATCCTGTAGTCGTAGATTTTCTTCTTCTTTTGTTGATAAAAGTTTCTTCAATTTTATTCATAGTTTCAAATCAATTACATTATGGTTAAGAACATCAAGAACAAGATTACAAGTAATAAAAAATACATTCAAATATTCCTTTGATAAGAGAGTTGGAATACCGAATTTTTTTTCAAATATATGTAGAGATCCGATTAAATCGGAAAGAGGATGGTGATTGGAATAAAATCCCACCATTTTATAGATATTCTTCTTAAGAAAGAAATGACTCTCTGTAGATGGTGAAATTTGGATAAGGGTCAAAAGTGTCATTTCAAGACCATAGACAAAACTCAACTCTCACGGGGGAGATAAATCCCTTGGTCCTCAAGGCACCCATAGCCACGATTTCTAGTATACGTCCCCACGAGACACTGCTGGTCGTGATGCCGTGATTCCTAGCGCACATCCTTGACGAGATACTCTTGGTCACGTAAGTTCTGTAGAGCGCAAAACATCCCTGGTAGACTTAACATCCACAATTCAAGCATGTCTTCGCTAGACGCAGCTGATTATGATGCCATGATTCCTACTATACATCCCCGCGAGATACTGCTGGTCATGTAGGCTCTGTAGATGCGTAAAAACGTTCCCGACGGACTTATGACCCAGAGCGGAGACATACATGTCTCCTGTAAGCACGACTCATCCTATTTGAGATCAAGGACTGATTCCTAGTACATCATCGCAAGATACACTGGTCATGTCTACTTTAGGCTCTGATTCGACTTACTGAGGTTTTTGAATAATTTCTAAGACATCCCCGCAAGATACGATGGTAATTCTTCCTCTAGGCCCTTTTGACAGATTCCTAGAACATCTTTCCGAGATACACTGGTCATGTCGGCCATAAATACGGACATAATTGATTCTTTGCACACCTCTGCAAGATACGCTGGTCAAATACAAGTGAGTCGGAGTCTCGCAGAGACATTATTAGGCGTGCAAGCCTTCTTTTCTCTCCTAAACATGTCCCAGCTGACTTCGGAGAGATTCCATCGTGTTGGTCAAGTCTTGAATAGACTCCATCCCGTTGGCCAAATATCAGACGTTCTCAAACGTGTCGGCTAAATATTAGACGGTCTCAAACTCGTTAGCCAAATATCAGACGGCTCCAGACGCGTCAGCCAAATCTCAGACAGCTCCAGACGCGTTATCCAAATCTCAGACAGCTCCATACGCGTCTGCCAAATCTCAGACAGCTCCAGACGCATCTGCCAAATCTCAGACATCCTCAGTTGCGTTGGCTAAATCTCAGGTGGCCTCATCCGAGCTGAGCCATCTAGTCTAAAGAGTCTTATGCAAGTGTACAGGACTTAGGCACAAGCCTCATCTAGGCCTCAGGCCTCTTTCTCAGCGTCTCAAACACACTCACGGCTAGTAAATTGGGCCTTGATTGTACACGATTATCCAAAAACGTGGATAAATTTTCTTGAGCTCCACTTGCTCAACAAAGGGACCCACAAGCAATTATACGATCTCCACATGACATATTTGACCGTCCATGGAGAGAGGGAGCTCAACCTCAGCTCCTATGACACTCTACACACGATTTCTGGGGCATTCCATGCCTTTTCACGTGACTCATCCTAGTCATTATCACAAATCAGGGAATATCTCTCTATCTTGTCCAACTCGGCTAAAAGAGAATATTTCTCTCTTTCAACACATCATCCCAAATGCTGACTCAGCTTCACACAAATGGGGGGATATCATTTAGGGTTTTGGTCTGGCGGTCAACGGCATGTGTGAGAAATACCCGGCCTATTTCTCACCGTTGAAGAGAGTAAAGGCGGTGGGATAATGAGATAAACTCAACCTAGTTTATCTTTATCTATTCCTGAAGAGACGAGAGAAGTGCTCCGCATGACAAGCAATCCCTATCTTCACTGACATGAGATTAGAGA
This sequence comes from Papaver atlanticum, assembly GCA_023531105.1. NCBI lineage: Eukaryota > Viridiplantae > Streptophyta > Magnoliopsida > Ranunculales > Papaveraceae > Papaver > Papaver atlanticum. The sequence goes on along the minus strand of JAJJMB010003182.1, from coordinate 1,140,563 downwards.
ATTCAGCTATAAATAGGTCATCTATTTCTCCAAGCTAACACACAACCTTCTCATAAACTCTGAGAGCAATTCTTCTTCAAACCCTAGAATTCCCTGATCTCTCTCTTCATCTGCTTCCCTCCCTAAGACCATCCCTAACCTCTACTGTGAATGAAGCAGCCTTTGAATGACCATTGTGCGTGGTTTAGGCAAAGACTGTTCGTGCTGATCCTCCCGTAACTCACTTTCAGAAACCTTAAAATACCACTTTAGCCTCTCACCGATTTTAGGTAACTACACTCTCAAAACAAGAGAGTGTGATGCTCATATTAATCTTGACAACTTCTAAAACCAACGGAATTCTTATATCTCTTTTGTTGAAAATGAAATTCAATTTTTGTCAGTGTGATTCGAAGAAGCTCTTTACCATAACATACCCAATATCAAAAAGGCCATGAAGACCAAGAGGAAACGTCACGAGAGCTCATATAACATCGCTACGAAAGCAAAGGAGAAAGACGAAATAGAGACAAAACATTAAAGAACAGCGATAATATTAAATCCAAATCATACTAACCTACTTAAAAGCAATAAATTGATAGAAACCTGTTCAGATTCAACTCGAATAAGGTATATCTGAGTAGGAAGAGGAATGGCGGCTTGGGTTTTCTCTAGGGTTAGAGAGGGAAGAGAGAGATTATGGAAAATTTTAATGGATTCTTGTTGCACTGTTGAGATTTCTTATTTCGGGTGATATGATTTTTACCTGGCTAAATTAATTTGAGACACTCAGTATGCCTATGGCATGACACCTATTGGGACACAATATTGGCATATATGTCACAGATTTAGCATCAACACCAAACAATACATTATATAACACTATACATCTTCTTTTTTTCCTTCATACCGGAGGGAAAACTTATATAGTACATTTACCTGGATTTAGAGTGTAGCAGATAAAATATTGGGATTCATTTCGTACACTTAATTAATAAAATACTTTTTAGCATACTGGGCTAACCCACCTACAACATTGTTTCAAGGTCTAAACACTTAATTAATAAAGTACCTTTTAGCATACTGGGCTAACCCGCCTACAACATTGTTACAAGGTCTAAAAACAAAGACACATCTAAGACTTTAGCACATTCTAATATTCCACTTATATCAAAAAAAAAAAAAAATTGTGATTGTGATTGTGCCATTTGGACTTAGAAAATTCGAAGCAACGACTTCAATAACAGTCTTACAATATCTTTCTATGATTTTGTTGCACCGTTCTTTCCTTTTTATCCATTCAGCATCTTCAAGAAGATCTAGCATAATCCCTTGTTTGCTTAGGATCTCATGATTTTTAGAACTTCACCATTGCCTCAATTAGTCTTCCGAAAAATCTTTCGCTATCAGACCAATGCCCATAAATTTTATTTGAAATCAAAAGTTGCATCAAAATTTAGTTTCCATCAGTTAACACGTGGTTTTTTCCATTTATCCTTTTCTTTATGGATATGTATCCACACTGTCAGTTGGGGTGACAGAGATATTATGTTTGATGCAGAAATGTATAATGCATTATGTAACATTACTAAGATGAGTGTTTTTAATTATAAAAACTTTCAGGCATTTATGCTACCAAATTTTCCACATAATAACAATGGCTAAAAGGATACTGGAATTGTTTTCAAAAGATATTATGCTCTGAATCATACCTCCAAGCCTTTATCCATTGTTGCAAAGAGTTAAATTGTTGATGAATATGGATAGCTTCAAAGAGAAGAGCAAACCAAACTGGTTTTGCAAAATCACACTGCATTAAAAAGATGAGCGTCGGTCTCTATTGAATTTGGACAGAAAGGACAATTATAGTCATCCAGCTGAATATTTCTCCCAACCCTGCTTTTGGTTTTGATGATACGTTGAGACACATCCGAAGAAAGAAGTTCAGCTTATAAGTAAGTTTAAGATGCAAAATTTTCGACCATAATTTTTGATCTACATTGCTTATTATGTTACCATTTAAAGGCCAAATCAGAGTCTGGCATGTGGATTGCACAAAGAAGATCACATTTCTTGTAAAGCTCTAGTGTAGTGAGTCTTTAGCTTTATATTGAATTATGGTTTCTTCAATTGCTTTAACTTCCGGAGGAGAGAAGGAAGACTGGATTTCGTTGATCTAATTGGTTGTTGTTGTGCCTCATAAGAGTTTTCATAGTAAAAATGTCTTGTAAATAATTATTATAGTTTGTTAACTGATCTGATGGATGATTAAAGATCCAGTTGTGTCTCCAAATTTCTATTTTTGAACCATCACCTACACTACACACATGGTATCCTCTAACAATTTACAATCCCCTCCATATGTTTATCCAAATCCAAGATCCTTGAGGTTTGATATCATCACACAAAGAATCTTCATTGCGGAAGTATTTTGCTTTTAAAATTCTTGACCATAAAGAGTTTTCTTTTGTCACCATTCTCCAAGATATTTTTTCAAGAAGAGCATCATTAAATTTCTCAGTGTTCTTAAATCACATTTCTCCAAGTTTTTTTTGGCTTGCACAATTTGCTCCAACCTATTGGATATAAGCCTCTTCCTTCTTGCTTGTTCCACCATTATCTTCTTTATGCTCTGTCAATAACATCAGTTGTATACTTTCGTATTTTGGAAAACCTTATATGATAATTTACCATTGTTCCTAAGACGACTTGAACTTTAGTCGATCATCCATTTGGTTTATGATCAATTTACGTACCCTGCCAAGTGTTTAATCTACTTCGAACCTCATCAACAATTGGTTTGAAGCTTTCTTATTTATTTTTGCTCAGAAAGAGAGGAGATCCAAATACTTTTCATTTAGAGCTATTAACTTCATTTGGAGAATGTTTGCCAGATGAATACTCCTATGCCTTGAAAGGTGTTTGTCGAAAAAATATAATGGATTTGTTGAAGTTTATAACTTGCCCTGAAGCAACACTTAAGATATGAATTATATCCAAGAGATACTTCACATCGTGATCCTTTGCTTTATCAAAAAATAAACAATTTCCAACAAATAATAAGTGATCTATGTTTAAACTGTATTGGCTTGGTTTAATTTTCCTTAGGATTTCAGCTTTACATAACATCCTAGAGAAACCTTCCATGCACATGACGAAAAAAGATAAGGTGATATTGGATCACATTGCGGTCTCGCCTAATCTCACTCGGTTTAAAAGGTGTACAATAAGAAACTTATAGCATTAGAGAGACATAGGTAATACTTATACACTGGTGTATCAATCTGCACCACCCTTTACTATAGAGTGTGCTGCATTAGTAGTTAATTCTACTTATAAAATCCCATTGTATATAACTATAACTATTTGTTATAAAATGAATGAAGCTTTGATTGTTTATAATATCTTTGAATACGTTTAGAGATAAAGATTTTTGTTAAATTCTATATCAATAACCACTTGATATTTTGCAATCCTTTTCCTGCATTTTTTTTTTTTTTTTTATATACTTTAGACTAATGGTCCCTAGACTACAAACAAATAGACAATGCACCAGCGGGGATTCGAACCCGGATCTGTACCGTGGCAATGTATTATTCTACCACTAGACCACTGGTGCTATTCTACCACTAGACCACTTTTTGTGCTTCATGTTGCAAGCGACATATGATATATTTGCATATCAAGACTTAAGAAAATTATTGATTTCAAAATTTCTTTCGTTAAAGTTCTCGCTATGTAGTAGAAATAAATAAATAAAAATTGTGTAGTTTTTTCAATAGATTTAGGGGAAGATATTGATCTCATGTTTCTTTGATCAAAATTCTCCATCAAGATCAAATCAACAATGACCAGAGGTCTGTAATCCATTTTATTTCCGCATAAAAAATTTCTATCAGAATGGACTTGCCAATAAACAGGCCAATAAATATGATACCAATCAATCATTCTAGTTCAATCTTATTTAACAATTATTCACGGGTCTGTTCTATTTATGATGGTTATATTGTGATCACTGAAATATATGACCTGAATTTAAAATTGGTCGGCACTAAAATTTGGAGGGGAAATAAAATAAGAACGCGTTTTTGTTCTAAAAAGAGGAAGAGAAGATATGTTCTCACTTCGACTGGCCTTTTTATAAGAATTCTTTTCTTTTTGACGCATAGAAAGTAAATGACTCTCGTTCGATGACAGGGAGTACATAGCCTTATTACAACGGGCAAATTAATATGCTTCAAAAAAAAGAAAAAACGGGAAAATTAAAGAACTTGAGTAGGGCACTCTAAAAAGATGGTTGTTAACAATTATACATCACCCCACCTTAATTAATTTAGACTTTTGTCTCCACTGAAATTTAAAAAAATCCCAGCTTTTGTCTTTAATGGCCTTCCATTTGGCTGTCTTTCAGTAGTAGTGCTCGTCTCTTTTGCACCTCATCCATCCATTTCGTTTATATTAAGCAAAGCCTGTTAGTAGTTAAACCTAACTAAAGTCGACCGTTCGGTGTTTTATGGTAATTATAACCGACCGGGGACCAATTTTAAGGAGTGCGATCGTACGTACTTAATTAAGAACCACACTTAATAAATCTAATTAAGAAACAAAATACAAATAACAAAATTTCAAGCAGAAAAGTAAGTCTCTTGTATACAAAATAGAATTACTACAATATACTCACTATCTCATCTTGAACTTACACTTAATTACAACTTAATTAGCTTAAGTAAAAGGGAATACACATTTGATGATCCACCATTTCATAAGAATCATGCACATCATTTGCTTAAAAGAGGAAACCAACGTTCATGAAAAGAAGATTGATAAGAAACCATAAACATGAGAAATACTAAAACAAAACCAACACCCCATGGAGTACCACCTGCTCTGTGAAGTGAATCTTTTGAATCCGGTAACGTAAAAATTAATGGAACTCTTCTTCTGTCGTCACTAGATAACCAGTGTACAACTAGCAACAATAGAAGGGGTGATATGATGAGTACTAACTTGAACTGATCCATCATATCTTCGAATATCGATTCATAGTTGATGTACCATGAGAAACTGAGGAATAATAGAAGTATGCCAAAGAAGAAGCATAAGTGTATTGGTAAAGAAGGAGATTGATGATATTGATTGGATGATGAGTAGTAAGAACTAGACATGATGTTTGAGTACTCTTATGAGATAGAAAATGAAATATATATATGTGATGAAGTACCTTAGTGATTTGAAGATGGGTTCATGAAGTTTATGATTAATCTAGAGACTTCAGGTAGAGAGAGGAAGAGAAGGAAGTAGAAGATACTTTTAGCCGAGCAAGTTTGATGAGGTAACGTATTGTTGTGATTGTTTATATAGTGTGGGTTTGAGGTCTGTCAATCGTAGTATGTTTTTTGCAAATAACTCCTCCAAGTGCTTAAAATCTAATACACCTCCCTTGACTTTTGACTTTTTCTTTTCAAGCTTAGTTTTGGGACTGGAAGATAAGTTTTAAAATAGTTTTCATTTTTGTCCATGGCCTTCTGGATTTACACGTTGTGATATTGATATCGTTCATTGTATAATCTATACTAACAAACACCAAACGCATGCATCAAAAAGAAAAAGAAAAAGAAAAAAAAAAACAACGCAAACAAGTGATTTGAATTTTGAACATTTCTAATATACACCAAGTTTCATGTGCATGTTTCCATACCCATTTATATATTTCTAATTCTTTTCCCAAAACCTACTGGCAGTGGGTGTCCACTTGCACTCCAGCGGGCAATGGCTATGTCCCTGCTTTGAAGTATTTTATTCTTCCATATTCACTGCCCCATGATCTGAAACTCTTTACTTTCAGGTAAGCTGGATCTTGGCAGGATTTAAAATATGTGGCTAATTCTTTAATTCAGTTCCCATGATAAGTTTTATGAATAAAATTGATGGTCAAGGGATGTAACTATAACTAGACGAGCGCTATCACGGTGGGATAGCCGACCGAAAAAATTGACGCAAAACTAAATTTTGTATAATGGTTATGTAATCAGTTTTCAAAAATTGTGCATAAAATGGAAATATCACTTTTATTGCAACGGAGAGAGCACATCGTTTTATTAGTTACAACGGAAAATTAGTTGATGCATAAACCAAAATATAGATGCATAATGTGTTATGCATCCTTAGCGGTGGTTTGCATAATGACTATGCATTCAATTTTCTAAAATTGTTCTAAAAGGATAAACACCTCCGAATTTTTCGTAAAAACTCTAAATTTGATATTATTGTTTGTACTCATTGCGTAGATTTCTTTAAAAGCTTTCCTACGAGATAAAATTTGTAAAATTCTAAGGCATGGATTTTTAGATATGTTATATTCTAGTTTGCTTTCCAATTATACCCCTGAAAAAATAGAATACTTAAGGAGTTATAGCAATTGGACTAAAAATGAGGGGCGGTCGCATCATTTCAAATGGGACACCAAATTTTGGTTACCAACACCAAACAAAATCCAATCTTTTTGCTTCAATTTGGAGAGAAAAAACCGGTGTTACATTAACACAAAATCACCATATATATAAAGTCCTCTTTCGCTCAGTCGGCCTAATAATCCTGAAATTCAACGGGGAGATAACGACTCAAATATAATGGGAGAGGTTTTGAGACGGTGTAAGATATTCGCTTGAGCTTGGGAAATTCAACCTTTTGACTGTCTTGTCTTAAATTTTATCAGAAGACGGTGAACGTTTTGGACAACATGGTTGAGATTCGTGTTGTACAAAGGTGGCCAGTCACACCTTACCACGTACGACCGACCATGGATTCCCAACTTTATTTGAGAAGGACCATAACCTGAAAAGTGAAAGTATCTGGACACCTCGATATCTATTTCCTATATCTCTTTAGGCTGTATCGAGAAAATGATAAGTCTTTCTCAACGAACCAAAGGGCGATCGCCGTTCACCGGCTTGCACTGACAACCTGACACCATCCTAAATTAAAAATTTAAAAACGAAAACATTGTCCGTCGCTTACTTTCGTAATCCAAATTTTAACATAATAACTTTGGATAATAATTAACTTGTTTTCTATAGTGAGATGGTGCTTAGGAAAATGAGGGTGGTTTAGTTTAGGTGTCTGAGACACCGTGTCTCAGTATAAAAGAAAATGACAGTGACAACCAGATTTTACGGGTTCCAACATTACTTTCTCGGCAAGGTCTGCCACCACCAAATAGCAAGCATTTCTCGCTAAAAGCCACAGTTTTTGCGGGCTTTTATTTCTTTTTTCTTTCCTCTTTCTTCTTTCTTTTATTTGCTACAAGAACTTCGGGCGATGAAAATTTAACGGATTACTAAACTTTCAAAATAAATATTTTCACACATCTGACGCAAAGTAAATTGCAGCAAAGCTAAGAATTAACAGGGTCTACCATATACACATGGCCCCAGTTGAACACCAAACAACCCCTCCGTGGTCCATTCATGCAATGGCACCCGCACCCAATTGTCTCCCACAGTCCCACCAAGTGATGGAAGAATTAATAGAAGAGGGGGCATTTTCGTAATATATCATGGCTGGATACAAACCCTATGCGGCTATGCCTCTTTTTATCTTCTGAAATCCTATCTCTCTTTTAATTTTTGCGCAGCTCACTGTCTTCCTCATCCAAGTCTCCTACTATTCTATAATCGAACTAAAAAAAGTGGAAGCATACTGATCATATAGTGGTTTAACTAAGGTCAAGATTTCTTCATGATCTGAAAAGATTCATTTTTCTTCTTCTTTTTATGGCTGATTCCATGGTTAATATATATAGCATACGTAGCATGGGATGAAGCAAACGGCAGAAAAATTGACATTATATATGGTTGGATCGACTGGAACATCAGAGAATCTGTCTTCAAATTGATTTGTGCTCCTGTAATCACTCAAATTTTAGCTTGTGCTACTATTGTACATCCTAATTTCAGTTTGTGCTACTGTAATCAATCAACTTTGATCAAGTCCGGTAAGGATTTTGAACTTCTAAATGATACATCCCATAGAAGTTTATCTTTCATTTCTTTGATTTGATTAAACTTGATGTATTTGAAGAAAAAAAAATTGAACTTAATTTTGTTTTGAACTCCATATCATCAAGGATTTATGATTACCATTTTGCCCTCAAGTAATATTTTCTCTCTTGTTTCAGTTGCATAAATGTAGGGGCAAAACTGTCCTAAAAATTTGCAGCTTCATTTTGGTACAGTAAAGTTAGTTCCTTTTATATAATAGAATAGATAGATAAGGCTTTGCATATATGTTCAATGCTTTCATCATGTTTTGTTTCGAGTAAAAGAAGATTGTTCAAACCAAAAAAGACTCAACCTTAACAACTCTCAACTGATTTTTTGTTATTAAAGACAACAACCATCAATATAATTTATTGAATTATGTGATCCATGTGACAATTATTTAAATTACAGTATTGATAATTTGACCACAACAATTATGGTCCTACGACTTCCGTTATTTTCCTAAAATTCTGAAAATACTTCATTCAGATTTCCCATGAATAAAAGGTAATTTGTTGAATGTAGAAATCATTATCTACTCCTAAATGTGGAGTTTTTTTGTTTTTAGAAAATAAGTAAAGCTTAATGTGTTGAATTTTTGGTTCTTATTACTGTCTTAACGGCTTAATTCATTAATTAGGAAGCCAACTGATAAAGATTGAGCCAATAATGAGATTTCGGCAACAAAAATGGAGAGAAAATTTTATAGTCATCAGACTAATGACATGTGGCCTTTAGAAGCAGTGTCTTAAGGGGGTTAATTAAAATGTGTGTTCACGTCATATTCTGCAAAAAGAGACATGTTGGGAATAAAGGGGGAGAACATAGCCCAATTTCTTTTTTTCTTATATCTAAAGCCCATCATTAAATTTTTGTATATGCAAAACCCATAATTATTAATTTTGGGATCGGCTTACAAAAATAACCTTACACCTAAATAAAAATTAATTTCAATCTTTTGATTTTTAACAAATTCCTAAAAGAGCTCCCTAAAATACTCCCGTTGACCTACCTAAAATGTCTTCCTTTATCTCTGACTCCTAAAAGAACTCCATTTTTATTGCTTCCTAAAATTTTGCCGATATTAAAAAAAAATCAACTATCACAATAGTTGCATGCGTCAGATGGTGAAAATTTAAGTTTTCTGTACAAAATTAATGGTGAAAATACAATTTTTACTCAGATAAATGTGAAAACAAAAGTTTTCCCTGAAATATTTTAAGTGAAAACATAGATTTTCCCTTAAAAAAAGTGGAAAAAACAAATTTTCACCCATTATGAAGGATGAAAACATTATTTTTCACACAATAAAAACGTGAAAAATGATCTTTTCATCCAAAATGTAAGTGAAAAAAAGATTTTTCAGGTAAAAATGGAATAACAGGCTCAAGTGCCAAAAGCGACCAATGTAATTTTAGGCTGGACACAACCAGAAATGACCTTCTTTGGATAGAAATAGAATGTCTTTTCTCACAAAATGCATCCCATACTGTCTTCTTTCCCTTTTCAAAGTTTTACTATTTATCACCTTACTTTAATTTTCATCAAGGATTCGAACTATTGTGCACTATAACAATTTTCACATATTTAACGTGAATCATCAAACAGAACGCCATCAACTGGTATGCAGCTATTTTGAGAATTTAGGAGTAGTGATGCAGCATGAAGTAGATTTGATGATTTCTATTGTTTCCATGTTTACTGAGTACATAGGGTTTAATGGACGTGTAATTCTTTCTTTTGGTAAAGAGGCGACGATAGTGAGTAAATTATCAGATGGATACTCTTCCCCATTTCTGGTTAACTTAGGTTTTGTTAATGGAGAATAAGAGAGAAGATTTTGAGAAACAAAGAGTGAAACGTGGAACCACCTACAGAGAGAGAGAATGAAGCCTGAATTTAGAGAATGCCACCTTATTCGGATGGTTAATTATTGTTAGGTATCCCAAATCCATTGAGTTTGACCGTATTTTCCTTAAAAAAAATTGTTAACAAAAGATAAAAGGTTAATTTAGTCATGCATAAAATATGAAAACATAAAATCATTATGAAACTATTCATCTTAACAGTAGATCTTGTCATTTGGACTATACATATATATAATTTTAATGACGGGTTTCTAAAAGAGAGAGGATCCAAACTTGGGTTTGTCAGAAATTTCCATGATAAAAAATACTATGGATAACAACTACAAGCATAATGAAAAGCATCCATGCAAACTCTAGGGAGGAGCATTAGAGTTGTTATCTATCATTGGCGAATCCTCAACGACGCGCGGTGCTCAACGAACGCATAAAAATCATAGGAGAAGAGCGTTGAAGATTCAAGAAATCAAGAAACCATCATGGCGTTTGCATCAAAAAATTAATATGGTGGTAGTGGTGTGTGTGTGTGGGTGTGTGTGGGTGGGTGGGATTAAAGACAATGCTCGATTGAACCGCAAACGTTAGTATGTCAAGCCCGTTGTAATATTTTAGTTGCCAAAATTATATTTGATTTATAGTCTACTAAAGTCAGCTTCAGACTAGATTAGATATTAGGTCGTCGAGTTTTAGGATTCTTTCAAATTACCCTTGACGACCAAAGATTGATGATAGCAGTAAAACATCATTTGAGGAACTTTATCAAAAGTTAGTAACGGTGACTGATTTTCCTTTCATATGTTTTTCCTTTTTATTTATCGTAGAAAATTCAAAGACTTTAGCAATGGATGATTTACAAAGAAGGAACTCATCACGGACTAGCAGTGTTAAGTCTAGATAAGTCTCGATTTCAAGTTATTGTTTGTCACAATTCGAAACTACAAACTAATTAATGCGAAAAGTTCTACGAGTTTCTTCAAGAACAAAGGGTGAGACTTTAAAGACTTCATTTGGAGATTCGTGAAGCACGGATACAACTATTATCTTGGTATTTTCGTAACATGTATCTTGATATGATATGTTATATAGTCCTTGTTCATTCCAAGGTCATTCTCTTCTGCTATAAGTTATTCAAGAATTATGATCAAGTAAAAGATTTAGTAGAACTTCAATTTTGATCGCCTACACTTACCTATTAAAATACATATTTGAAGATTCCATATAATTCATTTAAGACTAAGATTGATGTTCTTGTAAGATAGATCTATTAGGTATCTCTATAAGTATTGAGGAGTAGAAACCCTAATCCTTGACTTAGATCATTCTAAGTTTGTAAAAAAGATTTGGTTACCTTGTATTTACATCTAAAAGGAAATTGTAGGGGTTCTGTTGAAGGTAGTGTAATATTAATCTTCACGAATTGCTATTGAGCAACTACTAGGCCTGTAAATGACGTCATCTAGGGGAATCAAGTGCATAGAATCTTGCAAGGGATTAGAGACGTAAGGGAACAACTGCATCAGAGTAGCTTTAAAGGGTTTTATTCTGTCTCAACTACATTCCAGTCTGAAATCTGATAGTAGGCTAGCACTTCTAGTGGCTTAATACAGTGTGTCAAAATTTATGTTGTCTTGGTTTAATTTAAGGGCACTTTAGATCATAGGATACACTTTACCAAGGGTTCTTCTTATCGCTTGGTTTTTCATATGCTGATGGGACGGTAATGTTGATGACAATAGATCTACATGTGGGTACTATATTTTTCTGGATAATAATTTCTTGGTCATCAAAGAAACATTCAACAGTTGTTAGGATTTTCACTGGGGATGAGTACATGATTTTGGCATATAATGCAACTGAAAATGTTTGGATATGTTTTCTTCATTAGGATCTTCATTTTCGCTGCTTGTTATTCCCAAGTTTTGGTGTGATAATATAAGTTCCATCTCTTTAGCCTCTTATCCATTGCAACACTCCAAAATGAAGAGTGCCCATATTTATTATCATTTGTCAGATAATTTGTGCATGTAAGGGCTTGGATGTTGTTAGAGCACTGCTCGGTCGAACTCGCAAGCGTTTCTATCTCAAGCTTGTTATCAAGTTTAGTTGCCAAAACTATAAGTCTTGATTTCTAGTCTACTTATAGCTAAGTCTAAGACTAGGATAGAAAGTGTAGTTGAGCTCTAGACTCCACGGCGTTCATCATACAAAGACGAAGAACTACTCAAGGAACTAGTGGAACTTCATCGACTAAAAGGTATGTGGAGACTTGAACTTATCTATCACTCAAAAAGTATATCTACTCTGTCTCCTATCTTGAGACAAAAGTCGTATTGCTATATAGACTTGGATTATACACATTTACTATTTCGAGCTGAGTTTATCTCGCTTATCTATTTCTCGAAATATGTGTTGGTAAGCTTTCGCTTTTGCCAAGTTCATCTTTACAAGTGACGAAAGTCATGCTGATTATTTCAATATCTTGAAAATTGCTTTGATGAAAAATAGTGTGTGAATAACCTCTATTTAACATCCTCTAAGAATGTTTCAATGATTTAAATAAAGAGTTTAGAACATGTAACCATCATTGGATATAAGCATATAATGTGTTCGCGCATTAGTGTATAAGTCCAAAACCGGGAACCAAATGTATGCATACTTGTGTGTGTACTAAATGGTTGATGGAGATTGGGTAAGTATGCGTACCCATACGCATACTGGCGGAAGTTCACGTCCGTGAATTTCTGCTGAGTTTGGAAATCAAAACCAACTTAATCCGGTTACCTAAGTATGCGTACCCGTACTCATACTGGCGGAAAGTTCACGTCCGTGAATTTCTGCTGAGTTTGGAAACCAAAACAAACTCAAATCCGGTTACTTAAGTATGCATACCCGTACGCATACTTAAGTGTGTTACTTTCTAAAATTGGTTTATTCGTGAACTTAAATATATATAAACTAAGGAATGCATATTTGCAAACCGTGGCTATAAAGTTCATGAATCGATTCAAGTGAATCAAAACCGATTTTGCTTCGATTGTGTCTTGTATACTTATATGAGATCTAAGCAATTGAACAACTCTCTAACTAGTTCTTTTGAGTCATTTGAACTAGTTATGGTGAAGATGAATAAGGTTGATATGAAAGTGCTCATATGGCTAACTATTTGGTTAACTACTGTTGAACCAACGACTTGTACACGTTTAGGTACGGTTACATAAACCTAAATGACGTATATTTCATTTGTGTATAAAAAGCTAAGTTCGATCTAACGGTTAAAAGATATTAGCTTGAATCTAATAAGGTTTTCATCTAACGGTGAATATTGAATGCTTTGTTACCAAGGTAACTTAGATTGCAAACCCTGATTTGGAGACTATATAAAGGAGAACTCTAGCAACTGGGAAAATTAATCCACACACCTCCTGTGTGATACTAGTTGTATAAGATGGAGTCGATTCTCCTTTAACCTTAGGTTTCTACTGAGACCCTGTAGGTTAACGACTTGAAGACTTCATTGGGATTGTGAAGCCTGACCCAACTATTTTCTCTATAGTTGCGTGATCTGATCTTGATGTTTCTATCGTATTGAGTACAATTGTAAAATTGGCACGAGATTAATTTCTCCGATATGCAAGATAGAAAAGTAGTCACAAACATCTTCGTCTCATCGTTTTTTATTCCACAATATCTTGTTTCGCTAGTCGATTAAGATTATTGTGAGGTGATTGATAATTCTAGGCTGTTCTTCAGGAATATAAGTCCGGGTTATCGATTGGTTCTTGTTCACCTTGATTTATCAAAAGACGGAACAAAACTTGTAGGTATTTCTGTGGGAGACAGATTTATCTATTCCTGTAGACTTTTCTGTGTGAGACAGATTTGTTTATTAAAGTCTTCGACTTTGGGTCGTAGCAACTCTTAGTTGTGGGTGAGATCAGCTAAGGGAATCAAGTGTGTAGTATCTTGCTGGGATCAGAGACGTAAGGAGCGCAACTGTATCTTGGATCAGTGTGAGATTGATTGGGGTTCAACTACAGTCCATACCAAAGTTAGTTTGTAGTAGGCTAGTGTCTGTAGCGGCTTAATACAGTGTGTGTTCAATTTGGACTAGGTACCGGGGGTTTTATGCATTTGCGGTTTCCTCGTTAACAAAACTTCTAGTGTCCGTGTTATTTCTTTTCCGCATTATATTTTGTTATATAATTGAAATATCACAGGTTGTGCGTTGAATCAATCAATTGGGAAATCCGACCTTTGGTTGTTGATTGAAATTGATTGATACTTGAACATTGGTCTTTGGTACCGTTCAAGTTAATTTCTCTTGTATTCAATTAGACTCGCAGATTTCTATTTGCTTGAGTAAGTATTGAATCGAGAAATTGAGATATTACTCTTTGATATAATTTTTATTAAGATTGAGTCTGACTGTCTAGTTGATTCTATTAAAAGTATATTGGAGTTAGTCCATACAGATTGCTAAGCGAATTATTGGGTGAGGTTGTTGTACCCCCACTTTTTAAATTTGTATCAGAGTTTTTGTATATATATTTCAGAGCGGGGCTAGTTTTTGGGTTAAGTTTTGTAGCAGATTTCTTAATTGATTGCTTAAGTGAATGATTTACATTCTTAGTGCCTCTTTATTTAGTTTAATCTCTTGGATTAGTCCGCTGCTAGCTTTGGGGGCGCTACAGTGTTGGTATCAGAGCTCATTATTAGATCTTATATGGGAAAAGATAGAAATAGCCAGTGCCAGTTAGTGAACTAGATTAGTTTAGAACTGGGTTGGGTTATGAGATAAATCTTAATCACTAAAAGATGTCAATAATTAAAAGATTTATTTGATTGGTTGATTTGTTTGTTTGTATATGTAACGAAGTAAAAATTGTAGGGTACACCAATAACTTTAGTTAATAAAGATTAGAGAGTAATTAGTCTAAAAAGTATGAACACGTAGACAATTCAATACTAAAACTAGTGAGAGTATTATTGATAAATCTTGGAAGTCACATAGAAATTTATTGAGCACCTTGACATATTCGTAGAGTGGACAATTTATAATTACGTAAATGTTAATAATATTGTTGGGACTTAATAATATTTGTAAGAGTAGTTAGAATAATAGTTCAACCATCAATGATTAAAAAAAAAATGTAATAGTAATAGTAATTATAAATGAAAATAGTATTCGGATGTTTAGTGTAATAGTAGAATGAAAAGAAAATAAATTCGTATATTAATAGGATACTTTACATTAATGGCAAAATCGAAAGACTATTAAGACATGTTAAAGTTTAATGCAGACTCAAAATTGAAACCATATTAAATTACCAACGCCAATCTTTAACAAGATATAGTATACATTCTCGAGATGAATAAATAAAAATCTGTTATATCAACCTTTATGTGAATGTAAAATTATATTTAGAAAATTTAAAGCTTAGTGTACCAACCGGACTATCAACATAAGAATAATAACACAATTGATGATAGTATTTGAGTAATTAAGCTGGCAGCAAAATTATAATAGATAATATTTGAAAATTTTATATATATGGTATCACACTAAAGTTAAAATATCAGATATTATAAATTGACGTGAATCGAATTTGGATCTTATAAATGATAAAATAAATAAATAATAATAACAGTAAATAAAAATAAAATAAATTAAATTTTGATGATTAAATTGCTTAAAATGATGTGAACTATATATATATTTTATGAAGTAAATTTATCAGACTTACACCAGTTACGATAAAAGTTAAAGACTAATTAATCTTAATAAAATTAATACTTAGTTAATCCAGCACTGGGGAATAGTGAAGGTTGTGTTTTCTCTGTTCGTAGGAAGGCATTGTTGGGCTTGGCCAACCTTGACAGGGCAACTGCATTCAGAGATGACCGATCATAGAAGTTTGGTAGAACTCTTTAGGAAACCGATAGATATAATTTCACTTAGAAAGATTCGTAGGATTCTTCCTTGAAGTTAGAGACAGATATCTTATAAAATAGAAATTAGTTTAAGAAAAATTAGACTTCCTTATTTGATAGTTATTAAAGTTAGTATAGTTGAACCTAGAGCTACGAATTGTAAATCTTAGTTGTATAAAAGCACATAGGGTTGTGTTTCTTTTCTGTTCCTTCGGACTCATTTGAAATGAGTTGGTTTTCGCGTCGTTTGTAAGTATGAGCAGTACTTGCATTTAGACGAGAGATAGTGTTATCTCTATAAGGTGGGGAGTTTTTGAAGACCAGAAGGATGGTTCGATTTTCGATGACAAAAATGTATAAGGTGGGGGTGAATGTAAGGACCCTCAAGCTCGTCAACGCTATTAGACTAGTCAAGAGACGATTTAGCCGCTAAGGACTCGATTAGTTAACACGAACGTTAATTTATAGGAATTAATCTAACAATAATCTAGATACGAAACTAGTATCATTGGATGGATCTCGAAAAGTTACGCAGAATGGACTACTCGAACGTGTCTTTCGGATATCGGACGAAGAAGATATTATCAGATTTATTTAAAGGGCAAAATAGTCATTTTGCCGTTAACCGACTGTGGATGCCCATATCAGTTTTTCGGGTGCCTTTAGATATTTTGGTCGGCCTTATCCCAATCGAGTAGATTAACTCGTTATTCTCTTTTCTTCTTCATTATTCTTCTTCTCTCTTCTCATTTCTTCTCCTTTTATTCTGCTGCTTCGAGAGTCGACTGTGAAGTTCGATTCAGAGATCAAAACAGAAGCTTTGTGATAGGTAGGAGGTGGAGAAGTTCATGGAGTATTTGATAGAGTTGGTGTTGTTGTTTGTTGTTGATTCAGAATCAAAGGAGGAAGTAAATCCGTGAGTTAGGGTTTCTGTTGTTTGGTTTAAGATTGATTTGAGATGTCAATTGAAGATGGGTTTCGTGTTTCGAGAGCTTGAATAGAAGAAGAAGATGGTTGTGTCAATTTTGAAGATTAGGTTTCGGAGAAGAAGAGTAATCTGGAATTAGGGTTTGGTTTGAAATTTGAGAAGTGAATTGAGTTGTTAGTGGATGAAGAATTGAGGGGTTCTTATCGAATTGATGAAGTGAAGATGTTCTGAAGATGAATTGGAGAAATTAGGGTTTATGTTCTGCTCTTCCCCAAATCAGAAATTAGGGTTTCTGTATTGTGATTGGAATTCGATTCGAGAAAGGATTAAGAAGAGTTAGACGAAATTACAAGATGGGTTTGTTTAATTGGAGATTTTGATTGTTGATTTGGTTCAAATTGGAGAAGTGTTGATTTGAGGATTACTTTAGGATTTTCTGTGAACTGGTAACGATGATGATGATTATTGAGATGATTAGTTAAACTGAATCAAAGTAAATAAGAATTGATTTCCATGGCTTTTGAGGTAATTCTTCCTTAAGATGTTTAGTTCATTTATTCAGTTTTATTGGATGAATATATGTGTTTGATAATTGAATTAAGATTGAGATGGACATGGTTGTTATGTGATGGAGATGAAATTGTTTAGCTGGTATTACTGTCATGAGATGCAACTGAAGTTAACTTAACTGGTAGATAGCTCAGTTTGGTTATACAGGACTACTTGAGTTGAAATACTAGATGAACTGAGCAAGAATGATTCTGTAAGAATTGTATGCAATGTCAGTAGGGTGTGGTGGTGTAGTGTTGCAGTAATGTTATTCAGTTTGATTGGCAGTTCATTGAGGTGTGTGACTGTGTTAAACAGTAATGCAGTTAGAGTTTTGTTTGAAGTTTAGAGAAGGCAGTGGCTGCCCTGGTGGTGCTGTTGTGTTACTGATGGGTGAAATTATAGTAGTGGTTGAGTTGAGTTTAGCTGTGGTGATGCTGTAATATGCAGGGAAGAGTCAGAGTGGTGATGAATTTGTGGAAATGATGAAATGAGAACTAATTGAGAATCGGATGTTATGTGACTGAGTTATTGGTGTGATGGATTAGATGATTGTATGGAGTTGAACCTCTCTTGTAGAAGCTTGGAAAAGCTGCAATTGCAGGTAGGCATAGTTTCTGATTGTAATTGGAATTCAGAGTTGTTTAGTATAATTGTATTGAGATTGTTTAGTATAATTGTATTGATTGCATCATTCTAGTCTTAACAGTTTATGTGTTGCACCATGATTGTGCATTAGAGTTCTTTGGCCTGTGCAAAGGCTCAAGCCAGAATCAGTCAGATGTCTGACTAGATTGTTTAGCCGACTCAGTTAGTCTGACTGAGTTGAATCGAAGTTGACTCATCGAGTTCCCTGTTTTGACCCGAGTTGGACTGTTGACCGATTCCAGTCTGACTGTTGACCAGTTGACCAGACCTTGGCTTTGACCCTTGACTGTACTTTGACCTAGACTTATACGTTGACTTTTAGTTGACTCCTTCTGACCAAATGTTTTATGGACTGGATTAGTGTACTTGGGCTTAGGGTTAGTTTTACTAGTTTGATGATTTGGACCTCTTGTGGTCCGAATTAGCTTTTGACTTATTCGACAAGGTTGTAGATATTCATAAGACTTATCCACGGACTATAGAATCAACCTAATTGGATTAGTAAACTCTTAGTTATGTTAAAGGTGGAGAATGAGATACCATAAATGGGCCTAGAACCATTAGATAAAATTATACGATTCTTGTATTAGCCATTTTGGCTAGATTCTTAGAGTTCTTATGTGATTAACAGTTAGTCTATATTAACAACGATTGATTCAAAGAATGAACCAGTGGATCATGGATCTCGAGGTAGGCGTGGCTTGTCATCAAAATAGGTGGGAATACATTTAACTCTTTTGTAACCATTGTTTCTTTTACAAAAGTCTTTGTTTAACAAACTCATGCTTTGTTTGATTGTACATTCCATGCTTTGTTAATTTGTATTACGATTGTTTTGTTGATTCTTTTAATCTTTCCATGGTTTGGTAAGGACTTGTAATGTTTGTTTTTCATATGAATTGTTATGGGAAATAAGAATTTCCACTTGTGGTATATAGGATATGCTCCTTCGCATTTATACCTACTTACTTTATGCTTATTCGGTGTGGAATTGGCATCAATATTATTATTCGGTGTGGAATTGGCATCAATATTATACATTGTTTGAAGAAGGAGTTTGTCCATATACATGTTTGTTTATTTCAGTGACTTGGTCACTGTTTAATGTTTCGGAAAACATGTATTGTTTTCCAAATCTTGCTTATGATTACTTGAAAGTTAAATGTTATTTCTACCCCTTTTAGGGATGATGTGCTCACCCATTCCCACTTTCAGTTTCAGAGACAGATTAGAATTGCGCAGCGGAAGTTTCGAGGAGTTGAGTCCGTTAGTTGGTTGACTTCGGATATGTTTATTACGTTGTATGTTAGATTTGTAAACCAAATGACTATTGTATATATGTATCATTGGAAATGAGTTTTTGTATATATATATTTCAGAGCAGGGCTAGTTTTTGGGTTAAGTTTTGTAGAAGATTTCTTAATTGATTGCTTAAGTGAATGATTTACATTCTTAGTGCCTCTTTATTTAGTTTAATCTCTTGGATTAGTTAGCTGCTAGCTTTGGGGGCGCTACAATATTCTTCTTCTCTGAAGAATGGTTATAAGTCGGATGATGAGCAATGTCTAGGCTTTGTGAAACCTTATAGGACTCAGAACTACTCAAACGAGATTAAAGATGTTGGTCAATGTATGTTTTTTAACTCTTACAATCACTTTCAACATACTTGTATGTCCTTCCGTAAAAGCCTAAAAGTTGCAAGTAATCTTCATAAGAAAGCTGAACAACTGTTTGCTTCTCTAAAAGGATGTACAAAACTAACAAGAAATCCTAAACAGGATAGTAGTGTTAGTATGGGAGCTTTTGCTTTAAAATCAACATCGCCCTTTCAATGGTTTCTTGATAGTGGATGTAGCCGACATATGACAGGTGATCTCACGTTGTTTGTTTCTTCAAACGACTATGAAGGAGGTCCCATGACATTTGGAGATGGGAGTTGCTGTTACATAAGCAAGAAGGGGACAATCTAACTTCCCGGCGTACCTGAAATCCATGATGTAGTATACGTAAAAGGCATGACTGCAAACCTTCTTTCTATTAGTCAAATCTGTGACAAAGGCCATAGAGTTGTCTTCAATGCGAATGGATGTGACATTGTAGACAAAACTGGGAAAGTAATTTTTCAGGAAACTCGTGGTAAAAACAACTGTTATCTTCTGGATACTCAGTTCAGTAACTATTGCAATTTGACTAAGGTGGAATCTACACATCTTTGGCATGAGCGTTTTGGTCACATCAATTATCGTTAGGGCTGTCAACGGTACCTATCGAAACGGATATGGCCTCTACCATATCCGTTACCAATAAGATTACCGGATATCCGATAATATCCGACGGATATTCAAAAATATTTTTCGTATCCGTTCCGATAACAATGCCGGATATCCGATAATATCCGGTAATATCCGATAGTAATTCATTATAATAAAAATAATTTAAATTCTTTTCTAGTCTTTCTGTACATTTGATAAATTGTAAATAAATCAAAGAAACTCTAAGGAAATTCAACTAAATAAAACCAAATACCTTGATCAATGCAAAAAAATTGACTTTAAAATTATTATATTAAATTATATTTAAACAAAACTCAAATCTTTAATCTTCTCTATCAGAATTGAAAAATCCTCCGCTTTTCTCACAACGAACAAAACTAGTTGTGTTTTTTTTTTCTTCCATAATATTTTTATTTCTAAGTCTTCATATACTACCAAGTTAACAACTAAATATATTACTCAAAAAAAATTAAAAAAAATTTGCATATGCATTCTTTAACGGATAACGGATATTATCCTATAGGATAGTACCTTTTCCGTATCCGTTTCGTTAAAGTAAGAATATCCTAAGGTATCCGTATCCGTTATCCGAAATTTCGGATAATATCCTAACGATTCGAACGAACTCGGACGGATATCGAATATTCGGTTATCCATTGACAGCCCTAATTATCGTCTTCTAACTAAGATCATTAATAAAGAACTTGATAGAGGCGTTCCCAAAATCAATGCAAAGATTGATGGTGTATGTGGTGCCTGTCAAAACAAACGAAAGTTCACCATAAATCATCTCGCGATATTCTCACTAAATCTCCACTTGATTTAATTCATATGGACCTCTTCGGACCTATTCAACAACCCACGGTTGCTGGTAAGAAGTATGCTTTAGTTATGGTAGATGATTACACCAGATTCACTTGGGTTGCATTTCTATCTCATAAGAATGAAACCCTTGATGAATTCAAGATTATTGTTAAGAGAATCCAGAATGAACAAGGTCGCAAACTAAAGAAAATTAGAAGCGACCGTGGAACTGAATTCAAGGACACTAAGGTGTTTGAATTTTGTGACGAACTGGGGATTATTCAACAATATTCACCACCTATTACTCCTCAAGCTAATAGAGTTGCAGAAAGAAAAAATAGGAACATTCAGGAAATGGCCAAGGTAATGCTCCATAACAAAAACTTACCGTTAAGGTTTTGGGGGGAAGCTGTCTTCACAGCATGTTATTTGATCAACCGTGTCTACCTACGGTCTAAAACCCTAAACACTCCTTATGAGTTGTGGTACGGTAGAAAACCCAACTTGCACTATCTCAGAGTGTTCAGAAGTAAGTGCTACATTCTAAAAGATCGAGAACAGAGAGGGAAATTTGATACTAAAAGTGATGAAGGTATATTCCTTGGCTATGCCTCTGATAATCGTGGTTTTCGAGTGTTTAATCTCAGAACCAAAGTTATGATGGAGTCTTCTAATGTTATTATCGATGATACTAATAATTTCCATCATGATAATTCTCCTGCTGAATTGCCTCCAACTGAGACGATTGAGAAAGTCAAAGAAATTCCAGAATCATTTGAAGTCATTCCAACTGTTACTGATCCTGATATTTTTAGTGACGAGGAGAAGAGCACTGATCAGGCTACTCCTGTTGAACAAGAGCGTGTCCCTCCTCGACACCTCTGGGTTCAAAGGAATCATGATCCCAACAGTATTATTGGAGGTCGAGACTCTACTGCTAATACAAGAGGACAACTTCAAAATATTTGCAATTTTGGTTGTTATCTTTCACAAGTAGAACCGAGAAATATTGATGAAGCTCTTAGCGATCCCTTTTGGGTGAATGCAATGCATGAAGAGTTAAATCAATTTAAAAGACAAGACGTATGGGAACTGGTACCTTCTCCCTCCAATATCAATATTGTCGGCACCAAATGGATATTCAAGAATAAGTCTGATGAATTTGGCACAATTGTTAGAAATAAAGCCAGACTTGTCGCTCAAGGATATTCACATATTGAAGGTTCGACTTTGACGAAACCTTTGCTCTTGTGGCACGTCTTGAGTCCATTCGGTTGTTATTAGTTCATGCTTGTTTTCTTAAGGTTAAGCTGTTTCAAATGGACATAAAATCCGCATTCCTAAACGGAAACTTAAAGGAAGAGGTCTATGTCGCTCAACCTAAAGGTTTCGAAAATACTGATTTCCCAGATCATGTTCTTAAGCTTAAAAAGGCATTATATGGGTTAAAACAAGCACCTCGTGCCTGGTTCGAAAAACTTACTACTTCTCTTCTTAGGAAAGGTTTTTCGAGAGGCGGAGTTGATAAAACCTTGTTTACTAAATGGAGTGGGAAAGATGTTGTCATTGCTCAAGTCTATGTCGATGATATCATCTATGGTTCAACTTCTGAGAAACTTGCAAAAAATTGAAATGAGCAATGTTGGTGAAGTAAAGTTCTTCTTAGGATTACAAATTCAGCAACATAAGGATGGAATTTACTTATCTCAAGAAAAATATGCTAAGGATCTTGTCTCAAGGTTCGGTCTGGATAAGTCAACTCCAAAATTGACACATATGCCCACTACTGGTAAACTACACAGAGATGAGAAAGGAGTAAATGTGGATCAAAAAATGTATCGATCTATTATTGGTAGCCTTTTATATCTTACCTCTACTAGACCTGATATTGCGTTTAGTGTTGGTTGTTGTGCTAGATTTCAGGCTAACCCAAAGGAATCTCATCTTGCAGCTGCAAAAAGGATCATACGATATGTGAACCACACGGTCGGGTATGGTCTATCTTACACTTTTGATACTAACACTGATCTTTCTGCTTATTCAGATGCTGATTAGGCAGGATGTGTAGAAGACAGAAAAAGTACATCAGGGGGTTTCTACTACGTAGGACTGAATCTTGTGGCTTGGCATAGCAAGAAACAAAATTCGTAATCCCTGTCCACATGTGAAGCAGAATATATTGCTGCCGGTTCATGTTGTACTCAACTTCTCTGGATGAAACAAATGTTAGCTGATTATGGAATTGATACTGGAATAATGAAGATCTTTTGTGATAACTCCAGCGCGATTCGAATCACTGAGAATACCGTTGAGCACTCAAGAACAAAGCACATTGATATAAGGTACCATTTTATTCGAGATCTCTATGAAAATGGTATCATAAATATGGAATTTGTGCCTTCTGAACAATAATTGGCTGATATTCTCACCAAACCATTAGACACTGCTACATTTCAACACTTACGGTAGTCTATTGGTGTTGTTTTGGTTCATTAGTTATTCCTAAAACTCTTGCCCCTGTGCTTATCTCGATTTTTTGGGCAATTGAGTTTGGAACTCCAGTAAGTGTTTACTTCAATTCTGCATTTGTTTTAGTAAGTTGATTTTCTGTCAGGCTTCTTAATGGAATGTCCAAAGAAATCCCTCCTTTCTTGTGAAAGTAAGGTCGCTCTTGTTGTTCTTTCGGGAATGACATTATATGGGGGAGAGTTCTTAATTGAACATGTGCTTAATTGCCAAATCTTTGTGGGGAGTGTGGCGGTGGAATATTGTAGGGGTTATCTTGTATCTTTATAAACTCCTTGATGAATGCATTTAGTTCGACTATATGATTGCATCAAAAAAGTTGATATGTGCTTTCTTTTGGTCATAAAATGTCTCTATGGAAATTTCATTAGGATCCCACTAGTTTTCGTACCTTTGCCAATTTTATTGACAAAAAGGGGGAGAATTAATGTGTAGTTCACACTACAAATACATATGGTTTTCGGATCATTATGTAAGGGGGAGTGGTTTCCATGTGAGATGGAGTATTGACTAAGGGGGAGTGATACATATCACCATAGTATTGTTGTCGAAGTTGTGATACAATTGAACTTTGATGATGTGTAATAATACTATGACACTGTGTAACAATGATTGAGAGCTTTTGTTTTCTGATTGTTATGGCTACAGATCTTCAACAACGGTGATGCTGATTTGGATATCTTTGGAATCATTGGAGTACTTGGAAGTGACGAAGATTTCGAGTAATGTTGAAGAACCAAGGAGGTCATGCATGTGGAGGAGAAGCTGCAAAGTTTATTTATTTTGTATTCCATATGTATTGATAGTTTTGTCACTAAAATTGACAAAGGGGGAGATTGTTAGAGTACTTCTCGGTCGAACTCGCAAGCGTTGCTATCTCAAGCTTGTTGTCAAGTTTAGTTGCAAAAACTATAAGTCTTGATTTCTAGTCTACTTATAGCTAAGTCTCGGACTAGGATAGAAAGTGTAGTTGAGCTCTAGACTCCACGGCGTTCATCATACAAAGACGAAGAACTACTCAAGGAACTGGTGGAACTTCATCGACTAAAAGGTATGTGGAGACTTGGACTTATCTATCACTCAAAAAGTCTATCTACTCTATCTCCTATCTTGAGACAAAAGTCGTATTGCTATATAGACTTCGATTATACACATTTGCTATTTCGAGCCGAGTTTATCTCGCTTATCTATTTCTCGAAATATGTGTTGGTAAGCTTTCGCTTTGACCAAGTTCATCTTTACAAGTGACGAAAGTCATGCTGATTATTTCAATATCTTGAAAATTGCTTTGATGAAAAATAATGTGTGAATAACCTCTATTTAACATCCTCTAAGAATGTTTCAATGATTGAAATAAAGAGTTTAGAACATGTAACCATCCTTGGATATAAGCATATAATATGTTCGCGCATTAGTGTATAAGTCCAAAACCGGGAACCAAATGTATGCATACTTGTGTGTGTACTAAATGGTTAATGGAGACTGGGTAAGTATGCGTACCCGTACGCATACTGGCGGAAGTTCACGTCCATGAATTTATGCTGAGTTTTGAAATCAAAGCCAACTCAATCCGGTTACATAAGTATGTGTACCCATACGCATACTGGCGGAAAGTTCACGTCCGTGAATTTCTGCTGAGTTTGGAAACCAAAACAAACTCAAATCCGGTTACTTAAGTACGCATACTTAAGTGTGTTACTTTCTAAAATTGGTTTATTCGTGAACTTAAATATATATAAACTAAGGAATGCATATTTGCAAACCGTGGCTATAAAGTTCATGAATCGATTCAAGTGAATCAAAACCGATTTTGCTTCGATTATGTCTTGTATACTTACATGAGATCTAAGCAATTGAACAACTCTCTAACTAGTTCTTTTGAGTCATTTGAACTAGTTATGGTGAAGATGAATAAGGTTGATATGAAAGTGCTCATATGGCTAACTATTTGGTTAACTACTGTTGAACCAACGACTTGTACACGTTTAGGTACGGTTACACAAACCTAAATGATGTATATTTATTTGTGTATAAAAAGCTAAGTTCGATCTAACGGTTGAAAGATATTAGATTGAATCTAATAAGGTTTTCATCTAACGGTGAATATTGAATGCTTTGTTACCAAGGTAACTTAGATTGCAAACCCTGATTTGGAGACTATATAAAGGAGAACTCTAGCAACTGGGAAAGTTAATCCCCACACCTCCTGTGTGATACTAGTTGTATAAGATAGAGTCGATTCTCCTTTAACCTTAGGTTTCTACCGAGACCCTATAGGTTAACGACTTGAAGACTTCATTGGGATTGTGAAGCCAGACCCAACTATTTTCTCTGTAGTTGCGTGATCTGATCTTGCTGTTTCTATCGTATTGAGTACAATTGTAAAATTGGCTCGAGATTAATTTCTCCGATAGGCAAGATAGAAAAGTAGTCACAAACATCTTCGTCTCATCGTTTGTGATTCCACAATATCTTGTTTCGCTAGTCGATTAAGATTATTGTGAGGTGATTGATAATTCTAGGCTGTTCTTCGGGAATATAAGTCCGGGTTATCGATTGGTTCCTGTTCACCTTGATTTATCAAAAGATGGAACAAAACTTGTAGGTATTTCTGTGGGAGACATATTTATCTATTGATAGACGCATTTTTGTGTCTAATTTGATCTCAATACTATATATTGTTGGCACTCGATTTCGTATTTATTATGGTGTTTTATGTGTTTGTAGGTATTTTTGGGCAATAAACGTTTTTGGTGAAATCGGCTCGAAAAGTTGATGAAGGCACCCGGATGACACCTACTATTCGGACTCTCAGTTTGGATAAGGGGCACCTCAATTACTAAGGGGCACCCTAATTCCTATTCACACCCTATTGCTATTGGTACCCCATTACAGGATAGGGGGCTTATCTTTTCCATCGTTTGAAATCAAAAAAAGGCGGGAAAAAAGGTGCTGTGAAAGAACAGATTTAGGGTTTGGTTTTTGAGCGAGTTTGAAGGAGATTCAATCGCAGAAAACAATTGGGCTGAACGTGATTAAGCTAAACAGGCCTGTTATGGTGTTTTTATTCGACTGATTTGGGATGGATAATCGGGACTCGATGAAACAGAGGGAAGAATATCACGGGCCGTACTCTCTGGATGGGATTAAAAGAAATTAAAGGAGATTTTGTCGAAGATTCTCTCTGCTTTTGGTTGAGATCGACTTGTAGTGGTAATACAGGGTCGGTAGGAGAGTTTGTTTGGAAAGAAAGAATATTCTACGTGTATCTCGTTAAAATAGGGAAGAGTTTCTCGGGTATGTTAGTTTTGGTTATTTAGGGAAGGTACGCAAGTGTCAAGGCAAGATAATCCTCTGGGATTCTATATGTTCAATCAGAAGAGTTTGGAAAGGTAAAAACAACTAGAGATGCGTCAACAGAGAAGAAAAAAAAGGAAATATCTCGGTGACTGGCAGAGAAGGGAAAGGAGGAGATTTCGTGAAGATTTTATATCCCTGTGATGTATAAATAGGGTGGTTCGAGTCCAAAAGAGATCTATAGAGAGTTTGGGGAGTTAGCAGAGACGAGAGAATCAAGAAAATCAAGTTGCAGAAATTGCTGCTGCTGCTGCTGTTCCAAGAACATGAAGAACATAAGGCTGAGAAAGCCTGTCGTTAATAAATCGTGGTTTTTCCTCGGTTTTGCAACAGTCTTTCCAGCGACAGTTGAACAACGACTACAACACTTTTTATTTATCGTATACTGTAACAGAGGATTGCAACGCTTCTCAGCTGTTGTAAATTCCTAGTTTATTTGATTTTTCTCCTTTTCATCATTTGTAAGCGCTTTTGAGCGATGAATTCATATTTTGAGCGTCTTTCCAACATAATGAGCTAAACCCAAACACTGGGTTGACGGAGGAATCCGAATTTCATACATGGGTAAATTTATTTAATTCTTTTTAAGACTTTTGCATTAATTTTAATTGAAATATGATTTGAATTAATTGGTTGTCATTTAATTTGATGAGGTATGCTTAGCTTAAATGTTTTGATACATCATGCATAGGATTTACAACTAATCTTTTGAGAATCTACCTTGGAAAAATTAGAGTCCATGTTAATTTTATTTATTGAGCTTTAATTGTTGAGAATAAATAAATTGAACCATATGTTATGAATTCGGTGAACTCCTAGTCCCAGTAACTCTCGCTTTTATTTATTATTTTCATTAAATCTTTAAATTTAATCTCAACAAAGTCCGAGTGAACGACAACCTATTCACCACTATATTAAAATTACATCATCTATTCCTAAAGACTTTTCTGTGTGAGACAGATTTGTTTATTAAAGTCTTCGACTATGGGTCGTAGAAACTCTTAGTTGTGGGTGAGTTCAGCTAAGGGAATCAAGTGTGTAGTATCCTGCTGGGATCAGAGACGTAAGGAGCGCAACTGTACCTTGGATCAGTGTGAGATTGATTGGGGTTCAACTACAGTCCAGACCGAAGTTAGTTTGTAGTAGGCTAGTGCTGTAGCGGCTTAATACAATGTATGTTCAATCATGACTAGGTCCCGGGGGTTTTCTGCAATTGCGGTTTCCTCATTAACAAAACTTCTAGTGTCTGTGTTATTTCTTTTCCGCATTATATTTTGTTATATAATTGAAATATCACAGGTTGTACGTTGAATCAATCAATTGGGAAATCCGACCTTTGGTTGTTGATTGAAATTGATTGATACTTGAACATTGGTCTTTGGTACCGTTCAAGTTAATTTCTCTTGTATTCAATTAGACTCGCAGATTTCTATTTGCTTGAGTAAGTATTGAATCGAGAAATTGAGATATAACTCTTTGATATACTTTTTATTAAGATTGAGTCTGTTTGTCTAGTTGATTCTCTTAAAAGTATATTGGAGTTAGTCCATACAGATTGCTAAGCGAATTATTGGGTGAGGTTGTTGTACCTCCACTTTTTCAGATGTGTCTTATGTATCTTCTTTTGACCAAGTTGCTGGCAGCTTTACTAAAGGTATTCGTGGTCCATGCTTTGCTTGAGAAGAGGTATTGACTCTATCGACCTAACCGTAGTGGTGAAGGATAAAACTACTACGATATAAGATGATGTTCATTTGTATCTAAGGGGATACTAGCACTACTAACCTCACTGTTAAGGAGTGATACTACTGGCACCACTGACCTGGCCGTAACGGTGAAGGATAAGAGTATGATGCGGTATAGGATAGTCTTTTTTTTATTTCTGACGAGATATTGGCACTACTGACATGACTGTAGTGGTGAAGGATAAGAGTGTGCTGCGATAGACGATAATGTTCTTTTGTTTATATCCCATTCTACGTTGAGTTACACGTGAATATCTCTAGTTGTTAGTCGTCTTTACTGTTGACTATAAATTGTGTAAGAATATCCTCTCGGAAATAATGAAACTTTACATTTTGTCTTCCGATATTTCTGACCTGTAACTCTTATCACTTGCACATATCTAGCAATGCGGTATAAATATTATGATTATTTATTTTGTGAATTGGTTATATATTAAGAGAGAAAAACTAAAAACTAGGCATTAAACCTACCAACAAAGATTTTTTTCTCTGACAAAACAGAGTTCTGTATAACAGAGTTTGACAAAGCATTAAACCTACAATTATGCTTATCTATAATTTCAAATCTGATGAAGAGAAGATTTGAAAGCCTCTTTTTTCCAATCTATCTGCAGCCTGATTACTGTCTTTTGTGTGTAGACAAAAACTCAAAAACTATCACAACCAGATAAAAGAAACATGGCTTCTTTGAGATTCAATTCATTCCGCCATTTAACTAAGTTATTCTTCCTTTGTGTAAAAGCGAAAATTCTCTCGCAATCACCTTTAATCCCAAAAGATTTTAAGTGCATTTCTTTAGCCCATTTAGCACCCTGCAAAAGAGTTAGAGACTTTGCATTTTCTGGACAAGTTGCTTTAAAGAATCTTGGTTTTGCTCTTTAAATAGTCCGTGCACAATTCCTTAAGGTTAGACGAAAACTAGAAATAAAAAAACTTGAAACCCAGGCAGCATCAAAATTGATCTTATAATGGTTTGCTAACGGAGGAATCCAATAACGATTGGTTTTCTCGAAAAGATTTCCAAAATTGTAAATGTCTTTGAACTGGAAGGCTAGAGCTCAAAGGGGAACCAAATTTATCTTGAAAAGTTCTGCAACACCTCTACTTTCATATAAACCTACACATTGTAGCTGCTGAGTATATGTCAATTGAGTAACCTGTATTACTGAAACATTAAAATAATTGATTAAAGGAGTTTCAATCCCCATTTAGGATACATATCAGCCATAGGAGGTAGCATCCAATAGAAATTGGCAAAAGAACACTCAAAAACCAGCGTTAACACAAATTACAACTTGAAAGCTGCTACTTTTTACGGAACGTGTTGGCTGTTAAATGTGGTTGCTTGCTGCTCAGAATCTGTGTGATACCAATTATACCCACTGGAACTAAGAAGGACGATATTCAGATGTCACCATAAACACTATTTAGAAAGTATTGTCACACAGTCGGATTCTTTCATTCGTGATTAAGAAATAAATCGGTACATTTTTTTTCATTTTAAAATAAGAAAAATGGTACATTCAAATAGTTAGGTTGCTTGGCTTGTAAATAAATTATCTACTTCGTCCGTCCCTAAATAGATGACCTAGTTCAAGTTTGTACAAATTTTAAGGCGAGTATGGAGGAGTATCTTGAGTATTTTCTATAATTATACCCTTACGGATAATAATTAGTAAAATTTAGAAAGAATTTACTTCACAAACTTTACCATGGATATTCGTAAACTTTAGACCACTGGAAAATATTTTAAAACACATACGTAATGAATATAAACATAACTATCAATTTTGTTGATGGTGGTTTTTAACTTAGGGCGAAAATTGTAAAAGCTTGTATCTCTGACCAGGCATCAGAATCACTGAGATTTGACGTGTCTTCACTCTACAAAGATTTTAATTAATAGATTAAAACCTGATGAGTGTGTATGCATCTCTTCCCGCATGTATATAACTATGTTTATGAGCTTTACCCGGCTGAATTCAGAATACGTATTCATATACAATCGTATTTATTGTACAACTCAGTATCTACATATACATAAAATTATCAGAATAGTATTGGTGCATGCTGCAATACTCTCATGTATTCTATAATTGTACCACACTAAATCTCAAGCTCCTAGATGAATTGCTCACTAGTGTAGAGCCTAAAGAGTATTTATTTAATGTTATGTTCCTCATCTGAACTCCTAATACTGACCTTACATCCATGTTCATTCTCAGCTGAGTAATATGGATTCACTGAAGTGTCTAATTAAATTATGCATGAGGGTATCTGATCAAGAGCATCACAGCTGTGCTAGCAGGACCAGGTAGTCGTCATGCTACATGCAAGAATAACAAATTTAACGATTTTGTGTTGACACACAAAATTTACTAATTTTATTCGATTTTGTGTCAACACACAAAATTTGCTTATTTTTCACAATTTTGTGACAACACACGAAAATCAATTAGTTTGCAAAAATTGGTGCAAGCATACAAACTCGTGTGTTTTTTCTTAATTTTTTGTCAACACACAAAATTTGATTATCTCACTCAAATTCATGTGAAGACATCAATGCATGAAAAGTCATGAATTTGTCCAATTTTGCTCAAATTGACGTAAAGCATAGCATCTTGATTCAGTGGCGGCGCCAGGATTCAAACGATGGAGGGGCAATTTTCAAATCAACTTATAACAAAAAAAGAATCAAAAAATGCAACATTTCTTTTACTAAAGAATATTTAAAAAATCATCATCGATTTTATTACTGGGATGGGTTTTGATATTAAGCGTAGCAGTAAATGATCTCTCTGTTGTGGTGAGATCGTTAAATATGTTGGAAATCACTTAGTTTTGATGCTGAGAGACCTCCAAATTACAATGTATAGAGTTTGAAAAGAATAAGAAAACTGTAACAATTTTTTTTAAAAATTAGGGTACGTGTTGTTATAGGAAATATCTCCCTAGAATTTGTTGCAAACTTGGAGAGGCCACTAGCTACAACTTAGAAAATATATGACAAAAGTTACCTATTATAATGGAAGCTTTCTGAAATGCATGGCCACCCACAACTTATACATAGCTCCACCACTGTCTTGATTCCCATTGGTCGAAAGGTAGCTTACCAAAGCAAGGAGTCAAGACCTTCCAATAATTGGTTGCAACAAAACCCTAATTTGGTCAAAAACCAAGCAACATTGGAATTAAGACTAAACCATGACTGTCTAGGTCGTTCACGGTTGGAATCCGGCTGTGCAACTTGGTCGTCCAATATGGAACGTGATGTGATTTTATGTTGTTGTAAAAAGTGATAAGTAGAGTTCGTTCAACTCGGACTTGTGAAGACTCGATTCTAGACTTATATTCCGATTAAAATAGCAAATAAACAAAGATGATATCAATATTAAGAGAGACTGGGACTTAGGATTCCACCAAACTTCATAATCAATTGGTTCATACGATGATTCATAACAATACTAGCTCTTTTATAGACTCTATTCCTTTGCCAAAAGTAGATTTTATAAAGCATTATATGTAAATCATAAGCATAGTGCATCAAAAGTTCTTAGACTAAGCATACACTATCAAACAAAATCACAAATAATCAATGAAAATCATAAATCGATTGAAAAGCAATGCAAAAAGTCATAAGAATCAATTATAATTACCATCAATTGTGAAACATGGTTTCCTCCGTCATCCCAGTGTTGGGGTTTAGCTCATCACGCCGAAAACATGCTCAAAAGATAGAAACATGGCTTAAAAGGTGTTTTTATTGAATAAAAATAATAATACAGCGAATCTACAACGCTTTTCTGGCAATACAGAAATCACCGATACAACTGAAGTGCTGTTAATAAACGATAAAACAGTTCTGTAGTTGAATATAAGACTGCTTCTGCGACGGTCCGGTGTGGGTCGAAGTTCTTCGTGTTCTTCAGCAGTAGCAGCGGGTTTCCTGCAACTTTGATTTTTCGGCTCTGTGGTGTTCTAAACTTCCCCTAACTTTCGACACCTCTTCTATATGACCCAAACAATCTATTTATATCAAAAATACTGATTAAATCTCTCCAAAATCTTCCAAAATCTCTTCCTTTCTCTTCACGGCAAAGTTGCGGCAATTTCTTGTTTTAGGATTTCCACGCGTTTCTGAGCTTTCCTTTTGATTCTAAACTCTTCCTTAGATAGATATCAAGCTTTGGGAAGGTTTATAGCACTTTAATCTCTCTAAAATTTCCTAAAATCGGTCACACACGTGACTTTCCATATTTTGCTGTTGAGATAAAAATCCGTCGATTGAGCCCAGTTTAATCGATTTCAACACCCATGTTAGATTCTTAGACCCATAAGGAGTCTACCCTATGAAAATCAGAGGTTTAATCGACCTCTAGCTCCTCCAAATCACTACCACCAAAACTGCCAGAAACGTGTATATATTTTGGTTTTGGTTTCCCGCCAAAATTTAGAATTTGAACGTGAAGGAGGTGTCCCCCTATCCAATCCCGGTATGTGCTTAGCAGCTGCTTGGATATGGGTTACCCCTTATCCAAAATGAGAGTCCGAATAGCAAATGTCCTCCCAGGTGCCTTTAACAACTTTTCGAGCCAATTTCGCCCCAAAAGCCTATTTCTCCAAAAACACCTACAAAGGGATAAAATACAAAAATAAGTATAAAAATGGGTACTAACAATATACACAATAGAGATGAAAATAGACACATAAATGTGTCTATCAAATACCCCCAAACTTATTATTTGCTAGTCCCGAGCAAATTAAAAACAGAAAATAAAATCCTAACTCACTGTCGCATGCATCGTCGATTGCACTTAGCATGTGCAACAAGCCTTTAAACCCCTAGGTGGCCCTAGTGGCTGAGTTATAGTCTCGGGAGAGTTTACTAGAGATATACCCACAAAACCTTTACTCCAGACCCTAGCTGTCTACGCAGAACCTTGGAATGCACTAAAGAACCTCCTTGGTTGGCATACTTATTGATTACGGGAGGAAGTACCCTGATGCGAAATTCCAATTGTTGTATACGAGTTTGCACTCAAGCATACTAAAATTCATGTATAAGTGACAGAGCTCTACTCAGATAATCGCACTATGGACATCAATATCCGACAAACAAATCACATGAATAGATTAAGAAGATGGATATAGAAATAGATGGTTGCGAATGGACTTCAATGCCAAGATGAACCTATGACCTAGTGGATTGAGATACTGGTCTGGACTAATATCAACACAACTGGCATATACAAGGGAACCAGTGGTCGACTTTATAATAAACCTTTATTTATTTTTATTTTTATTTTTTTAACGACATGATTAGATCTTTTGGATCCAAGCGCATGCTTCTTGTCAGCAGATTACATGGTAATTCCCGTGGATCCTACATTCCACGCTTGTTTAGGCGACGGAGATAGGGAGAACACACACATATTGCTATCCAAGTGTTATTTATTCCGATTGGTCTAATTGGTCTGGTCTTTTTTTATTTTTTAATAACTCAATCACCCTATTTCAACCCAGCAGACAACAACATAAAAATTTGCAAAAACAAAAATAGAAGTAATAAGATGATTCCGAGATACGGTGAAACTATCATGTTATTTCTAACACCTAAGCTCCGTGCTTTTATGAATAGACTCTTATAGATGTTTCCATCTAGTCAGATTGGTTCCTCAATTCCTAAAACCAAAATGCTTCCATCCACTTAGATTGGTTAGTGCCATCCTTAATAGGCATAAATTTCTAGGCTCTGGAGTTTATAATGCAACTAAAAAGTTTCTCCCATACCCGCAAACTTAAATCTAACATTGTCCTCAATGTTCTAAAGATAAAATTAAAAGCATGAACAAGGAGAAACTGTTACCATTTGAAGCAAAAGAGTTAAGGAAAGATATTACCGTGTTGCATGAGAATGGGTTACCTCCCAAGAAGTGCTAAGTTTAAAGTCTTCAGCCAGACATTGGAAAGGATTAGTCACCTCGAATCGTATAACAGTAGTCGGAATAACTGTGGGTCTTCAAAACCAAATAGAGCTGACCAAAGGAAACTGTAATAAACCAACGAAATGAACAAGACTAGCATGCCCTTACCTAGTTTCCTGATTAAGAAATTTATATCTAATTTTGGTTCAGGTTCTATGAAAGGGTCTAAATAAAATATTTTCATTGGTTGCGTTTCTTCATAGGTGGGATCCGAATTATTAGGTCCTAGAGTCTGGAAAAACTCAACTAAAAAATTAGAAGCACATAATAATAACCAGAATAATTGAGGATCCTTAAAGTCAATCAAATTTGACTTACACAATTGACCACGATAAAAGTGATGGTCATTTTTAAGCAAATGTGTCGATTCTAATTTCCTAAAGCATTTAGGTTTAGTCTCACAACTTAATATTCGACACATT
This sequence comes from Papaver atlanticum, assembly GCA_023531105.1. NCBI lineage: Eukaryota > Viridiplantae > Streptophyta > Magnoliopsida > Ranunculales > Papaveraceae > Papaver > Papaver atlanticum. The sequence continues at coordinate 1,105,513 of JAJJMB010003182.1, read as the reverse complement.
TGGAATATAAACGTTCCCACAGTTGGAAGAAAACTATTTGGTGGGAAAACAAAGTCAATCTGGGTATCATAGCCTGGGCAAACCACATCAACCCGAGGATGGGTTTCTAATGACTAAACTTCTTCCTGGACATCATAAGGTTCGGGAAAACGAGTATGAAGGTAATCTTTTAAAATGGTCGAGGCACAGATATCAAGTCCTAAGTGAGGGGACTTTCTGAGAGTTAAAGCACATGGAGAATGATAATCACCCCCAAACTTAGAGTTTTCAGTGTCTCTAGTTAGACTAGCCACAATCTCCATAATTTCTAGGTCATCAGATTCCTGAAAATAGGCAATTGATTCTTCTAAGTCAAGTTCATCCTCACTCATCTCTACGAGTTCATTTTCTTTGTCTAAGTCTATTGTTTCTAAATCCTTGGACTCTAAAACAGTATTCTCAGAATAAACCCGTTCCCCTAAACCATCATCGGCTTCGTAAAAAGGAAATACTACTTCGTCTAAAACGGGGGTATCTCTAGTTAAATCCTCGTCCTTTTGAATAGGTGAATAATTATTAAAATTATTTGGATTTGAACTGGAAATATATTATCATTATAAAGCTCAATTGGAGTAACAAATTCCTGATCAATATGCCTACATATTTCAGATTCTTCATCAACACTATCCTCGTCATAATCATCATTGTAATAACATGAAAATGGTAGTGTTTCCAATGCTAACCTCGTCATCTTGATTATGCAAATAACTATCCTCATTTTCAAGGGTACTATTGGAAACACTGTATTGGAAATCAAGATTATTTCGAGCAAGTCTTTCGTTTGTCTCAGCCATCAGCTTGAGAGATTCCTCTATAGAAAGTATACTCAATGGTGCAGTTTTTCTATTCATTTCCGACATAAACCTATTTGTTTGTTCAGTTAACTGCTTAAGAGACTCTTCTAAAGATACGGAAGGATCATAAATAGGAATAGAAGGATCATAATAAGGACTAGTTTTTAACAGTTTGATTGTATTGTCCAAAGACGAGGTACTAGCACTATAATAATCCTTATTTTCTTGCTCGTATGACCGGTGTGTGTGTGGATAGTAATTGGGCTCACCATGGTATGAACCATAACCTTCAAAAGGTTGGTGTTCCCAACCACTATTTACACTATGGTCGTAGTGTGAATAATGTCCATTTTGAAACTCAGTCGGATATTCATTGTATTGGCTTCTATCATACCAGTTCGACATTCTTAATTGCAAGGGAATTCTAAACAATCACAAACAAGGCTGACTCGACCAAATCAAACCTATAAAATCTAGCAAACAACAAGCATGATGGCTCCCTTAGATTATTTCTAGACCAGCTTCTATCCTTCCAAGAGGCAACTAGAAATAGTTTTAGCAAACCTCTCTAGAACGATCCGAATAAAGTAAGTCGAAGAGAAGTAGGGGAAGCTCAGAGGAGCTTTGATACCCCCACCTCTTTGGCAACGCTTCCATGGGTTACAAGGCGGCTCTAATCGACTTACAATAATCTTCCTGAACTTTGAGTTAGGCTAACAAGATACCAATACAATCCTTTCAAACGACTTTCCTACAAGCTCGTTACCTTATCGGTCTCGTTCTAATCAAGATTTTAGGATTGGGATCGCGTTTGGTATCGTTTTCCTAAAGCGGGCAACAAGAGAACGGTGATAAAATCCGAACTCTTATCTTATATGGCCAGGCCTTGCCCTTTACTAGGACAATAAATGTCCGTATTCAATTCCTCAGCATATATGCACCTTAAGGAAGACAGTAAACCCGCTGACAGGGGGATTCGCGGGTGTTTAAAAGTTTACCTCCCGTACCAGACGGGCGAAGAACCGTTGAAGTCGACTCGGGCCACCAACTCCTATGTCAGTGTGCGAACCCGAGGGGCCGAGACAGTATCGTAACCGTCGTCCTTCCCTGCAAACCGTTTATATTTAACCTTTAACCCTTCCTTAGGGTTTAAAAATAATGTCCAAAAGTCCCAAAATGTCCAAAAAGTCCAAAAATAAAAAAAAATAAAAATAAAAAGGTTCAAAAATAAAAATTTAAAAAAATAAAGTCCTATTTACAATTTCTAAAAATAAAAAAAAATCTAATTAAAAAAAAAATTAAAATATCTTCGTCTTTTCTCCGTTCTTTTCGCTTTGTCTAGCTTTTAATCCCCCAGGTCTTTCGTCTCCAATTCCTCTTTGATTCAAAACCTGCAACAAAAAGACAAATACCCAAGAAACGTAAAAAAGAACAAAAGAATAAAAATCGAAAAACTCTAAATCTAAAAACAAATCCGCGTCGGCGGCGCCAAAAATTGATGTGATTTTATGTTGTTGTAAAAAGTGATAAGTAGAGTTCGTTCAACTCGGACTTGTGAAGACTCGATTCTAGACTTATATTCCGATTAAAATAACAAATAAACAAAGATGATATCAATATTACGAGAGACTGGGACTTAGGATTCCACCAAACTTCACAATCAATTGGTTCATACGATGATTCATAACAATACTAGCTCTTTTATAGACTCTATTCCTTTGCCAAAAGTAGATTTTATAAAGCATTATATGTAAATCATAAGCATAGTGCATCAAAAGTTCTTAGACTAAGCATACACTATCAAACAAAATCACAAATAATCAATGAAAATCATAAATCGATTGAAAAGCAATGCAAAAAGTCATAAGAATCAATTATAATTACCATCAATTGTGAAACATGGCTTCCTCCGTCATCCCAGTGTTGGGGTTTAGCTCATCACGCCGAAAACATGCTCAAAAGATAGAAACATGGCTTAAAAGGTGTTTTTATTGAATAAAAATAATAATACAGCGAATCTACAACGCTTTTCTGGCATTACAGAAATCACCGATACAACTGAAGTGCAGTTAATAAACGATAAAACAGTTCTGTAGTTGAATATAAGACTGCTTCTGCGACGGTCCGGTGTGGGTCGAAGTTCTTCGTGTTCTTCAGCAGCAGCAGCGGGTTTCCTGCAACTTTGATTTTTCGGCTCTGTGGTGTTCTAAACTTCCCCTAACTTTCGACACCTCTTCTATATGACCCAAACAATCTATTTATATCAAAAATACCGATTAAATCTCTCCAAAATCTCTTCCTTTCTCTTCACGGCAAAGTTGCGGCAATTTCTTGTTTTAGGATTTCCACGCGTTTCTGAGCTTTCCTTTTGATTCTAAACTCTTCCTTAGATAGATATCAAGCTTTGGGAAGGTTTATAGCACTTTAATCTCTCTAAAATTTCCTGAAATCGGTCACACACGTGACTTTCCATATTTTGCTGTTGAGATAAAAATCCGTCGATTGAGCTCAGTTTAATCGATTTCAACACCCATGTTAGATTCTTAGACCCATAAGGAGTCTACCCTATGAAAATCAGAGGTTTAATCAACCTCAAACTCCTCCAAAGCACTACCACCAAAACTGCCAGAAACGTGTATATATTTTGGTTTTGGTTTCCCGCAAAAATTTAGAATTTGAACGTGAAGGAGGTGTCCCCCTATCCAATCCCGGTCCGTGCTTAGCAACTGCTTGGAAATGGGTTACCCTTATCCAAAATGAGAGTCCGAATAGCAAATGTCCTCCTAGGTGCCTTTAACAACTTTTCGAGCAAATTTCGCCGCAAAAGCCTATTTCTCCAAAAACACCTACAAAGGGATAAAATACCAAAATAAGTACAAAAATGGGTACTAACAATATACAAAATAGAGATGAAAATAGACACATAAATGTGTCTATCAGAACGCTTTACGCCTCCCGTGATCGACCAATCAGGTCTCACGGTAACTACCTACCTCCCTTCTTTCCAATCAACCAATCAGATCGCTTGTAGCGTACCTGCTCAGCTCCCAGTGACCAGCCAAAGAAAGCCTGTCGAGCTTCCTAAAATCCTGATTGGACCGCTCAAGTCAGTCGTGGAATGATCTCGACTACTCAACTTGGCTGGCCAATCGAACTAGTCTAGCTTCTACCGTGATCGACCAATCAGGTTTCACGGTGACTCCCTGTCGACCCTCTATTTTTCTAATTAATCGGGTCACTCAAAGCTTACCTAATGATAAGCACGTAAGTGTGACGCATTTTCACCCATAACTACATTATCTAAGACTCGTTTTATTTCTAATAAAGTTGTTTTAAGTCTTTTCTAGGGAATAAGCTCTTGCGGAAAAATTGGCTCGAAAAGTGGTGTTTTACACCCCAGGATAGAGTACTAAAGGCACCCCAGAAATGCACCGGAAGCACCCAAAAATGTGTCGGAGGAACCCCGGAAAAATTACTATCTACGCCTAAAAATTACTATCTGCACCCCATATGACAAGTGCTAAAGGGACACCCGTGCAGGATTAGGGGGAGGACATGTTTTTCTCAAATTCAAAAAAAAAAAAAATTGGCGGGAAAATATTCCCTTTCACTGGCAGAATTTCAATCGGATGTTTGGACGTGATTTAGTGAGATTCAATCCCTGAAACTTTGTGGGTAGACGTGATATGACTATAGAAATCTAGTATGGGTGATTTTATCGATCAAATTTGGCTAGATAACTTGTTTTAATCCAAACAGGGAGTTGGAGGAAAAACATGAGCTTGCACGAGTTGTGAGAAATTTAAACGTGTACTGCACGTGTTTGGAAGACTCAATAGATATCCTGGAGCGTGAAGAAGGTATAGAATGAAAGAAATACAGCTGCATGCGCGTGGAAGATCAAAAAATGAAAATTATTGCCGTGAGAATAAAAATAATAAAGAGAAGATTTTTTTAAGTTATGGAGGAGATTCGATGCATATTTCGGGTATAAATAGATTACCCAGGTCATATAGAAGGGGTGTAGAGAGTTTAGGGTCGAGAGGAGAGCTCAGGAGGCGTGAATAAAGAGTTTTCAGAACTCTGTTGTTGCTGCTGCTGCTGCTCGTGAAGAACATGGAAACAGCGACGGTTTCTTCAACTGGTTGTAACAGTTTCTTCAACTGGTTTGCAACATTTATCTTCGTTATAACAGTTTCTTCAACTGGTTTGCAACATTTATCTTCATTGTAACAGTTTCTTCATCCTCTTCTGCAACATTTATCTTCAGATTTGTAACGATTATCTTCATCATAACAGTTGAGAGTTGAAACAGTCGGTCTGTAACGCACCTGTGCTGTTGCAGATTTCCTGTTTCATTATTTTCTCTTCTTGTAAACACTTTTTGAGCCATGAATACATATTTTGAGTGTGTTTTCGACATGATGAGTTAAACCCCAACACTGGGACGACGGAGGAGGCCGAACTTCATACATGGGTAAATTTATTTTTATTCTTTTTATGACTTTTGCATTAAAATTAATTGAAATATGATTTGATTAAATTGGTTGTCATTTGATTAGATGGGTCATGCTTAGCTTAGGTGATTTGATGTCCCATGCTTAACATTTACAATCAATGTTTTGAGAATCTACCTTGGCAAAAATAGAGTCCATGTTTATATTTCTTGAGCTAAAATTGTTGAGAATAAATAAGTGAACCTTATATTATAAAGATTGGCTAAATCCTTAGTCACAGTACCTCTCGCCCATTGTTAATAGTCTTTGTATATATTTATTTAGTATTTTAAAAAACTTTAATCTCTACAAATCCGAGTGAACGACAACCTCATTTCTTACCACTATCTAAAATTTGATCACCTAACCAGCTCCCCATGACCGGCCAAAGTAGGCCGGTCGAGCTGCCTAAATTCGGGTAATTTACACATACGACTGTCCACGTTAGTCGCATGTGCCAAATTAAGAAAAAACATTAAAATTAAATTTGCAACGTTGATAAACATTGCAAATAATGTTGTGACACTAAAGGCTTCATCAACGCAACACTTATGTGTTGCAAATGGCGTTGCAGTTTGCCTATATTGACTATCACGCTTATAAGTGTTGCAAAAAACGTTATTAAATTTAGCTACACTTTTCAGTTGTCACAATCACTATAAAAGGATCCGCGACCGATCCTAGCCGTCCATTGTGCATAAACAAGTATCGAATTCATCATGTAACTGACTTCACCGGTTCATTCCGCATGACTTATTCAATTCTACTTACTCAAGAACACCATGCATCGTTTTGGGCTTCTTCACACGGCAAGTCATATATTTATGAGACTTGACTTGCCACTCATGATGCACCTGTAGCATAGCTCGCACCTGATTGGTCGAAATATATATTTCCATGTAGGCTTCACATGCACGTCCTACTACACATACTCAGTTGCTTGGATGACCACACATCCTCTTCTCCACTTCTCATGACCAGTATTCACATGTCATGGTGTCAAGGAGAGGTATTGGACACATTCAACAACCACGCTCCATATTATTACTGTGACATGACATATTATTACGACTTGACAGTGTATCCATGTAGGTCAACCTAGTCATGCAAGTCATCTTTGACTTCACATTTATATTTTCACTCGAGACATCAACAACGTCACAAATGGGGGATGTTCATCATGGTATTGGTCTGGCGGTCCACAACATGCGGTGTGCAACATACCCATAATGAGAAAGTGTCAGGAAGAGAGGACAGTTAATGAGTAGAAGAGTAGTGAGTGCACAACCGTCTAGTCCTCCCTTAACAACAGGGCACGGTTTCATCGCCATAACACGATCTCCACCTCCTCATTACTTCACAACCTCCACTTCCCACGAGATCAGGGTGTTCAACTATGAATTGATATAAATAGATTCAAAATATATTAAATAATAATCAACATAAGTATCCAGAAAACAAAGAGAGCACATAGCTTAGTATTTGCAAGAAAGTTCTATCTTCTAATACACAATCATAAACAACCACACGTTACAGAGTCTACCACTCTGATCTCAACACTACCTCTGCTTCCCTCCCTAAGACAACCCTTCTCCTTCCTTTGTGACCGAAGCAAGACTGGAACGACCATTTCTTGGTTTAGGCCAGAATTGTGCAAATTGATCTCTCGAATCTAAAGTACTCCTGTGCAGTACATTTGTTTAGGGTTTAGACTCGTTTCTCATCAACCTACCCATTTTTACCATTTTCATCTGAATCGTTTTTTACCCCACTACAAAATTATACATATTTCATATACTAACATTAATCAAGTAAAAGGGTAGATTTAGAAATATCCTTCTGTTGAACGATATATGTTATCTATTAATGGGACAAATCTTAAAAATAAATAGACCATGTATTCAGGGATGGAGTGAGTAAATCATTTTTTTTCTTTTCTTTTTTTATTAAAGCATATCTTCTTCTCTTTTTTTTTTTTTTTTGAAGCATATCTACTTAGCTCCTCCCTCTCTCCTAAAAAAAACTAGCCGTTACTCCCCCTTTCATGGAGTAAACTTCATCAATGGAGACCTGATCCTTCTTAAGATTGGTTCTTTGCAGCTATTGTGATCATTTATCCTCTGCTATGATGATTCACCTATAATCATATAGTTTCTTCTCTTGATTCTCATCTCCAGATATCTTTTTCTTTTCTTTTTCTTAGTTTGGGTGGATAGCGGAAATTTTTGAGTTCTTTTCTCCTGAATTGCACGAACCTTATGCTTTTGCTAATCTTTTGTTCCTAGAATTTAATTCGATGTCTAGAAAACCTTAGTTTCCATTAACAAAGTTCCATATTAACACAACACATAGTTTCCTTAACATTAACATCACAAAAACAACCAAACAAGTTCATAAAAACAACTTTACATCCTAGTTATAACACATCCCTTCCAACTTCAACATCCTAGTTCCGTCTTTCCTTCTAAACCTTATTTAAACTATCCTAAACACAACTCTTACCAAACTTCACACTTTTCCTTAGCTTCTTCCTTCATAGATTCAGAACTTTGGTCCCCTGAAATCTGCAGTAATTCAATCTAGGCGAAGCTCTTGATAAGCCATCCGAATGATCTCCACATACTCTTCCTCAAACCCTGGTGGGATCAGATATCCTCAATTCTGGTTAGCTACCCCCGGCTCTTCGATCCCCTCTGGTAGATATGGATGAAAACGACCTTCATTACAATCAACCAATCTCTGCACTTCTTCCATCTGCATTATCAAATGCTCTCCACAATTTCTACATGCATAATAGTGAATTCGATGAAGCTGCATCTTCCTGCACCTCACTGTTCTGGTTGCAACTATTGGAACATCCTTAGGGACAATGTTGTGATTGAAAGCCATAACTAGGATTTTCTTTCAACTGCTTTTCTAGATTAAGAATTTCTGTAGTATGAGTTCTATGTGCATCCTTTCTTCTTTTTATAGTATAATTAAATTAGGTTTAACTCATTTAATGTAGTCATTAAGATTGCTTCTTTTAGTCTCAATCCTCTAGCTGGGTCTTTCAAATTTCTGCAATACGCTTCTGTGAACATGCTTACACATCTCTAATTTTGGCTCGGCTTAGGCTTCTCTCTAAACTGACTTTCTCTTATTAGCTTAGCCTATATCCTGTTAAGTCATTCCCTTTACCTCTTTGGGCTATGCATCTCTGATTTAGAGTCATCTCAAATTGTTGTTGCGTATGGGTATAAATTTCAAAACTTAAATCTCTGTGCAGGATCTATCCTCTCACCCTCTCTGCAAGAAAATCTCTGCTATATTCAAATCACCTCTTAATTAAATCTAATTTTGAACTTTTCAACCAACTAAGTCTAGGCATAGCTTAAGAGTACCTTAAGCACAGTTCAAATCACATTTATTATTGTGTTTGTTGTTTTACCCTATGGTTTTAACCATGATAGGAACCCTCTCTCTCCTGTCAGTTCACTCTACCCCTAGATGACTAATGAATTGGATATTTAATCTCTATCTTATTAACTCTCTTCTCATCTCTTGCAAATTAAATTCCTCTCTATCTCTCATGTTTAACCATCTCCATAAACTCATATTCTTCATTCTCCTCTGCTGGATTTCAACTGTTCTAGCATTAATACCTACTCTCTCTAAGGCATGCTTTCTAAGTTTGCCAATATGACCATTTACTCTTCCAAATCGATTCTTGGTCCTCACCCTTCAACCATCACCAACTACAACCAACCTATTATTGAAGGTAAGCACTGTATCTTAGCTAGACTTTTCAAGCTCTCAAACCACTCCATTAAGGATGTCAGTGATGCCCTTAGATTTAAATGGGGTGAACAAACAAGTTTACTATCTCTAGTGTTTGTCTTGACCACTACAAAATTAGCTTTGAAAAATCCGAGTCCAAATCTTGGGTAACTATGACCAACTACTGGGTCATTTATGGTGATATTCTCACTATTACCACCTGGTATCCTTTCATCTATATTCCTTGTCGTGACTTGCGCTTTTTCACTACATGGTTCTCCATCGATTGTCTCCGACCTCATATGCAAAATGAATTGGTAGTATCACAAATAGCCTCAAAAGTTGGAATGGTTCTTTGCAAACGACAAATGAACTGCATTCCCCTAGAAGATGGCAAAGTTAGAATTAAGGCTATTATTAACCTAGAAAGACCCTTAGTCAAACAAGTAATCGTGTCAGTTGGTGGTTCTCCCAGAACTACGATTGACTTTGGTTTCTATAAGCTTCCTTCTAACTTTTGTATCTACTGCTTTCGTCTGGTTCATCGCATAGAGCACTGCCCTGTCCTCCATAATGGAGTTCTTGACCCCATGTATGATTCTTCAACTGTCTCTCCCTTATCTGAGTTGAACTCTGATAGCTGGTATATGGGCAGTACAGAACCTACACTCAAAGTAGAGTTTTTTGACAGCTTATCTACCCATGACTTTGCCATGCCTCCAAATCCTGAGTCAGATCCAAATCTTATGTTGAATGTAGATTTATTTCTCTCATGCTCTAGTGCATCTTCTTTCCATGATGTTGTTACTTCACCTTCAATTTTGGGTAAACGCACATTCTCTAGCAGTCTTGCTAGCCCTTCTTTCTCTCCAGTCAAAAAGCCTTGCCACGAGCTTGGAGAGGAATCTTCTTCTAAGATTTCTGCATCTGGGTTAGCACTCCGAAAAGGCCCATTTCCTCTTCTTGAGCTGACCCGTGACCCGATTTCATCGCCTAAACCAAATCCATCTTTTCGTATTTTGATAGAAGACTCAGACTCAGACAAATCAAGCAATGACTCTAATTCCCCTCTTCTTTCTACTCTGGCTATTGATCAATATGGATCAAATTATAAAGGTGATGAAGAGCAATTTTTGGATAATGGGACACTGGGATCGATTTCTGCAATAGCAAAAAACAAATCATCCACGAAGCAGGTAGGACTCCATGGTAAACCACTGCCAATTCTCCTTTTAAATTTCCCAGCTTTGATTACTTAAGTTTTTTCCTATTTAATCTTTTGCATCAATCTTTGATTGTCTACTTAGATAATAACAATCTCGTTAATTTTGGAACTCTAGGTCAATCCCCTAAAACATTTTTGGTTTTTAGAAACCTAGGGAAGAAACTGTGAACCCTAAGGATCCTTTTTACACTGATAGATTGTTAGATAATTAGGTCAATACACTAAGCAATATTGATCTTTAGACACTTGAGTTAGAATTTGTGTACTCTAAAGTCACTACTCAAATTTATTTTGGAATTATGCAATCTAGATAATTAGGTTAAACCAGTCTAGCTTAGAATTTTTGGCCATAACTTAGCTTGAACATCAACAGACTTATATCTCTAGTTAGTTGTTCTTTCTTGGAAATTCCGGTCTGATTTTTGATTGCTTCCGTTTTGCTCTCTGGTGTTTGTTGTCCTCTTTCTCTTCATCTGCTTGATCCCAGTTATGATTATTTGTTGTTGTTTTACCTTAATTTTGCCTATGCTTGTCGTATATTTTTACATTGCATAAATTTGATTTCTTAAGACCCTCGTTACTTGCCCTAGACTCTTTCACCTACATAGTTATCTCTCATGGTTTTGCTATTTTTCTTCTATCCCTGCTTCCCTTTTCTTTCTTAGGTTTTCTTTGTTTAGCTCCTTTCACTTTAGTGTCCTTCCCCTTCTTTACTCTTGATTTTCTTTTTGCTCGGCTCTTTTAGCTGTGCTCTTAATAATTTTAACCCAACTCTTTCTCTATCCTTTAGTCTCTCTCCTTTTCTTTCCTAGCTTTCTTTTGAGGTCTAAGCTTTTCTTTTCCAATAAATATTCTCTCTTGGAACTGCCAAGGAATTGGCAACCCCACGACCTCCTCTCTCCTAAACAAACTCTGCATTTCAGCCAAACCGGACTTTCTTTTTCTCTCTGAAACCCGCTGTAAAGACGACAAGGTTTCTAAAGTTTCGGAAGCCTGTGGTTTTAGTAACTTTACCTTAGTCTCCCCGATTGGGCTTGGAGGGGGGCTAGGCCTAGCCTAGAATTGAAACATTGTTGTAGAAGTTCTTCTCAAAACTCCCAGAATGATTCATATCTCTGTCGACCCTAGTGACTCTACTCATAGCAAGACCTACATCACCTTCTTATATGGCAACCCAAAAAAACCTGAAAGAATAAATGACTGTCTTAACATAGAAGCGCTAGCAGATCAAATCGATGGCCCTTGGCTCATTATAGGAGATGTTAATCTCACTCTTTCAGCTGTGGAAAAATCAGGGGGAAATCTTTTCCAACAGGGAGCTATATCGAACATCTTAGACATCATAGAAAATTGTGGTTTTGTGGATTTAGGATTCATAGGACCAATTTTTACCTGATCGAATAAAAAAGATTTCTCTTCAAGAATTCAAGCTAGACTAGATAGAGCTCTCGCCAACTCGGATTGGTGGCAGAAAACCACAGGGCTACCCTCACACATCTTCCCCCTATAGGCTCAGATCACTCTCCGATCTACCTTAACTGCAAACACTCTGTGGACTCTAACCCCATCCCCTATAAGTTTTTTAGTCTCTGGTTGGAAGTACCGGAGGCCCTTGAAATCATCCAGAAATGTTGGAACCAGCCCATAGCAGGATCGCCAACATTTAAAATCTCTACCAAGCTTAAACTAGTTAAGAGAGACCTATCCAAGTGGAACAAGGAGGTTTTTGGAAAAATTCAAACAAACATAAGAATTACACTAGAAACAATAAACTATATCCATAGCTCCAATCTTGATGGATCCAACGATGACCTCATCCATCGGAAAATCGAAGACTTCGAAACTCTCTACAATCAAGAGGAACAACTTTGGAAAGAAAAGTATAAGGAAAACAATCTCAAGTTTGGAGATAGGAACACAAAATTCTTTCACTCTTGCGCCCTAAATAGATATAGGAATAATAGAATCTCAACTCTCTCAGAGTTGGATGGTAACATTCACAGCACCCATAAGGAATTGTCTGAAATCCTCACCAAACACTTCAAAATCATTTCCACGGAAAATCCTAACCTAAACTCCCAACCTGTCACAAGCCTTTTTGAAACTGAAGTCTCAGATGCTGAGAATCAATCCTTAATAGTTGCCCCAAGCTACTCTGAAATTGCTGGAGTAGTTAAAGCCTTAGCAACTGAAAAATCCCCTGGCCCGGATGGCTTCAATGTAAAAAAAATTGTGCATCAATGGAACACAGTGAAAGATGATGTGGTTGCCATGGTCCAACACTTCTTTCGTACTGTCCATCTCCTCAAGAAAATAAATTCCACTTTCCTAGCACTCATTCCTAAGACTCATAATCCTTCCTCTCCAGCTGATTTTCGCCCAATCATCTTGTGTAACACAGCCTATAAAATAATATCCAAAATCTTAGCCAATAGGCTCAAACCAATTCTCTCAAGAATTATCTCCCCTTTTCAATCTGCCTTTATGAAGGATCGGAAAATCACAGACAACATAGTTCTAGCCCAGGAAGTTGTCTATAAGATGAAAAAATACAAAGGTAAAGGCGGCCTTATGGGAATAAATCTTGACATGAGCAAAGCTTTTGATAGGGTTAGCTGGGAGTACCTGATGGAACTAATGCAGAAACTTGGTTTCAACGAGTCCTGGTGCTCACTGACCCACCAATCTATCCGGACTCCATCCATCGTTGTTCTTTGTAATGGCTCCCCTGGGAAATTCTTTAAACCCACGAGGGGAATTAGACAAGGAGACCCATTATATCCTTATCTATTTCTCCTGTGTATGGAAGGCCTAACTAGGCTCCTGAGAAATAAAGAAGTTGAGGGACAAATCCATGGAATTAAAATAGCCCAAAACAGTATCCCCATCACACATCTTCTCTTTGCCGACGACTATATAATTTTCTCTAGAGCCTCTCTTAGTGATGCTCAAAATTTTCTTAACATTCTCAACACTTTTAGCTTAGCAACTGGTCAAATGATAAACTTCCAAAAGTCGGGAATTTTCTTTAGCAATAGGTTTCCTAATAAATTTGTCAAAATGATAATAAAAATACTTAAAGTCCAGATAATTAATATTATTGATAGCTACTTTAGTACTCCTCTTTTTATAGGATCTTCCAAACTCAAAACTTTTGATTCAATGATAGCTCGATTTAGAAGTAGATTACAGAATTAGCGAGGAAGATACCTCAGTCAAGCTGCTAGAACTGTGATAGTCAAGACTATTCTTGAATCTTTGCCCATTTACCAGATGGGCTGTTATAAGATTCCGAAAAACATTACCAACCAACTCGTTTCCCTACAAAGAAATTTCTGGTGGCGGAAGAAGGATGGTAAAAGAGGATGCTTTTTAAAGGCTTGGCCTGACCTTTGCATTCCCATTGCGCTAGGGGATTTAGGATTTAGGGACTTAGAAGCAAACAACCTAGCACAACTAGGAAGACTTGCCTGGAATCTTTTAGATAACCCAGATTCAATCTGGGCTATAACTCTGAAATCCAGTCACTATAGAAAATGCAGACACCCGCTAGACCCAAAAGTCAGTACCACAGGTCCATGGATCTGGACCTGTATTCTTCATTGGCTTGAGGTTATCAAACCTCACTGCATATGGGAGATAGGCAATGGCCAATCCATCCATATAAAGGAAGACCAGTGGTTCCCTGGTTCCTTAGAGTTTAGGCACCCCCAACTTCCAGATGACATCTATTCGGTAAGTCACCTAATAGATGCAGAAACCCAGACTTGGAACCTAGATACTCTTAATGCATTATTTGAACCTCACACTGTCCAAACCATCTGTTGCATTCCTTTTCGCCTTAACAAACCTGACACGATCAAGTGGAAGTTAAAGCCAAATGGGAAGTTCACAACGCTCTCTCTATCATAACATTAAAAAATTTGATACTATTACCAATTCCCCTTGGGAGAAAATTTGTAGTATGGATACTGCTCCAAAAGTAGCATTATTTATCTTTAAATGCATGCATAATATGGTTCATGTGGCGGCCAAACTCTATAAGTATACTGACATGCCAAACATTTGTCCTTTTTGTACTCAACCCAATGAAACTCTAAAACACATTCTTATTGATCGTCCCTTTGCAAGAAGTGTTTTGTTTGCTTCTCCTGCAAACCCTTTTGGGCTTGGTATTCCTAATATATCTTTGCAGCAATGGATCATCAGTTGGAGCGCGGACCCAATTGGCTGGGATAGTGATTTGGGACCATGGGATGCCTTTTGTGCGGCAGTGGTTTGGCATATTTGGCTAGCTAGATGTGATAAAGTTTTTAGAGGACTCAACCCAAACCCTCGACACACCTTTGACAGAGCAAAACAGTTCTAGTTGGAGAACGCGCAAGCTCAACAGAGCATAAGACATAGCCCAAAGGTTCCTTTGGTGTCAACTCGGACAACCAACTGGCAGTGCCCAGACCCTGGAACTGCAAAAATTAATTTGGCTACCAGTTGGAATATTTCTTCTAACATAATGATTACATTCATGATTATAAGGAATTCTTTGGGTTATTGTAGGGAGGTACGAACCATGGAAATCGATGCGCTTAATAGGGATGTTGGAGAGGTGTTAGCGGCAATTGAAGCATGGAATTGGGGATTACAACTTCAAGCCTCCACTATCAGTATTGAAGCTAACAACCAAAATCTGATCAGACTGCTATCAGGCCTGCCAAGCAGTTTGGACAGGCAAGCTCAAACCATATGGGAAAGCAAAATTTCAAACTTTTTGAATGACCATACCCTTTCAAAACTCTTTATTTATGTTTCGGCTAGTAGGATAGCAAATAGCATTGGCTACAGCTACTGATAATGCAACAGCAACCCGTAACTACATAGGTTATCCGCCCTCTTGTATTTTTCATGTTTTGGATCAGGATAGACAGGGTGCCTGTACCCAAGTCTATGAACAAGTTTGTTTTGACTTTTAATTTTCTATTCAAGGCTTTTATTTATTTTTTTATTTTAAAAAAAAAAAAAAAATATCTACTTAGAATTATGTGAACATTTCGATGGTTCTAAATTTAGACCGAAACGAGTGTATCTTACGGTTCCACGTCGAGTGAAAATGAAAAAAACGGAGGAAAATTCTGGTCCGCATATTTAATTCCATTCACAGGCGATATAATGATACACACAAGTCTTACAGTACTCCTTCCCCATATGTTTGTTTCGCTACTGATTTTTATTGCTCTTCTTTAAATTTAAATTTAGGGCATTGTACGAAATTGTAAACCAAGTAAATTCAAGAAATGGGTATGGTATTTGGGAAAATTAGTGGAGAGACAGCAAAATATGAAGTTGTTCAATCATCAGAAGATTACGAAATCCGAAAATACACTCCTTGTGTGGTAGCTGAAGTGGCGTACGATCCATCAAAATTTGGCGGAGACCGTGATGGTGGATTCATGGTTCTTGCAAATTACATCGGCGCTGTTGGAAATCCTCAGAACACTAAACCTGAAAAGATAGCGATGACGGCACCAGTCATTACTACTCAAAAAGCATCAGAAAAGATTGCGATGACGGCTCCAGTCATTACCACACATAGAACACCAGAAACTGTTGATACGCATCAGGAAAACACAACACCAACATCCATGGTTATGCAGTTCGTACTGCCGAGCAAGTACACGAGCGCGGAGCAAGCGCCGAAGCCTACGGATGAAAGGGTTGTGATAAGAGAGGAGGGTGAGAGGAAGTACTCTGTGGTTAAGTTTTCAGGATTAACAACGGATCAATTGGTGGAAGAAAAGGTGAAGAAGCTGACGGAGAGCTTGGAGAGAGATGGCTGTAAGGTAATTACTAGGGAAAATGAGGATCGGTTCTTGTTAGCTAGGTACAATCCACCATGGACATTACCTATGTTCCGTACAAATGAGATTATGATTCCTGTTGAATGATTCGTGCCTAGAGATGAAGTTTGTAAGCAGGAAACAATCTATGAATATATGCTATTTGTTTACCAATTGCAATAGTCACAGCTGATTATCAATGTTTAATGTTAAACTGTAGAGTTGGAATCAATATCCAAGTATTCTAGAACTGTTGAGGAGTTTTCAATTACAATTACATCCGATGGAACATCACTGTTAATGCTTAGGCCTATTGTACATGGCTTTTTTTAGGAAAAGAGGAACACCTCAGATAATATATTGAATTTGACCGATATTTCCATAGTTGGAATTACGGATTGTCATTACAAGTTCATTCCACTGTTGAATGTTTAGATAAGTTAATAAAGCCCTTAGGCTATGATCCATCCAGGTATGTTTAATTTCATATTTGTTACAAAAAAAGATAGTTTTGCTGCCCATATTACATCAGTTCTCAAAATCAAACTAAAGTCCTGAGCTAAGAAATTGATGGCAAATTTTTTTGAGTTTCCAAAGTCTTCACTTATCAAGTAGCGATGTCTTCGAGCTTCTGCGTACATTCCTACCAACAACACAAGAGTTGGTTCCGAGTCACTTCTGAAGGATATTTTGTGCCCACTCCAACATGTTGCCCATTGGAAAACTGCTTCTGCTCCAGCTCTTTCTATCTCCTCTATTGTTGTATTGTCAGTAGAGAAACCTCTTGCTTCTCTGACTGTACCTGTGTGATCAACCAAAGTAAGACCAATTCCTGCTTTCGAATTAGAGTTCGTTACTGTCAGAGCAATATTAATTTTCAGAGCCAAATTTCTTCCTATCCCTTCTGCAGGGTATTTGTTGATCTGTAAAACAGCATCATTTTTAGAATTATAATATAGATCTTCCATTATGTTATGATCTTTGTTGTTCACTGTATTGTAGCTATTTATGAACTTGATGATGTTGTTGGCAGTTATGATACTATTCTGATATTTCTTTTTAAAAACTACATCGCACCTAACTTTCTAGATCATCCAAATTATAATACTACACAGAACATGCCAGTCTATATTGTAATCTCCCCTGTTCGGGTTTTCGAAACAGTTTGTCAGCCATTCATGAAAAGTTGTTGTGCCATTTTTAATGAAGTCCATATCGAAATTGAAGTGCATCCATACCTGAGAGGCGTAATTACAATGCAAGAATAAGTGAGTAAGAGATTCTTGACCTTCGTTACAGAGTTTGCATTTAGTATCAATGTCAGGTAGGATAGCTGCCACTCACATACTATTAGGAAGAATGGTGTGGGCTACATTCCAAATAAAAATCTTAACAGCAGGAGTTGTCTCCATGTTCCATATTCTACTCCATTTAGTTTCTGCATTATTATCAGTGTTTATATGCTTGTATAAAGATTTTACAGAGAACATACCTTGTTTATTTAGATTCCATCTGGGAGTATCCGTATTTTCTTCACCTGGTATTCAAATTTTCTTTATTATTTCTATTGTTTGGTTATCAAAGCATCTGGCAAGTTTATCTTGGTCCCAGTTTTTGTTTTCCATTATTAGATCACTAACCTTACTGAGACCCTCGGTATTGATAGTGTTTCTATGGATTGGAGTTTTAGTCCCTGGTATCCAAAGGCCCTCCCAAATATCAATATTTCTACCATTTCCTAGTTCCAGAAGCAGCACTTTTTAACTTGGTTGATCCCTTAGAGCAACCCTTTCCAAACCCAACTATCGTTAGACTTTGGTTTACTGTTTATGTGTAAAATATCGCAATTCGGATAGCATTTAGCTTTTAAGATTCTAGCACAGAGGGACTCAGTATTTTGATTCAGATTCCATCCCATCCTAGCTATCATAGCAATGTTAAACTTTTTAACATTTTTTATACCCAAAACTCCTTCTTCCAGACTTTTACAGATAGAAGTCCAGTTTTTTAGACACACTCATTTTTTTCCCATTCTCGTTCAAACCCTTTTCATTCTTTCCCCACCATAAGTTCCTTTGCAATCTTCTTATCTGGTTAAAAAAATTTACCGGAATTTTAAAACAGTTCATTTGATACACATAGACAAACGAAGTAATATTTTTTATCATAATAGTTTTCCCCGCATTGTTTAGATTAATTCCATCCCATCCTATGATCCTAGTTCTAAGATTTTCTAATAAAGGTTCAAAGCAAGATATTTTAGATCTGTTAGTAAACAAGGGTGAGCCTAAGTACTTGTCAGTTAGGGGAATAGCAGTGACACCTAGAATTTATTTTACCCTATGACGAACACTAGTTTCAGTTTTTTTACTGAAAAAAACTCCCGATTTACTTAGATTAATCAGTTGGCCATAGGCCAAACTAAAGTTTTTGAACAATTTAACCATATTTTGACAAGACTGTTCGCTTACCTTACAAAAAACCAGACAATCGTCAGCGAAAAGAAGATGACTTAAGGAGGGAGCTTGATGAACCAATTTTATTCCTTTGATCTGTCCAATATTCTCAGCATTCTGGATAGATCTAGAAAGCGCTTCTATACAAAAGAGGAAAAGATAAGGGGAGATTGGGTCTCCCTGTCTCAATTCCCTAGTAGGTTTAAAAAAATTAGTAAGAGAACCATTTAGGAGGACAGATAAGGTGGTTGTAGAAACGCACTGATGGACTAAGTTACACCATTTGTGGTTAAACCCCATTTTGGTCATAACCTGGATTAGAAAGTCCCATTCGACCCTATCGAAAGCTTTCGACATGTCGATTTTTAATCCTATAAAATCTTTCTTGGATTTTGAGTTTTTCATCTTGTGTATAGTTTCATGGGCCAAAGTTATGTTTTCCACTATCTATCTACCTGGGATGAAAGCCGACTGAAAAGGCGATATTAGTTTACCTAGCAAGCCTTTCAAACGGCCTTCCATAAGTTTAGAGATCACTTTATAGCAAGTATTAGCTAGAGCTATAGGTCTGAATTCTACCGGAGTTGTTGGATTCAGGGTCTTAGGGATTAAGGAAATAAAAGAAGCATTCATCTCCTTAGAGATATGGCTAGTTTCAAAAAAAAGTTTGTACCATCTTAATTAGGTCAGTTCCAATGATTTCCCAATTCTGTTGAAAGAAATTGGGAGGGAAACCATCCGGTCCCGGGCTTTTGTCAGGTTCCATAGAAAAAAGAGTCTTTTTTATTTCACTTTCTAACGGCTTAGCACACAGCATGTCATTATCAGCTTGGGTAATGTTAGTAAGCATTAGGCTTATCAGGTTCTGGTCTATATCTGGTTTTACTGAGGTAGCTATTTTAAGGAAGTGTTGAGTTATACAGAATTAAGCCAAACATTTTCTTCATTTCTTATCATATCTATTTTATTCCTTCGAAATCTTTGTTTGGCTTTAGTGTGGAAATATCTAGTGTTTCTATCACCTAGAGCTAAGTTCTGGTCCCTACTTTTATCTTTCCAAAAAAATTCTTTGATAGCATACTACTTTGCAAGGTCATTTCTTAGTTTGGCTAACTCATGTGACTTGTTTTCATAGTTTTCAGTCTTGTTTAATTGTTCTAACTTTTTCTTTATAGTTTTTATATTACTATTTATGTTCCCAAAGCTTTTTCTATTCCATAAATGAAGAACATATTTAACATTTCCCAACTTTTTGTTTACCTTGTAAGCCGGTGACCCTTGAACAGCAGTGTTCCAACTATCCTAAATAAGTGTCTTACAATCTTCATGCTTTATCCATTCTCCAAAGTATTTAAAGGGAGTAGGGCCATCATCCCAGTGGTTATGCATATTTAGTTTTATAGGAACATGATCAGAGGCTAAGGGTCCTAGGTGCTTTATGCTAGAGTTAGGATAGTTTCTATTCCATTCACCATTCACTAAGGCTCTGTCCAGTCTTTGTTCAATGTTTTCGTCACCTTGTCTATGGTTATTCCAAGTATACGTGTAACATGTAAAACCTAAGTCCAATAGGTTGCATTTGTTTATAAAATTATTGAAAAATTTTGCTTCATTTTTATTGAAAGAAAATCTACTTTTCTTCTCCTCCTCATGTAGAACAACATTTAAGTCACCAATAATAATCCACGGTTTGTCAACAGTTTCAGACATCTGTTTTATAATGTGCCATGATTTAAGTTTCAGTTTTCTATAAGGGATGCCATAAAGACAGGTGAGAATCCAGCTACTGTTATCTATGGGGTCTGTAATTGTAGCATTTATATGATTAAAGTCATGGTCATCTATTTTGATGTTGATATTATTCTTCCAAATTAGACACAAACCCCCAGCACCTCCTCTAGGAGGAACTAAGTAAAAGTTATGGAAATTTATCGTTCTCAAAACAAAATTCATCTCATTCGTTTGCTGCTTAGTTTCCGAGAGAAAGAGAATATCTGGGTTTTCCTTGTTTAAAGTGTCAAGGAGGCTGTTTCTAGTCTCTAATTTACCTAGACCTTGACAATTCCAAGCTATCAAACTTATGAACTGCCAGAAATACGAAACTTCAGGATAGATAAACATTCCCACCATTACACATTTAACAGTGATATAAGCAGTTCTCAGGCAATTCTTAAAGATTATAATGTGCAATAAGATTACTTCCCTGAGATCAAAACAATTGTAATGATGTAATGATGGACAATATACTTGCAAGATTGATTGCTAAGATTCCTTGATTTATTATAAAACAGAATGAGGATTAGGCTTACCTCAGTAAAGCATGATAAGCCTTTCAAGGCATGACAATGATTCAGAACACCAGCCTGGTGAACTGAAGAAAATCAACTGGGGACTGGATCTATTTCCTTACCAGTGCTCAGAAGAATGATTTGAGTACTTCTTTGAATCTCTGGTTTTTGCAATTGTTTCCTTTTTTTTTCAGTTGTAGCAAGAGGTACCTGGGATCCGACTAGAGTGCATTAGACTTGATAGAGATTTTAATTTAGTTCTGCAGAATATAAAGAACTTTATAGAATAACTAAGAGGAGATCAGAGAAATTTAACAAGGTAAGATATATATTGAAGCCAATCAATTACAGGCAACAAGATAAAGGGAGGACATCTTAAGAAAGGGTCAGCTATGGAAAAGAACCACTACAGAAGTTAGGTTTCAAAAAGAAAAGAAAATTAACTTAATAAATGGCTAAAAAAAAATAGATTCAAGCAATCTAAATTAAATTTGCATAGGGTCTAGAGGATTCAAAGACCAAAATCAATATATGTAATTTTAAATAAGTATTGATTGCACTAGCAAATCCAAAATCAGAAGAAAGGAAATGAGAGAAAGAGAGTACTAGATAAGGAAGAGAAAAAGGGGGGATTCCGGTGACTTCAGATTTGAAAAAAGAGCTTTGAAACTCAGAGTTAATCCAGGGGTATTCGAACCAAGGTTGACAAAAGCAAGGAGTCTTAGTAGCAATTGATAACAAAAGTGTCTTAGGGATTGTATCTTGATTTGTAGCACGGTGTCTTGGTAACATATGAAACAAAGTGGCTTAGTAGCAAAAGTAAACAAAGGGTCTTTGAATCTGATGAGAAAACACACTTAGGGGCATTCGGATCTTGATTTTTGGTTATGGAAGAATATTAATGGTGGTTTCCGGTGTCCATCACCGCCGTACGACGGTGGTTACTGGCTATATTATGGCGGTCGTTAGTTGTTTCTCGGTGGATAACGGTTTTATTTTGGTTGTTTTAGTGGTGGCTAGATAATCGCATTAGAGGAGAAAGAGAAAGGAAAGAGAAAGGAACGAGTGTTCCTATGCACATGGCAAGCATCATGTTTTTCCATATATGCACCCACTATGGGTATGCCAAACTTCCAAACTCATATGCCAATATGTCAGGAATAACATATAGGCATACACGACAGAGTTCCAGCGAGCGATAGAGTGTCCATCGCTCGATGGTCAAGTCAGCGCTCGCTGGTCTTCAAATCGCCAGCGCTAGTCAAGCTATCGCTCGGTTCTCTGATCATCGCTTATCAGATCTTCATCCAACGGCTACTCCCCCCCCCCCCCCCCATAAATACCTAATTTCATTCTCAACTCACACCAAAATTTCCAAATTTCTTTAGAATTTCTCAATCTTCTTCTTCAAATCTAAAACAATCACACCTTCTCTACAATTATTTATTTCTTGTAATATGGATTCACAATCTCAAAGTCAAGACAAAGGCAAAGCTAGAAAAACCAAAGTCTGTGGTGCAAAATACAGCCTGATAGAGGATGAATGCATTTGTCGTGATTATGTTTATTTTACCCAAGATTGTATCGATGGTGCACAACAACATGGTAACACCATGTGGGATAATATATTTCATAAATATGAAGAAAAAACCATGAACATCAATTCTCGTAATGCAAAAGGATTAGCAGAACACTTCATTGTAATCAACAGGGAAGTAGCCGCTTATGTTGCATTGATAATGTAAGCTAAGAGAGCAGGCAGGGAGAGTGGTCAGAACGATGTTGATTTTGAAAGACCGGTTCGTACAAATTGGCAGGGAAAACATGGTAAACAGTTCGTTTTCGAAAGTTGTTATCATATTTTGAAGGTGTTGAACAAATATAATCCAGATTTCTTATTAACTAATCAACAAGTACCTGAAAGGTCACCATATAATTCTTCTTCCTCAACACCAAATTCTTCACCATTTTCACCAGATCCATCAAATTCTTCACCAGATACTGCAAAAAACCCAAAAGGTAACTTAGTTTTTAATAATTATGATGATGGTAAGAGAAAACTGCCAGGGAGGAACAATGCAAGACTAGCTAGAAAATTAGCTCAAGAAGGAGGGAGTTCCGGTGGTTTTAACATAGCGGAGTTTATGAAACATCAAAAGACCGTCGAGAAGCAAAGAGCAGTTGATAGGAAATTTCAAAACAGGGAGAGTAAAAAAAGTCGTCTTTCTCAAGAAAAATTTGGGTTTGACTATGATAAGCATAACATTCTTCAAGCTAACACTTCAATTATGAACGCCCAGGAAAGACATGTGTGGCAAATTGAATTTGACAGAATTCAAACACAGATTGAACAACAAGCTGGATTTACTAACAACGGTGATGATGATGATGATGATGGAACTGATGATGAGTTTGATGTAGTAGTTCCTCTAAATGATTGATGTATTAAATTAAGTTTTAATTTAAAGTATTGCATTTTAATTTGATATGTTGTTGTTGCATTCTACTTAATATTAGTTTGAAATGAAAAGTTGATTAATTTGAAATGTTGTTGCTCATTAACTTTAAATAAGTCTATTGCTCATTAACTTAAATAAAAATACATAACTTAAATTAAAATAAATAACTTAAATAAAACGGTCCGCGAGTTCTAACCCCAAAGGTGTCACTATCCATCCACAAAAAACCCATCAAAACAAAAATAACACAAAAACCCGATCAAAATAAAAGTAACACAAAAACCCCAAAGAATTTTGTTGAAACCAATTTTGGTTTCATCATAAAATTTGATGAAACATTATAGAATTTGACGAAACCAATTTTGGTTTCATCATAAAATTTGATGAAACCAATTTTGAAATTTGGGGTTTTTGTATCAATTTTTAAAAATTTGGGGGTTTTGTATCAATTTTGTTTAAGATGGAGTTTTAATGGATCCTAACATTTGAATGGGGTTTTTGTACCACAAGTTTGGTCACCTTGGATTTTTATGACTAGTTCTGTAAATAAAAATACATAACTTAAATTAAAATAAATAACTTAAATAAAAATACATAACTTAAATTAAATTACATAACTTATTGTCTTCCATGCTCTGCCCAAAGATTCAATCTCAGATCTTCTCTTAAACTGTCATACAAATTTCGGTTCTGAATGTAATTAGTCATTTGAGCATAATTCCTTGCAGGGACGCCTCTTTGTGGTTGAATCTCCGGCCTCAAATCTTCATCTTCATAGTTAGTCCACTCCGGATTACGACGGGTTTCCTGAATTACCATGTTATGAAGAATTATGCAAGTGAGCATAGTCTTGTGCATTTCACGAGGACTCAACCCACGATATGGGCCACAAATGATAGCGAACTTCCTCTTCAAAATTCCAAAAGCGCGTTCCACATCTTTCCTCGATCCTATTTGGGCATCGTTAAAATGCCAGTATGAACGGCCTAATGCACCGGCAGGAGGCTGACGGTAGCATTGAACCAAGGTGGACCATTTTGGGTAGATACCATCCGCAAGATAATAGTCATGAGTGTACTGGTGGTCGTTAATCATGAAACGGACTTGGGAACTAATTCCATGCTTCAAATCTTCACACAGAGGCGACTTATGCAAAACATTGATATCATTTTGTGAACCCGGAAGACCAAAAAAAGCGTGTCATATCCAACAATCGTAAGAAGCAGCAGCTTCAAGGATAACTGTTGGTTTTGGATAATGACCTTTATATTGACCGGCCCAATAAACAGGGCATCCTTGCCATACCCAATGCATACAATCGAGACTACCTAGCATTCCTGGGAATCCCCTTTCCTCATTCTCCCTCAATATTTGTCTAACATCATCCTCGGTTGGTTTTCGTAAATATGTTAGACCAAAATGATTAATCATTACTTCACAAAACAATGAAAGGTAAGTGAATGAAGTTGTTTTACCCATTCGAAGGTACTCATCGTTCGCATCCGCTGGAGTGCCATAACCTAGAATCCTTAAAGCCGAATTAACTTTTTGTTCAGGACTATGACCTCTAATATTGAGTGCATCAAACTGATAATTAAATTGAGGTTCTACTCGACAAAGCTCTTCAATAATCTTTATCACCAGATGACGAGGCATACGGAATCGACCTTGAAAATTTTGATCAGAGTACACACAATTGGGAAGAAAATAATCGTGCATCAGCTTCTGATGGTAAAATTCCCTCCCTCGATACGTATACCTTCTTGAGAATACTTCTTGTGGCTCTGGAACTCTAGGTATTTGGCCCGTATGTACTAGCATCAAAATGTCGATGAGTTTATTATCTTCAGCTTCCTCATCGTCAAGTTCTTGCAACCTCCTTCGATGCATTTCTTGTTGTAATCTAAACCGATTCATAATAATATTCCTCTCTTCATTGGATCTCGCCATTGATGATTATGAAATTTAAAATGAGAATTCATATAGAGAAATTGGTGAAATATAGGTTGAAGTAGGTGTGAGTACCTTGGAGAAATACGAGGGCGTATATATAGGAACCAGTAGGGGGAAATAGCGGTTGCAAAATATCTAGTGGTCGATATAATTAATATCGTCAGCGATACTATTTATATCGCTCGGCTTAATGTATATCGCCAGCGATAATCTCAATATCGCCAACGTTATTCATAATATCGTTCGCTAGAATGTCTATCGCTTATTGGTTTTCCCATAGTGGCACAATTGGTTTGCCATGCCACCTGGTATGCCAAACAGCTTTTTTTTGGCATATGCATAGGAATAGGCCTTAGTACTTAGTATCAATTCACAATGCTTGCACCACAAGAGCACTTCTATTCTTTGTCTTGATTACATCGAGAGCCTGCTGAATTTTACAACGAATACTGGTTTTCAAAACCTGATATACTTTGCCAAAGATGAACAAACAAAAGAAATTGTATTGAAAACGGACCCATCTCACCACAACTTACAAACTGTTTAGAAGATAACTATAGAAAATGGAAATGACTACACAACTATTCCTAAATTTTGCTCAAACAAACTTGAACTTCACATTTCTTTTCTTTCCTAGTTTCTTGATTCTTTTTTATCCTTCACATCCACATAATAATTATAAACACAACAAAGTAATCAACCTCCCAACAATCTTTATTGAAATCCTTTTCTCAATGTTGAATCATCATCCCAAATCTTCAATCCGTCCAGTTTCTGAGTTTCTCTTCTTAATTCAGAATCATCTAATTCATTGGTGCCATTGGATTTTTTAAGTTTAGCTACCAGTACCCACATATTTGCAAGTTCGTTTTCGAGATATGCTTCTCTCTGTTTTGATTCCTCAACTTTCTTTTGAAGCTCAGATTCTCTTTGTTCCTTTTCAACCAGTGCTGCTTCGTAAGACATTTCTCTTTCTCGACTTATCGCGAGTTCTTTTCTAACTTCTGCAGCAGAATTTCCTACTTGATCGTTCCTTTTTCCGTAGCCGTCTCTTCTACCATTCTTGCCTGCAGCACCACCTCCGCCACTATTTCTACGCTGAGTTGGGGAGTTCTTGTACGCTGCCAACTCTGTACTTAATTTCTCATTAAGATTCATAAGTTTTGAGACTTCTTCTGATAATGCCTTCAGTTCTACTGCTGCAGCTGATGCTAAGCCTTTAGCATATGAACTCTCTTCTGCAAGTTTCTGGTTTCGCGCTTCTAGTTGTTCTTTTGATCCAGTTAGTTCATTCACTTTCTGGTTAAGTTGTTCTATCTCCGTGGCCTGATAAGGTAAAGAGAACTCAGAATGAATAAATCAATAAAAAAACTAGTCCTAACAAATTAGAGAGTCACTAAAAGCAAGCAAAACAGACTCGATACTGGTTCCAGGATAAAGGATCATGCAGTTCCCGTGTTACTGGTAAGTGATGACAAATCTATAACATTTACTTTTTTGAAGCATCCAGATACGAACAAATTGGACACCGGTGCCGTGATAAAGAATAATCAAATTATTGGTCTGTCATGGCAATTGTAAGGAAAGTTACACCGCACTGAAGCATCCAGATTCGAACACAACCTGCATTTGGAGTATTCGGTGGAATTTCCCCGAAAAAGAAGTTGTGCCGTAATATACTTCAACTTACAATAACTAGGAAAATTATGGTTACCAAGACGGTCCATTTACTTAACCTGTGTTCTTAGAAGCAATTGCATGTCAGCATCCCTGGAGATTGTTTCTTCTTCGCTGATACAAAGCTCCCCATCAGAACTTTTTCCGTCAATGTCACACTTTGAAGGACCTCTTAATTCACTGGAGTTCCCCTTCAGAGCATCAGACAGATGCTGTTTCAAGGAAGTTACTGTTTCTTGCAATGCTTCACATTCATAGATCTGGCATAAATAGAAAACGCTGTTACCACCAGATACAATAGTGAATCCACAACCACCATCAGAAAAATATTTCAGCAAACTGCTCTTGCTGGCTATAGTACCTTTTGGTTGAGTTGCTCTTGAATTATTCTGTTATCAGCTGTTTTCACCTGAAAACACATCGTATAGAGAGATCTCATGTAAGTACAAACTTATCAGAATAGCAAGGAAGACACATTGTTGCAATTCATTAGCAATAGGCCCAGAATCATTTAATATATTTTTTCCACTTTATATTCAAATTAATGAGGAATCAGGGATGGGTATGTACTATCAAGAACACATGCGAAAAAACCAGCAAGCCATAAAGGCCATTACCAAGTGGAAACAAATTTCAATTGAATTACCTCTAGTTCAAAAGATTTCTCATTCAGTTGCCCCACCAGTTCACCGAAAGACTGTAACATAATTGATAAAGGGATCAGTATCTGGATTCTCAGCTTTTAATTCTGAGGGTCTCTCAATAGCCAGAAAAGGTTTAAAAAACTACACAATACCTGTGATAGCTCTGATGTATCCTTCCTGCTGTGAGATGCAAGGATACCAGAAGCGATATGCTTTTCTAGAGAATCTATCTGTTGGCTCTTCATCTTGATTTCATCTTTTCGTTTCCTGATCTCAACCTTCATTATCAAACTATCAGGGTTCTGGCTTGTTTAAGACTGAAAAAGCGATTTCTTGAGAGAAAATTACCTGAATCCTTTCTTTCCTAGGGTCATTTGCAGCCTCCTCAGACAGGCGCTTTAAAGCACTTGAATGAAGTGCCACCTCTTCACAAAGAATCTTTTGTTGCTCCCTTAAAAGATCAATTTGGTCTATCATCTTTATGCTAGACTGGCATCACAAAAAAAAACAAAAAAAATGCAAAGTTTAATAGTCTAACACAAAAACTAAAAACTAATTTTAACCAGTAAGTTTTAGCATCTAATACGTAGTCTAAAATAAAAATAACGAAGTCATGCTTTAGATAGAAAATGTTACAGCAAGAAGTTTTGAAGGCGGCATTCAAGTGAGTCAATATCCAACTCAAAGAAACTAAAAAATCTGGTGAGTAGCTAAGCCCTACAAAAATCGTCCTAGGTACCAATACATGTGTGGCGTATGTAAAATAATGCCACCAAATTTTTGTTTTATATGGGTGACCATGACATGGAGGCAAGTTAAAATGAGCAATTATGAAGCTGTTTTGAGAAAGTGTCATGAGATGTGAACAGCATACCACGGATGCTTCTTGCCCAGAAAAGGTTTCATCGAGAACATCTCCATTTTGTCCAGCTTCAGATGGAACGTCTGCTGTACTCTCAGTGTGCAAATGATTGGAAAGTCTTGATTCCACGGGAAAATTGATGCTCTCTGCTTGAGGGGTTGAAGGTGCAGTAACTGATTTTGTGCCACTTGATTCGTCGATACTTGTCGGTGTTGCTGAGACACTATCTCGCTTCTGAAGGCAAAATAAACTTGAATTAACGATAGGAATCAAATACAACACCTTCAAAAACAGAAGTAACGTGCAGAACTATTCAAGCTTAAAAATGACATAAAACTCATGGAAGTGAACAGTCAGGCATTCATCTCCAACTGAGCAAAAGATCTTGGTCAAACAGTCACTTTAAAGCCGGACACCATCTAACAATGTGATATCAACCAAGAAACCGTGTTGGCCCATGTTATGTTAGAAAGCAGGTTCAGATACTAAATATGGTAAACACCATCTTTGTACAAGTGACAGATAAAGGCTATGCCAAATTAGTCTGGTCATAAATGACTAAGATTATCGGTCTTCAAAAAGCTTTCAAATGAATATCATTGCTTCATACCTTTAGCTTAAACCAATTTAGCAATCCATGTTTCTTACTAAACATAGCCCATGTTATGTTAGAAAGCAGGTTCAGATACTAAACATAGTAAACACCATCTTTGTACAAGTGACAGATAAAGGCTGTGCCAAATTAGTCAGGTCACTAATGATTAAGATTATCAGTCTTCAAAAAGCTTTCAAATGAATATCATTGCTTTGTACCTTTAGCTTAAACCAATTCAGCAATCCATGTTTCTTACTCTTCTTTTCCTCCTTGAAAGGGTCATCTGCAGGTTCACTGATTCCATCTTGAGAAACATACAAGTCAATGTTTTCCTCATCCAGAATCAAGTCCCTCCTCTTATATGGAAGGTAGGCGAGCTGCAAATTTATAAACTACATTTAGACCAGTGAAACTGAAGGAAAATAAACAAATTTCTTGATCTTTAGGCTTTCTCAACTAGAACACTTTAAGTGATATAATCCAGAACAAAAATTACGACAGGACGGCAGAGCATAGTTGGAAGAAGCAGTAATAATAAGAGACTCGAAACTTCCAATGGAAAGTGAATTTGGGAGTATCGGGCACAAAACCTCTTCTTCTCCAAAAGAATGTCTTCTTCTTGGACCTGGCCGCTGAGGAAATCTTGGTGACTGTGTAGCATTTGTAGAAACCAAAATTAATTTTGTCAACCGCTGTATCCTTCCCAGTAAAGCAGCTTTAGCTTCTTCTTCTTCTTCCAGCCTTGACTGCAGCCTGAACTGACCATCTTCTAGCTTTTCAAATCATAACATCAAAGAAGTTTCAACAAGTCAAAACATATTATTATGAAGGATATGCATACTAACATTAATACAAGACAACGTATAATGAGGGATGATTCCAAAAAAACTGAACTGGAAGACAACTTATAGAAAGCTATCCGAGAAATAGGAACAGCATTCATCATGAGCTCTGAGAAACCGCCCTCAGTGGGCATAAAATTAATACAGTTTCATTGTTTATGACCCTGGACAGCATGAAGACATCTTTCAAGCATTAAGAAAATGGTAGCTTTGTGTCCATCCACTTATCAAGACACATACAAGTAAATCCAAAGCTTGATGCACGTGAAGGAAAATTTACACCAACAGCTCGACAATTCCAAGAAAAAGAAACAGGAAATGACAATATTTATATGTCAGTCGGGGATTCATAACATCACAACAGTTCTCGAAGACTTGTATTCTACATGAGATGTTAAATCTTATCTAACTCGTGCTTGCTTAGTAAATAAAAAGAACAAGAAGACAAGGGTACCTTCTGTTTCAGGAGAACAATATTATCATCTCCATCTTTCACAGGAACAGAGATGATGCCTCGTTTCAATTGTTCCAACTCTTCCTTTAAGCTGAAAATCTCGCTCTGGTACTTCTTAATGAGGGATTTCTCATCAATTATCTACAAAAAATTGAGTTTTTATATTAATCTAGTGTCGCTCGTAACTGCATATTATGAGGTAAGTAGATAGTATACCTTGTTTTGTGATGCTTGAATTTCAATATGTTTGGAGCGATGGGCAAACTTCAATGTATTATGTGTCTCTTCTGAATTGCTCGAAGAAGGAGTTACAGTACATATGAGCTGTAGTTTCAAAATGAATTAGTACATAAAGACATAAATCAAGTTACTCTATCTCATGATTAGTGGTTGCAAGGACAAAGGTGTGATGCTATCAGGTCAGCCTCATTTGAATTAACCAGGTTATGTAAGATGATAGAAGAAATCAGAAATTATGCAAAAGCTTACAGAAACACGCCCATGACCACTTAGAGAAGACTGAAGAAGCCTGGTGAGTTTAGAATCTCTGTATGGTATATGTGTCGCTCGTGCATCTGTTAATTTCGATATTACCTGAAATTCTACAAGTCACAAATTAGCAGATTGCTGGATTCTTTAATCTGCAAGACTTCCTCTTGAAAATTACCATCAAAAACATGAAGTTACTGTGACACCTTAATCTTTTAAGAATATATTTTACTTTTTTTGAACTGGATCGGATGGATGCGTCAGGTTTATTACATTCAGACATATTTATTTACATTTGAGACTTACTATCTTTGCATGTGAGAAAGCTTCATCATGTCAAAAATAATAAGTGCTGATCATTCAATCCTTACAGTTCCAAGAGTTAGTAGGCTTTTATTAATGTAAGATCCTTCTTTTCTTCGTACACCAGTGGTTTCTGCTTTAGAGCTCTCAGAACCTGCCAGATCAATGAGGTTCTGCAAGTACAAGTGAGATGCAGAGAAGAATATAAGAACTTGACTGTGTATAAACTGCATAGTACATCAGTTCAACAGCATGATACCGATAACATAATTAAATTACAGTCAGAAAACTGTGAATTATGAAGCAAAAGCAGTTCAGGGAAATCTACAGAAAGGAAGCAAAGAAGGTTTGTAAATAAAAATCCTACGAGACTTACCAGTTGTGATAAATTAACTGCTTCACCTTCGCTGTTCTCACCACATGCGCTACTTTCTACAGTCTGCAGATCAAAATCACACAAAACATATCAACAAAAAGAAGTGATGGAAATGTAAGTGTAATGCAAATGAAATAAATGAATCCCATTCTAGAAAACGTTTCATACTTAGGTTGGAAAGAGATTATGAGATTTCTACAAATAAATAAACATATCACAATATAAGATATAGCGGGTTCGATTTAGGATTCAACTAGGCCAATATGTTTAATCAATTGCCAAACCATCATTTGCAAACAAATAGGCTAACAGCTTGGCATTCCACAACTGAATAAAAAAAAAATCCTGAGATGTATCTAGTAGTTCAAGTTTATATGCAAAAGCTAAAGGAGCAGTCTGTAATGTCTAATTATGATTCTCATGCAATTACGGTTCGAAACCGAAGGATGGGAGATGATGAACTTGATTTGGGTTTCTAAGCTCGTTAGTGTAATAGAGACGAATCTGAAATTCTAATTTGGAGACAAATCATCATAGAGCAATATTTTTCATCACAAACTGCTCCATTTGCTGCTACTTTTATGTCAATGATGGAATGCTACTCCTACACAGAATCTGATCAAACAGCACGTCAACAGGCAAGGAGGTCGTTCAGACAAATCAAGTTTCAAAACATCCACAAGCTCAAATTCTA
Source organism: Papaver atlanticum (assembly GCA_023531105.1). Taxonomy (NCBI): domain Eukaryota; kingdom Viridiplantae; phylum Streptophyta; class Magnoliopsida; order Ranunculales; family Papaveraceae; genus Papaver; species Papaver atlanticum. The sequence continues at coordinate 1,073,274 of JAJJMB010003182.1, read as the reverse complement.
TATATGCTCAACCATCTGAAAGGTTAAACTAGATGTCACCAACATGTCTTGGGTCACATGCCCAACATCTAGAAATTGGCATTAAGCAACTCACATATAACACAGAGATAAGGCAAGTAAAACAAAATCAAGATGCTTCTGTTAAGGTGAAATTATTAAATGTCAAACAATGTGCAAGTAATATACCAGAGTAAATATTGTATGGCTTCTGCTGCTGAGCAAATTAAAATTCGTTGACCCCACATGCCTGTGTGCTGTTGTTCAAAATGAATGTCTCAAAAAGCCTGATAAAATCTTGACGACCAAGCAGCTTCAAACACGGATAAGGAAGAAACAAAAAAGAAAAAAACAAGATAAAAGAACATAAAAGTAAGAACCGCTATAGCACACATTTTGAAACTCCAAAAAAAAAAAAACTGTCTCTACAGGTCGAAAAGCATGATATTTAACAGAAAAATATCATAGTTATTCAGCGAGAAATTGTTTTTGCTGACACAACTCACATGTCAGGAAGTGTACAAATAAATTGAATATTCAGTTCTGTATCAACTAAGTGGCGAATATGTGTGTGTGTGTGTGTGTGTGTGTGTGTGAGAGAGAGAGAGAGAGAGAGAGATTATAAGGCAAAACAATACAAAACAAAAACATAAGAAAACAAAGATAACAAAGATTTTACCCTCTCCTGCTGCTATTAATGACAAGGCATGAGCAGGGGACAATACAACTTCTTCCTTAATACCTTCAACAAATGTTCCCTACAACCAACAATACAATGTAATCAAAAAAAGTAGTGTGATTAAGTGTACGCAAAGTAGGAATACAATGAGTATCTTGCTAAGAACACAGATGATTTACAGGTACTGAAATGTGACAGACAGATACCTGATTATCCTCCCTAACTCTCAGGTTCTGTCCTGCTGGATTTAACAAGTCATTAACAACCTGAAAGGAGATAGAAGGTTGCCAATTATTAGAAAAAAACAGCACATTGGCATATAAATTTCTTAACATATACTTATAAAGCACATCAACTTCAAGGAAATCATTAGATCACGAAAGATTTTGAGTAAACTGGAAGAAGCTTACCTCATTGTAGATTTCCAAATACGACACACGCAGGAGAAATTCTCGTGTTGGAGTCTAGGGCATAAGAGAGTTAGATTAGCCCATTAACATTACTAATGTTCTAATAAGGATAAAGTACCCTATACCTCTTGGATTATACTAAATGCATCCTTCACTGCCAGCGGTATAATGCCAGGAGACCTTTGATCACCCTGTCATTTAGTGTCGCAAAGATTAGCATGTTACATACGATGGAAAATGATAATGTTGGTTAGTACTAAGATAAAAAAGGACAAGAGAGAATATGCCTTTCACATAATTAGAAATTAGACTACTAGATTGTTTATCCACATTAAATAAAGGTTGAATAAATTACTAAATTGTTTACCAATCACCGAGATGCTTATATATTTAGGTTCATTTACTTCATTATAAATGACATTTAGGCTCACATGAAGAAGTTCTGGTATGGTTTTCCTGAGGATGATCTCTTTACTATGGGAATCTGTGTTACAAGGACACTCCAAAAACAAAAAACGCCGTGTCGACACGCGGCGAACGGACACTCGTGTCCGACACACAGGACACAGCTCAATTACCAAGACAAGAATAAAATATTTAATAAAATTAAAAAATACTTCAGCTACAGATTTTTTACATATTTATATTAGGGAAGAAAATATTTTCTTCATTCTAACTTGTATAAGAACCTTTATCTTTAGTAAATAAGGAGTTTTGTCTTTATTAATAAAAATAGAGACACTCCTGAAACTCTCCACTGATCTCCATTAGATTTTTTTAGCAAAAATGGAGATATTCTCCCACAACTACAGCTATATCTATGAGATGATGGAGATACGTAGAAATATCATTGGAGTCTGTATTTCTAATGCCTTTTTTATTAGTCATATACATATATGTAAGTATTTTTCTATGCTCGCTATCCGTGTCCCCGTTTTCTAGTTTTTTAAGTTGTCGTGTCAAGGTAATGTATTGGACACGACACACCGACACCGTGTCCGTGTCCTTGTAACACAGATGGGAATTAACTATTGGGGATATTGAGATTTCTAACCTAATAAAGTAGGGACTTTTTCGTTAACATGATGATACACGTTTATGAGAGAGACGGCTCTTACATGCATTGTGTGAGTCTTCCCACTGCTTGTCACACCATAAGCAAAAATAGTACCTGATAGAAAAAAAGGGGGAAAAACAGAGATTACAAAGAGGGAAGACCAGTATCTTAAACAACAAAACAATCCTAAATGTTCGACTTCTAAAATTTGACATGCAGCTAAAGATAATTGAAGAACAAAATAAACGGCGGGCTAAGCAGCATTGAAAAATTAGATAGCCTCACAGGTTGACCTAGATGTCCGTCTCTGGCACATACAGAGTATGTTTAGTATATCTCATTATTAGTGTCGATAAGTAGCCTCAAGAGACACAATCACTTCACATTTATTTACTAATGACCATTTGACAGGATACACAACAAGTTTAATAATGGTAAGCCAGACCATGAATGTCGAGAATACTTTGTGAGAATTCAGCTTGTGCCAGCAGAAAATAGAAAATTGAAGGGAAGTTCATAATTAGAAAGCACTTACCATTGACCCCGTCCATCGCACCAGCAATGACATGTTGTGCGGCCACGTCATAAACATGGCGTGTTGTTGTCGTGGGGCCAAAAACTCGATCTAGAATCAGAGAAAGCTCAAGTAAGCAACATAAGAATTTCAGGAAAAACGACAACTCCCAGATTCACTAAAAACGTAAACACAAAGCTTTGCCAAGGGTGGAATAATTTCAAGAGACTGTGTCAGAATAGTGAACATTAAAATAAATGGTAGGCTGATCGGACAATTCCCATGCTTAAATTATAAGATACACAGAGAGCCTAGGTTTTACAAATATCCAGATACTGATCATTATCCTAAAGGTGTTTTCTTCAGCTACATACTTGGGAATTTATCTTACATACTTTTTTCACCAACACATAAGCCATTTTCCCAAAAATTGGCATGTCTTCATTAAACTAACTATACAATTCGGACATTTTTACCAAATAATCATAAGATCAAGTTATCTCTGAGAAGTTTCATGAAGGCGTATAATACAGCCTTGTCATCAGCACTCACCACATTCAATCGGACAGACTTGGCAAACATTGGCATTTTGCTGCAACCAACTTCAGAAAAAGCACATGGTCAAACCATTGCACTAACCTACAGTGAGTAGTTCTGGAAGATAACTTTGATCATCCAGAAAGACTCTTATCCTTGCATCAAGCTCATTTTTGTAGCATCTTATATCCATCGGGAGACAATTCAAGTTCGATAACCCTCTGGATGCTATCATCGGGCAGGGTTTTATTTGAAGAACCTAACATACAACAGTATGCGAAGACGCATCGGACTGCAAGCGGAAGACTCAAGCGCCCCTTAAACCCTTCGGGCGGTATTCATCCCGCATGAGGTTGTTCTACAATCTCTAGTACACCTTTTATTCAAAAGAAGAAGAAGTGAAATACCAGCCTTGACATAAATATTTGATTATTTTCCTCCACAATCCAAAACTATGTTTTCAGGAGCCGAAAGTTTGTTTCCCCTTGTTTCTCTATGAAGAAAATATAAATGGCGCCATCCGACAGTCTGGCTCAAATCTCGTATTATTTCCTTGCCAAACTCACATATTTGCTGAGAATTTTCTTTAACCAAAACCAGACAGAAAATGTAATTGGGCGACGTAAGTTCATCAAACCATGTCTCTAGTTGTAAAACATTAAGAGTGTAAGCTAAACCTGGCAAATTACATAAACCCTTTTCATACGGAACATATCACTCGTTCAATCCATTTAAGTCAATCATAGCACCACCAACACGAAGATAGTTCTTCAACCTCTTCTCGTTGAACATGTGTTGTAGACCACAAAAGAAAAGAAGTAAACCTAAAATTGAATGAAAGAGGAGGGCATAACATACCATAAGCATAAGCTATCGAAGGATTATATTCGTTTCGCACAATCGTTTCTCCATCTGCGTACCACGCAACCTCCTCCCCTTGACGAATTTCCTTTGGACTTGTCACCAAAACAATATCAAACCAAACAAATTAGAAATAAATTTGACAGAATAAACAAATATATTACCAAGACAATAAACCAAGTTGAGAAAGCAAAGTGAAGTGCAGTGAAGGGAATGAAGTGAAAAAAAATAAAAATGCACAAACCTAAGAGGACGAAATCGAACAGTAACAGTAACATTTTCTTTGGATCTCTCAGAATCAAGAGTAGCAGCTTCAGAAGAGTAATACTGAATAGGTTTACTTCTAGCTGATGAAGAAGCAGGTGAGCTTTGACATTCAATTGATGCTGTTTCAGGAAGATGTTTCGATGAAGTTGTCGATGAAGATGTTGAAATTACAGATTTAGGTAAATTAGAAGTAGATTTCCTCGACTTATGAGGTTGTTGTCTTGACGCCATTAAATTCAACAAAATTTGTCTCTTACTAATTAGACATAATGATCAAACAAGTTTCAGAGAAACGCCATTAAAACACCGAATCTAGTCCACTAAATCCAGGGACAGGTTTTATCCGGAGTTGATAAAAGACAAGAAGATTTTATAGAGAAGAAAAATCGATCGGATTTTATTTTTTAATTTTATAAAAGGGAGAGGTAAAAGAAGAAGAAGAAGATCATCTTCGAGTTCAGAAAATATATTGTACTTTTGTTAGGGTTTCTACTTTCTTACTTCTCTTTTCTATTCTTGCTTGCCTTGGAAGTGATGTTGTTCTCCTCTCGCTCTCACTCCCCCTCGCGCGCACACACTATTTTCTCTCTCCATTCCTACCTGTCCTGAAAAGCATACCAAATTTCCAATCCACTTCTCACGGGACGGGAGGGGACAGTCTCACCCTACTTGTAACGTTCGCTTTCTAATTTCCTCAACTACTCAGGGGATTTTTTTTTTTTTTTTTTTTTTGAAAAAGGCCTCTCATCTGAGACTAAGAAGCCCAAACTTTGTTAATAAGTCTTGGTGTAGCAACACCTACAACATCATTATGAAAATGTGAACTAAGGTAAATTCCCAACCCAAATACCTTCATTTTTTTCTAGAAGCACCATCCTTTGCAAGTCTGTCCGCAACGTGATTGGCTTCTCTAAACCGCTGATTGAATCTTACATCATCAAAAGCATCTCTAAGTTTGTGGATTTCTCGGATAAGTCCGTAAGTTTCCCAGTTCGGTTGCACTTCGTCATTGCACAACTGGATAGCATAGACTGAATCACTCTCCACTTCCACACTGCGTAAACCAAGCTCAACAGCCAGATTAAGCCCATCTCTGATCGGCCACACCTCTGCCACATTGTTATTGTTCTTGTAAATGTGCTTACCAAAACAAGCCACAAAAGCTCCGTCTGAATCCCGGATGATTCCTCCAATACCTGCAAAACCATAATCGTTAGAAGCTCCATCTGTATTCAGTTTATAAAAACCCTCTGTAGGATACCGCCAAGCTATGAAAACTTCCTGCATATCCTTTCTCCCCTGGCCTTTATTTGTATTAACTTGGTGAAATTCATGTGCCATCCGCAAGGATCTTACAAGTACCCATTTGGCATGAAACTTAGCCTTCTCAAACACAACCTTATTCCTGTGAATCCATATTCCCCACAAGATAAATGGGCACACATCCCTCCACTTTAGATCCCCAACAGTGATGTCATAAGAACACAAAGTCTTCAAAAAGCTTGGGGAGAACATCACAAACTCAAACTGAACACCTGTTCATTCCATAATCTTTTGCCATAATGGCCACACACAAGAGAAACCAAAAAACAAACGAAAAGGAGTCTCAAAATCACGATTACAAAGTATACATCCAGGATGACTACTAATACCTTTACGGTACAAAGCTTCATTAACATTGATTTTGTTGTGGCACAGCTGCCAAAGGAAAATTTTATATTTATAAGGACAGTTAAGTTTCCATAAGAAACCCCAGTCCTTGTTGGGAAGAGATGCACTACTATTCTCCAATTGTAAATACCTATAAGCATCCTTGACAGTGACATAACCTATTTTACTACCTGTCCAAACAAGCTTATCGCAGAAGTCAGTAGTAATGTTTGCAGGTATAGCAAGGATAGACTCAACAGTCTGGGAAGGAACACAGTTTTGAAGTTTAGTGACATCCCAACCATGTCCACTAGAGTTCATATAGGACCTAACAGTCTCTCTTGGTAGATTATAAGAGTCTACCTGAATGCTTTCAGCAATGGAGGTATTACTAGTCCAATGGTCCCTCCAAAAATCCACACTAGCCCCATCACCAATGCTCCATTGTAAACAATCACTAATAGCATTCCTACCTTTTAAAATACTCTTCCACCCAACAGAAGAACCATTTTTCAAATCAGCATCCCAAAAGTCAACAGACTTAAAATACTTAGCTTTTAAAAGCCTGTACATAGTAGACTCAGGGCAAGAAAAAAATCTTCCAAGCCATTTTGGCTAATAAAGCTAGATTATTCATCTCCAAATTTCTAATGTTTATACCCCTAAGTCAGTAGGTTTACAAACAGAAGACCATTTGATGTTATGAACACCTCTGCGCTCTTTACTCCCACTCCAGAAAAAGTTTTTCCGAAATCTATCTAATCTATTGAGAAGACCTTTAGGAAGCTTATAGACAGACATGACATGACTAGTGACTGGGTCTACAGTGGCCTTAAGCATAGTAGTTCTACCTGCAATGTTAAGGTTTCTATATTTCCAACCCTGCATTTTATTTCCCATCTTCTCAACAATATCAGATTTCTCACTAATCCTACCCCATTGTAAAGGGATTCCAAGATACTTACCTGGACTAGATGCCACTTGAACATTCAACGCTTTGGCCATTCCTATAGTAAAGCTCCTTCCTAGATTGGCAGAAATGAGAAGAGTGAACTTGCTTTCATTGAATTTCTGACCAGTCCAACTACAAAATTTATCTAAGATATTCTTGAGATTGACAGCATTCTTATAAGAGGCCTTCAAAAAAATTATACTGTCATCAGCGAATAAGGAGTGAGTAACCATAGGAGCTCCTTTAGCCACTGTAAAACCAGCCAAATCCTTTTTAGAAATACCAGCATTAATAAGCCTAGTGACAGATTCTAGACACAGAATAAAAAGGTAGGGAGATAAAGGATCCCCCTGCCTTAATCCATTTGAAGGTTTAAAGCTAGAACTAGGAGCACCATTCACAAGAACTTGGAAAGACACAGACGAAACACATTTCATAATCCAGGTAATAAATTTCGAGTCAAAACCATTACAATGCAAGATCTTCTGAATAAAGTCCAAACTAATTCTATCATAAGCTTTGTCAAAATCGAGTTTCAAAGCCATCCAACCCTTCTCACCTTTCTTAGACTTAAAAGAGTGAACAATTTCGTTACACAAGATAGCAGAATCAAACAAGGACCTACCAGGTATGAAAGCATGTTGGTTTTGCGAAACAATCTTACCAAGAATGGGTCTAAGCCTATTATTGATAATTTTTGTAATGACTTTCATGCTGAAATTACACAAACTAATGGGCATGTAATCTTTGACAGAAATAGGACTCTTAGTTTTAGGAATTAAGGCAATAAAAGTCTTATTAAGCTATCATCTAATTGACCAGTAGCAAAAAAAATCTGAACAAGAGCAATCACACTATCTCCTACATAATTCCAATATTTGGTGTAGAAAATACCTTGTAGGCCATCAGGACCCGGAGCCTTGTGTGCCCCCAGCTGTTTAACTGCTCTTAAAATTTCATCAGCACAAACATCCTTACACAAGTGCCAATTATCATCAGAATTGATAACAGGAGGAAATAACTTAATAAGATCATTGTCATTCACATTAGTATTAGTAGAATTGAAGAGAGTACTAAAATGATTAACAATATGATTCTCAATGTCAGTACTAGAATTAATCCAATCACCATTATCATTTTTAAGCATCACAATGGAATTTCTCTTCCTCCTAACCAAAGTAGAAGTGTGAAAGAATTTGGTATTCATATCACCTTCTTTAAGCCAAGCTATTCTAGACTTTTGCTTCCAAAAAGTCTCCTCAATCTTAAGAAGTCTGGGATATTCTACAAGACACTCAATCATCCTAATTTTGGTCGTATCAGATGGCCAATTCTCAAAATAATTTTGGGCACTGCAAAGGTTCTCATGATCTCTATCAATTTGAAGATGAATATTACCAAAAACATTTTTGTTCCATTTCCTAGATTCACTTTGTATTTTAGCAATATTATCCATAAACTGAGCACTCGTAAACCTATTGGCATCAAAAGACCACGACTTTTCAACAACATCCTTGTACCTACTATCCTCAGTCCACATAGCTTCAAACCTAAATGGTCTACGCCTAAACCTAGTTTTCGACTCTAGATCAACAAGAATAACTCTATGGTCAGAATTGTAGTAAGGAAGGTGAATTACCTGAGCTTTGCTGAATCTATTCTGCCAATTGGAGTTGGCAAGAGCACGATCCAACCTCTCTTTGATATTAGCAGCACTAGTTCGCTTGTTGTTCCAGGTGTACTTTGGACCATTAGATCCCAGGTCGATAAGCCCACAGACATTCATCACATCTTGCACTTCAGAAATTTGTCTTGTTGTAGTTCTTCTTCCACCCATCTTCTCATGACTCCCACCAATAGTGTAAAGATCTCGCAACACCATCCAATCTGTGTTAGGGATTTCAGAAATAGAATTAAGTTCACTCCACATCCTCTTCCTGGCAACCTTATTGGGACTGTCATAAAGGGAAGACAAAATCCAGGATTGCTGGAACTTTGCAGTAACAACAGCATGTACTGTCCACCTAGACTTCCTAGTAGCTTGCACATCAATCTCATTAGAATTCCAAAGTAAACAAATTCCTCCCGAAAACCCATGGGGATCAACTATAATAGACTCATTAAAGCCTAACTTGCTTACAATTTCAGAGATATTTTCCTCCAAAACCCTTGTTTCAAGAAGAGCGACAATATAAGGGTTATGTCTCTTTATGAGTTTCTGCATAACTCTCACAAAAGAGGGCCTAGATATACCACGATAATTCCATGATAATATCTTCATATTAAAATAAGAAGGAAGACACAAACCAGGATTAAGCTCATGCGGCTTCATGGGTCTCTGAAACTCCCTCCATACCTCCGCAGCTTGATGATGCATCGAAATCAATGGGTATAGTCTTGTTTTGAACATCCTCTGGTTGCTCACATCCAAATCCTATCTTGTAGTTATCTGCATCTCGAATTGCCAAAGTCCTTTTGGGATTTTTATTAGAGCTGGAGTCTCCACCATTGGTGCCATGATCACCTCCAGAATTGTTGCTTCTAACCAACTCTTTGAGACGCAGATTGCTTCCTCCTCCTCTATTCTTAGAGACTCTTCGGGTTCCTGATGATTCCAACTGGACCTTGAAAGTCTGGTTGGTCTCAAAATTCTGTCTGCTTGCTGTAAAACACCATGCTGATTCACTTGCTCCGGAATGTGCACAAATACTGGCATCATGCCCGACAACTGGTTATGTTGAGCTTCGATCTCCTCTGCCAGCTGAATCAACTCGTCCCTTCTCAAGACTTGATATACCAGCACCCCCATTAAATCTGTTTTCACTGCATCCAACTCCCTTTGTGCCATGTGAACTACCAAGTCTGCTACCATCCATTCCTCCACCAATGGCATTGGAAACTGCTGAGAAAAGACATTCAGAAGAGTTACCTGATGCTCCATTTGTGATTTCCTTAGTAGTATAAGTTGTACCATCCACCTTGTTCAAATAAGAATTTATACTAGTGTTTACACAAATCATACTACCACTCTTCCTATCTTTATTTGCTCCATTAATGCCCTTTACAATATTCCTTATAACTCCCTTAGCATGAGAGGAGGAAGCGTCATTGCCACCATGATGAGAATTACTCTCAAAAGAAATTTGTAACTGCCATTCTTTACCACTTCTCTAATCATTCTTAGTGTATTTTCCCACAGCCAACTTTAATGGTCTCCTATTTTCATTATTACCAAAAGTAACTCCCCCATTATCAAATATTCCACCATTAAAATTCCCATTAATAGGTTCTGATTCACTACCTATATTTTGTAACGTAGCAAAACTGTTAGATGAACCAACAACTTGCCATTTTTCTTGTTGCATAGTCTTATGCTTGATTGAATGCATGTCTTCTCTTCTCCCATTTGGATGTTTCCTTGCCACCGTAATCCATGAATCAGTTGAACCAGCACCTTGTCCAAGCACCAAATCATTTTTTGCATCAGACTTAACTACTTTCTTATTTTTCCGATCTTCCACCAGCATCCAAGGACCAAATTGTTCGTTCTTTTTGTTGTCACTTACCCTTGCATCAATTTGAGTCTGACTTACCGGCACATTCCTAATTTCATCATTCTGGACTACTTGATCACACATTCCCTGCTTATGTGAGACTTTGCCACATTTGAAGCAAATCTGACTCAAACCTTCACACTTAATCTTCTGTATACACCCTCCAATTTTGATACATGGCACTAAAGGCTTTGCAGTCTCAATCTCCACACAAATTCTGGCAAACCTACCTCTAGCAACTTGTTCTGTGGTGAGATCTACTTTGATTGTTTGACCAATTTTATTACCAATCTTGTATATAACATATTTATCAAAATATTCTAGTGGCAATTCCGGAATCCTCACCCACACAACTGTTTTCTCCAATTTGGCTTTTGAAGGCCTGAAGTTTGGACTCCATCTCTGCAAATTGAGAAATTGTCCTGCAATAAACCATGGACTACCAAAAACCACTTTCTTGTAATCTTCTAGGTTACCAAATTTGAACAAGAAAAAATCACAACCAAGATCTAAAATCCCAAGGGGGGCTAATAATTTCCATAGTTGATTTACCTTCTCCTGAAGAAATTTGAACCCAACCGTCTTCCCCTGAACTTTCCCAATAATACACCACTTCCATTTTTGGCAGATTCTTTTCCTAGTATCCAAATCAATTTCAATTATTGGAATACTTGAATTGGAGCTATCATCCTCACTGGGTGAGTCGATTTCACAATCTACAAAATCATTTGTGATATCATTAAGAAAAATTTCTTCACTGGGAAAATTTTGAGACCCAATCGACAACAACTTTTCCTTGAAAGATACCGTAGAAAACCCTGCACCACTTTTCATCATCTCATCTCTTTGAGATTTAGCAACCTCCGTCTCAATTTCCATACCTTGAATCTCAGATCGATGCACAATACCACCACCTGGATCTGTAGCTTCTTCAATTAGAAATTAAACGGAAAAAAAAATCTCACCCTTTTTGTTTCTCCGGAAAAAACGCTATTTCTTTCTCCCCCACAATCTGTTATTCGTAGATTTCCCTAAGGGTTTCTTAATCTATTTGTGGAAATTCACTGCAAGTCCCTATAGTCTAACTGAAGTTCTTACAAAATGTTATTGGCTGAGATTGTGTTAAAAAGGCGTCTCTAATTACATCTAAAGACACAATTAACATTTAATCCAAAAGACAGAATTAACATTAAATCCTATATAAGGCCGTACTAGTTGAGTTTTACAGGGAGGTAGTCAAATGGGAATTTGAAAGGTTGTTAGAGAGCACCAAAAACATTTCTCTCTCTCTCCTCTCTCTCACTCCTTCTTCTTCTTCAACAAAACCATCAAAAACAACCCTTGGATTAGATCTGAGCAGATTTCTTCATTTTTCCTTGCTTTCTAGGTTAGTTAGTAGATTAGTTTGGTTTTTATTATGTTTTCTACTTATCTACACCATTTTGGTGGTTTTATCTACTCTTTTGAGGTTTATCTTCGCTTTAATGGCGATTCTTGGTTATTGGGTTGGGTTTTAAGATCAATAGTGATGCTCTCCATGCTCTCCAACGACGAAATCTTCATCTTGGTTGTCTCCGACGACGGAATCTTCATCATCAACTTATCCGGCGATGGAATCTCCATAGGTGGTTTTTTTGACGACGCCAGTTTCATCACTAGCTATAAGAGATTTGAGCAAATCACTCATACTTTGGGAGCATTTCTTTCTAAAGAAGAAAAACAAACTAAATGGTTGGAATTTATTTCCGATTTAATCGGATCTTATTCATACTTGTATTTGTCTTACTCCGGTAATCCTTCTCTTTCTCTTGTCGGATTTCTCGGTATTGTACTTTTACGGTATGTTCTTGTTACTTTGTATTCTCTTATTTTCGATCTTAAACTCATTGTAACCTTGAAATCCCATTAATGAAAAGGTTCCTTGTTTATCAAAAAAAAAAAAAAAGTTAGAGAGTTCTCAAATTTATTGAGATTTTAAGAGAATCTCCTAATTTTCCTTGTTAGTGGATAAAACTATTTTTCTCTTTTCAATTCTCTAAAAAGACACCAAAATACAAGATAATCAAAATCCAAATACAGATGATGACATCAACTGCAAGTTCATCGCAAAGAGAAACAACCATGAACCACAAAGACATCCAATTTTGTAGATGTAGTAGTGATGAATAATGGTGTGAACCGGAATCAACTCCGACCATTTAAAATGATCATCTTCTTCAATAAGAGATGCTCCAAATAAAATGGAGTATTTTGCTCAAAATCTTATAGATCCAGACGAATATGGATGCCTTAAATCCCTCTTGCTGAAAATAAATCTAAGGCGACGCCGAGCGGAATCGTTGATGTTCTTGATGGTTCAAGAATAACAAGCCAAGAAACATCATGGAGATTTGAAAGAATTGCTATTAGAGCGAAGAAAAAATCATCCTAAAGACGAAGAAAAGAGCACCCAAATAACGAAGAAATGTGTCCATAGACACGTAAAACAAAAATAAAACATAAACTAAATTACTATTATTCATTAAAAAAAAACTAAAAATCCTTGCTCAAATCTAGCCCAAAAGGACTAAATCTGAGCAAGATGAATAAGAAAGTTCTAGGTTTTTTTTTTCTTTTAGGAGGGAGGATGAAGAAAGGAGTTTTGGATTAAAAATAAATATAGTCAGAGTTTTAAGGGGTGGAATGAGACTTTCCTGAGCGTGGAATCTCTTGATGAATGTCAATGCATATTCTCCAGGTTCTTGCTTCAACTTCATCAGAGTTCGAAGTTCCTCCGAGCGCCATGATGATGGAGCGTCCACCAAGTCTTACGGATCAAAAATTTCTTCATCGGAGAGATGTGTAACCTTACGTGCCTTGTCGGGTGAAAACATTTGCTGGTTTTGAGGAAAAGTGGAGGGATGTGCAACAGGCAGATCCTCAATTGAGCAAATTTCTTAAACCTTTAACAGATGCACTGTACGGGAGTGCTTTGAGTTCAAGAGATCAATTTGTAAGACTCCATCCTAAACCAAGACAATGGTCGTTCCAGAATCAATTCGGTCACAAATAGGGATGAAATTCGATCTCTATGAGGGAAGCGCTGAGAAGTATGTGAGATCAATGATGATTGAAGGATTGTGGATGTGTTGGAGACTTCTGCAAGTTTAGTGAACTGTTGAGTTCAGATAAGTTAAGTACGTTGATTCTGATTCTGATTGCCTAAGTTCATAGATTCATGAACCTATTTATATTGCAGAAGCAGTTAACAAATTGATCTCCAGTAAGTGTGACAGTTGCTGAGGAGTGGAAGAATGTGGGAGTGGGAAATCGTGGTTGAACCAGTTCCACATTGCGTGTGAGACTTGGTTGATTTTCCATCCACTACTTTGCTAACTTCTTCAACTGCTTGCACGACTTGCTCACATTTTTCATCGTGGATGTATTGTTACATCACACGTGTTGTAGGCCGCCAGACCAAAACCCTAATGAATATCCCCCCATGTGACATGAGTGATGTCTCATAAATGTGGATTCTGCAAGGAAGATGTGTATTTATTAGTCAATTATTGACTTGGATAAACCATGAGTCTTTGCCTTGATGAGTCGACCATAATGGATGAATGTGATATGCTCTGTGACTCATAAATTAATCATAAGGTGTCTGCTGGGACAGTAATAATTAAGAGACGTCGAGTCTGATGAATTGTGATGTATTATGATTTGGATCGACAAGCATCGGTCTAATGAGTTATTGTAGAGTGTTCATTCCTGATCTAATATGTCATGAGTTGTCGAATGACAAAGTAGGAATTAGAATATCAGTAAGTATTGGACTCGATAGTCGTCCAATAAAATATTAGATGGTAGATCAAGTGGATGGCCATCCAAATCATGTTGCTTCTTGACAGTCGAGCAACAAAAATGTTGGTAGCAGGATCGCACATTAAAATATTGATAGATGGATCAATATGAAAATTATTGATATTTATCAGAATTGTCATAAATCTGAGACCCTAATTTTGGAGAACTATATATCCAGGAGATGGAGAGTTATCCAATGTGGGTGAAGAAATATCTACCGACCAATGGGTATAAGGATCGGCAATTGGTGATGGAGAGACCAACTGGGTGGTGTATGGAGAATTGTCCCATTGGTTGAAAAGGATTCACCAAAAACATGGAGAAATATCCAAAATACAGAGAATTATCCAAAGTTGAAGAATTCTCCAATAATAATGAAGAAGTGTAGGACCGGTCGGCCATGGTGGTGCATGGGCCACCATTTCCCACGCACGTTCATACCTGAGAGTTTTAGGTATTTTGTTGGACACTTGTGCAATATTTTGTATTTTCAGAAGAGTTTGATCTTTACTAAAACTCTTGAATTTCGCATGAATGAGAAATTAGGGTTTTTTGCTCATACGTCCAATATTTAAAATATTAAAATAATGTTATTTTAATATTTATTTGTGAAAAAACCTAACGGTCGTGGGACCATTTGATTTTTGTAGGCGTTTGGAGAATTGAGCAATATTTGGAGAAATGTGAAAAACTAAGAGTTTGCACGAATGTGGGAGTTCAAGAGATGTGGAAATAATAATAAAAAATAAAAAGTGGAGAGGCATGGGACCGGCCACGGCATGAACGGCCAGGTGGTGGACCCGGTCCCGTGCACGTCTTTTTTTTAATTATTATTATTTTATTTTATTATCTTCCTTTTATTATTGTTATTATTTTGCATAGGTCTCTATATATCCTTGTCTTCCATATTTTTGGGTGCTCGTTAGTGCATTATTGGTAAGTACACTCGCATCATTTTCTCGGGGCTTACTAGGTGGTGCCCATATGCCCGAAAAGTGAATATCTATTACCAGTCCATGGAATTCAGCTGAGAAAAGACGTGAATTGAAGTAATAAAATATATGATGAAAATAGAATATTTTCTAGGAATTCAATTGATGAATACTACACTAGAATTAATTATTGATGGTTCTATACTAGCAGACAATCTGTCTAGGAACATTATATTTATTCGAGAATCGAGGTACTCATTCTGAATGTTTATTTTGCATAATCAGGGAACATTTGCGACATCCGGAAGACATTGTTGCTCTATACTAGTGATCAATCCATCTAGGAGTCGTCCAATCATTCTCGACTCTATATAGAAGTGAATACTGAAATTGTTCAGTATTGTTGATGAAATATGCAAAATATTAAAAGCTCAACTGAGAGGCTTTAATGATTGCATATTTATGCATTCTCTAAAGAGGCTATACACCCAGTCACAGATAATCGTAAGGTCATGTCTAAATTCCAAAATATGAATTTCGCATACTCGTCTGAAGTTAGGTCAGAAATATGAAAAATTATGATTTTACAATTTTAGCCTTTATAAAAAATCCACCATCAACAAAATGTCATTCACTATAAACAACAGATGACCTTATATCTGGAGAACACTGTTTTGGGGTAAAACCCGATTATGTTGGTTTTGGTAAATTTGGGTGTGCCGCCGAGAAACGAATCTAAACCCTAAACAAATGCACTATACGGGAGTACTTTAGATTTGAGAGATCAATCTGTACAATCCTGGCCTAAACCAAGAAATGGTCGTTCAGTCTTGCTTCGGTCACAAAGTGAAGGAGAAGGGTTGATCTTAGGGAGGGAAGCGAAGAAGGTGTTGAGATCAGAATGGTCAACTCTGAAGGTGTGGCTATTTTATGACTTGTATCAGAATATGGAACTGGCTTGCGGAATGTAAGCTATCAGTTCTTTGGTGTTTTTTCTGGATATTGTGTTGATAACCAAAACTCTGCTGTTGTTGTTGAGGGTGGTGTGATTCGAACCCAGCACGTTGTGTGCGTTAGGTGAATGCTCCACCATTATGATGCATCCCCCATTTATGACATGTTTGATGTCTCGAGTATTTTTATGGAAAAATATGCAGCAGGTTGCTGAGTGGGTCTTGTGTGCAAGACCAACGAAGCCAAGTCATGAGACTTGCCGCAAAGAATAGCATGTGACGCTATTAGGTTAAATAACTGAGTTATTTGTGAAGCCGATATTCGTAAAATATCGTATGTATTCGATGCATGTAAAGCATCGCTTTTAAGCAAGCAGCTCAAAATAATCGATGCATGTAAAGCATCGTTGTATAAAGCTCGCTTAAATCAGTCGCGGAGCTTAATGTCTTAAAAGGAGTATAACTAGCCATTTTTAGGAAGCTGCCAGGAGCCATTCACGCGTGCCAAAGGCAGGCCGGTCGGTCTCTATAGGAGAGTGATGGTTGGCGACTATGGTGACATTTTATTGGTCGCCTAAGATTTAATCTTAGCCGGTCAATTTGGCTGGCAAAGTTGGACGACCGAGATGATTTGCGGAAGTTAATGGATGCCTTAAAATTCATGTAAGGGGCTCGAACAGCCCCTTTTGAACGATAATTTGGGAGCCATATGGGGAGGCCGTGGCTTGGCCGATCGCGGCTTATGAAAGGGGAGTGGCCGTTAATCATGGCCACATCTTGTTGGCTACCTAAAATAGGAGTTAGGCCGGCCAATTCATCTGGTGAAGTTTTCGGCCAAGATGATTTGCGGCAGTTAAGGGTCGCAGGTTATTTAATTTTAGGTTTTATAAAAGTCGTGTGGCCAACCTATTTTAGGGCCAACGTTTTTAGTATTGGCGCGCGCTGGGAGTTGTTCGATCGGCTAGCACAATAGCTGGGCCGTTGGTGAACGTATTCGCTCCTTGTACATTGATTAAGGTTGAATCCAGGCCGGTCAATCTGGCTGGCGAAGTTGAGCGGCCAAGATCGTTTTGCGGCAGTAATGTAATGTCGCTTAATAGAAATTAGGGTTTTGTACCTCGTGTGGCCAACTGTTTCGGTAAACGTTTAGTGGCTCTGCTTGCGAGTTGGAGAGATGCTGATTGGCCTAGGCATTAGTAGTCCCGCTGGTGTATACGATGGCGCTTGTCCGACCATGTTAGGAGGCGACTATGTTTGATAAATCGACTGGCCAAAACGTGCGACCGTGATCGTTTTTTGAGACTGACATGGGCAGTCTAGATTATATTCCTTAAGGAATTAGGCGCATTGACCAACCGATTTCTAACTTTATTTAAAAGTGCGTGTGGCGGGTTTAAAGCGATCTGATTGGTCGATGGAAAAGGGGCCGGTAAGCAGCAATATGGAGTGTGTCCAGCTGGCCACAGGTGGCGCCTGCTGAGGCAAATTGGTCGTCCAAGTGGCGCGGCCACGCCTCCTCTAGATGCTACTCCTATTTGCCGCAGCTCCTCTTTATTTCTTGTGTTTCTGATTTCTGGTAGGACTTTGCTCCTACTAGCTCCATGGCGGATTAATTTCCTAGCTTACCTAGGTTTGGTCTCGACCAATAGGGTTCGAGATATTACGCAGGGCGCACAAAACTAATTTTTGCAAATTAGTTAGGCCAAAATTTGAATCTTGTGATTTATCACAAAATTGAACAAATTTGATAAATTCTGTGTGTTAACACAAAATTATTTTATTCTCAGAGAGCAGTTAGCGCATCTTCTGATTTAGTATTTTCATGCAGACCTTAATCTTGATACTTTGGGAAACTCATGCTACTCAGCTGCGAGTGAACACTAATTGTCATGTCATACCAATGTTAAGGGTTCAGCCGGGGAACATAGCATAGAATACTGTAATGACCCGTCCCTCCACCGATACTGTCCCAACTTAGCAACTGCGGTCATTCGGCAGTGTGGGGTTTTCAACGGGCATCGCTGCGGTAATCCAGCAGAAACTTCCCGGATGGTCACCCATCCCTGGATTACTCTTGCCCGAGCACGCTTAACTGCAGAGTTTTCTACCATCTCTGAAGCCAATTGTGCTGAAAAGGCCTCGGTGTTAGGAAAGGACAAATCATTACTTATATTCCATTCGGCCAACCACTGCCGAATATCGGGGTATTACAATACCACCACCTTAAATTGGAGTCGTCCTCGGCTCCAGAATATATTCGCAAGCCCATATCTCCGACGTTCCCTGCCCCTCATGAGAAGCACCTGGACGAACCCCGTCCAGCGTACCTACCCACCCCCGGCAGGTGACCCATCGTCGGCTCTGATACCATTTGTAATGACCCGTCCCTTCACCGATACTGTCCCAACTTAGCCACTGCGGTCATCCGGCAGTGTGGGGGTTTTAACGGGCATCGCTTTGGTAATCCAGCAGAAACTTCCCGGATGGTCACCCATCCCTGGATTACTCCCGCCCGAGCACGCTTAACTGCAGAGTTTTCTACCATCTCTGGAGCCAATTGTGCTGAAAAGGGCTCGGTGTTAGGAAAGGACAAATCATTACTTATATTCCATTTGGTCAACCACTGCCGAATATCGGGGTATTACAAATACTCAGCAGGCTCCGGCATTAGTGAATAATGCAGCTAGGAGTTTAATTACTCATTAGGCTCTATACTAGTGAACAATTCATCTAGGAGCTTGAGTTTCAATATAATATGAAGAGAGACATAGGCACTCATCAGATTTCGATATATTCTTCAAATTCCGTGCGGAATATAGACATATCAAGGTCTACTACTTCTGATGCCGAATCAGGTAGACAAAATTTTACAATTTTCGTCCTATACTAAAAACCACCATCAACAAACACATACATCATGGAGTGTTTCTTTCCAAGCATCTTAGAATACATCGCATTAGTGTGATTCAAATGTTTTTCGTCCAACTCAGTTCATAGCTTCAACAACATCAAGACCCTTTTCGTTCAGAACTATTCCTGCAACATAAAACAAGCAGATGTCTTAGAGAATGTATTTAAAATTACACAACATCCAAGTGAGAGTTTCATAGACTTCTTGAGAAGATTAAAAGCTGCAACAACACTTGTGGACAAATCTCAGAAAAAGTTTCTATGGGTATTCTTCAAGAACGACTTACAAAAAGGTAAGATATGAAAACGTAGTGGTACCAAAATACACCAACAACTTTTTCTTAGGCAACCTGTATGGACTAAACTCGAATACAATTCCGAGAGTTCAACTTAATGAATCTCAATCAAGGAATTATATGAAGAGCTTATATCTCTTTCTCTCACAATCATAAAGTTAATAGAAGCAAGTCCGCGAACCTGATTATGTGTGAGAGTACTTGGACGATTCCAAAGATCAATGTCGAAGAATCAATCAGGTCATATCCAACAAAAAAGGATGGATATATATATACTTTGATTGATTAACATACAACTTGTGATATTTCAATTATAAAGATAAACAATATAATACAGAAAAAGAAATAACACAGACACCTGAATTTTGTTAACAAGGAAACTGCAAATGCAGAAAAACCCGAGGACCTAGTCCAGATTTGAACACCAAACTGTATTAAGCCGCTACATACACTAGGTTCGGTAATAACCAAACTCTATAGGATCACTATCAAGTAATGCGGAGTTAACGTATATGTGTATTTTACTTTATTATAATAAAATATTGAAATGCGGAAATCAAAGTAAAAGACACATCAAGATTTTGTTAACGAGGAAACCGCAAATGCAGAAAAACCCCGGGACCTAGTTTAGTTCTGAATACTCTCAGAATTAAGCCGTTATACAAAATCTAAACCAACTTCGTATAGTTGAGACCAAACAGACTACCCCTAGGTACTTAGTTCCCCCAGTATCCCTGCGCCTTCGACTTCTAGAGTCACGCACGTGAATATCAAGTCCTTTAGATTGTATTCCATACAGAAAAAAAAAGAATATGTTTGGTAACCACTCTAATCAATCTTTGCTACAAGATATAGATGAGTCGTTGACAAATGCTCTTCCGTTTAATCTAATAAACTCTTTTATTCCCATAATCTACACATAAGTGCCTTGATTTTTGCTTCTGCACATACATAATCGGCACAGAAAGTGAGGATGCAATCTAATACCAATTAGGTGGTATTAGTATGAGATTTTCTCTCATCATGGGATTTAAAACAAACAGGGTGTTCTCGACCTAGTAAAGTGTGATTCAAATAACTTCCCTTGTTACCTCTAATTAATGAAGTTTCCTGATATTGGTTGGAATTGCATATGCACTTCTTAGCAATCCTTGTTTTTGAGACAGTTTTACACTTTGTCTTATTTTTCCCTTCACCGTTAGATGATTTTTCAATATTGGAAGACATGCCCATTTTCAAAATGGTTAAATCACTAATGAAGCATGAGGGAATCAAATTAACAACTAGTGCAATATTAGTTGTTTCCTCTTCTTCAGAGTTATATGAATCAGAGGTCTCATCTAGAGTTACAGTTAATGCCTTGCTTCTAGTGTATTTTCTTAGATTAGGAAAATCTTTAGCCAAATGACCAAAACCTTTACATTTGAAGCACTGAGGTTGATATTGACCATCTTCCTCTTGATCCTTTTTGATCTTGACTGGAACTCGATCATGGGGCCGAGATGATCGATTAAAATATTTTACAAATATCTTATTCCTTTTCTTTAAGAGATCTCGAAACTGTCTTGTGATCAGTGATAATGTTTGTTCTACATCATCATCAGAATATTCTGCAATCAATTCATCAGAATTATTCAACAATCTATTTTTCTCCATAGGAGCTTTTGGAAAAAAATCAGCTTTAAAAGCAATTCTTTTATCTTGAATAGATTGTGATTCATGATCAAAGATCTTTAACTTCCCGACAAGTGTGCTTCGAGAGAGATTTGAAAGATCATTTTCTTCCATGATTGCCTGTTTCTTAGATTCGTATCTAGATGGCAACGATCTGAGAATTTTGCACATTATATCTTTTTCAGAAATAGTCTTTCCAAGAGAGAAAGAAGCATTAACTATCTCAGAGAGTTTAATATGAAACTCTTTAAAATTATCGTTGTCATCCATTCGAAGGTTTTCCCAATCAGAAGTGAGAGTTTGAAGTCTAACTACCTTTTCTGATGTGTTACCCTCAAATACGATCTGAAGATTATTCCAAGCTTCCTGTGAAGTTTGGCATGTGGATACATGATGTTGTAGGTCACGGCTTACAACATTTATAATAGCATTCAAACCATCTGAATTCTGCTTTGCAAAAGCCTTTTCTTCGCCTGTATAATCCACTAAGCGTTTAAACTCAGTTTCCGAGCCTTCCATTTTAGGGTGATTATAACCATCAACGACTAATAACCAAGTATTAAAGTCACGTGATTGGAGGAAAGATCTCATAACAGATTTCCACCATAGATAGTTTGTTCCGTCAAAGCTTGGCGGTACGTTAACCAAAATCAGTTCATGTGAACTCAAGTTCATCTCTTATATGTTGGATCGCACCAAACACAAATTGTTAGATCTTTTCATGTTTGCCTACTCTGATACTAATTGAAAAGACGAGGGTACCCAAATACACCACAATCTTTTTGTTTTAACCTATAAGTCCTCTACCTAAAGTGATCGTCTATGGACAGATTCGAGACAATACGACAATTCGGTTCACACTTCATGTGATCGTCTATGGATAAGAGATCGATACAATACGACAACAAGATAACTTGTGTGATTGACTATGGATACAAGATCGAGACAATACAACAATGAAGTATGTTACTTGATAATAGGTTCGGTTATAACCAAACTCTATAGGATCACTATCAAGTAATGTGGAGTTAACGTATATGTGTATTTTACTTTATTATAATAAACAATTATAATGCGGAAATCAAAGTAAAAGACATAACAAGAGTTTGTTAATGAGGAAACCGTAAATGCAAAAAAAACCCGGGAACTAGTCCAGTTTTGAATACTCTCAGTATTAAGCCGTTATACAAAATCTAAACCAACTTTGTATAGTTTAGACCAAGCAGACTACCCCTAGCTACTTAGTTCCCTCAGTATCCCTGCGCCTTCGACTTCTAGAGTCACGCACGTGAATAGCAAGTCCTTTGGATCGTATTCAAAACAACAAAGGAAAAATCTGTTTGGTAACCGCTCTAATCAATCTTTGCTACAAGATATAGATGAGTCATTGACAAAGGCTCCCCCGTTTAATCAAATAAACTCCTTTGTCTGGTTAGATCAATCCAACTTTAACTACCGAAATAGTCAAGTATAGATTCGTACTCAATCAAAATAAATCTCAAAGAGATATACTGAGAATGACGATGTTACGCAACTAATAAGTCTCAAAGAGATATATTGAGACAAATCTCAAAGAGATATATTACACAACTAATCAATCGAATAAATCTGATTCTAGTTGGATCTCACCTGATCAAGGTTTGTGCACACAATTCACAAGATACGAAAACCAATAAGAAATCTTCTTCGTCTTCAAATCTTCATTAATCTTCAATAACCTGCACAACACCACTTGAATCTTTTGTGATCAATCACGCATAGAACGGAGTCTGTTAATAATGGATTATCACAAGATGTCTTTAGATCTAACAACAGTTCTAAGGATCCCGTCGATACTTCGATCTAGTTTGAGTGAATCTTAACTCAGAAGAGAAGATTCTCAAGAATAAACAAACTAGGTTCAATCAAAGTTTCAACAACCGTTAGTCAATCAAATCAA
Source organism: Papaver atlanticum (assembly GCA_023531105.1). NCBI lineage: Eukaryota > Viridiplantae > Streptophyta > Magnoliopsida > Ranunculales > Papaveraceae > Papaver > Papaver atlanticum. Next base: position 1,050,249 of record JAJJMB010003182.1, on the reverse strand, counting down.
TCGAAAACTAATAACACTGCAATTATCTAGTTTACCACTAACGGTACTCGTATAGCTTCTTGATCCCATAGAAGTCTTTAAACGAGCGGTCGTAAGAAATTTCACCTAATTAGATACTTTCCTCTCCGAATAGACGGCTCCACCAGAAACAACAAGAAATGAAGTTTGCTTTGCTCTTAGGATAGTTTGCTAGAAATGCAAACTTAGGTATTTATGGACCAAGGATATTTGGACACCAAGGAATTTCCAAAACCGAAAGTATTCTCAAGATATGCAATGAATGGCAAAATTCGGCTTTCATAATTCCAATAAATGCTTGTCCAATATTTCCGAAATATCTCAATAGAAAATCTCCAATTAGTAAATGCACGTTAATAATTTTTATTCTCTAGAGATAAGCATTTAGTTGCTGGTAATTAAAGCATACAAAACCAAAAACCTTAATTAAAAGATTCTCAATTTATTTCGGCACAGGATCACCTTGAGTACTAAGGAATATCTTTGAACAATAAATGATAAGAGTTACTGCTCGTGTTAAAAGTATGTTGACATCTTTTCACTGCAAATCCTTATTTCATATTTACATGGATTTGCATTCTTGGAATCGGTTATACCACACTTCCAAACAAGTTTAGAATTGGTTCACTTGTTTTCCAAGGCTACTATGTGATTGATCAAATACCAAATCACATACATGGGTTCAATCGGTTCTACCAATCACTAGGATTGGTTATACCTAATTATTGATATACTTGTGATCGGTCACACCAGTCACTAGGATCGGTTACACCAGTTATAAGGATCGGTTCCATATACACATGGTATTACTTGTGATCGGTCACACCATTTACCAGGACCTGTTACACCAATTACAAGGATCGGTTACACATACTCATGATCGGTCACACCAATTACTGGATCGGTCACACCAATTACAAGGATCAATCATACTATTACATGGTGATTACTTAGAATTGGTTACACCAATTAATAAAAACCAGTCATACCAAATCATAAGTCAGGCATTGTGATTAGTTATACCAAGATACATAACATAAGTTAAGATCGGTTCTACCATCTCACACATATTGGTCATCCAAAGATTTGCAATGAATAGCCGGACCAATAAGCCTAATGATTTCCCTTTCAATTCACGGAAACAAGTTCATGAATGTACTTCCTTTAAACGAATGTAAAACATTGTTTCCTAGGATGAAATCTTCACCATAACTCATTCACATAATCATAACAATATATACAAGATTATTTCGATGTCATATTTACGAAGTTCAAAAGATAAGCGTTATACTTCGTAGTCTAGTTCCCTAATACTATGATCATACAACTATGATAATGTCACATCACTAGAGTATTATACAATATGTACAGTATATACAGCTTCACAGTTATGTTTTCAATAGAACACGACTTGAAAGATACGTTAGGAATGAAACAGTTCAAGTTAATATTACTAACCTCAAGTGGAAGGATGATGTCACCATTGTAGTTCGCTACTTCTTCATATTCTTCAGGTCTTCGGAGTAATACTTGTATGTCTCAACATTCCTAGGATTTCTAGTCTAACCTAAACGAAGTTGACTCTGATATTTAATCAAGCGACTCTAGATGAGTTTTGATACTAAAATATGACAACCAAAGTTTACATACTAATTCTTGGTGAGTTCAACTGAGCTATGCTCTAACAATACACTCTGGTTAGGATGGACCATAACAGAATAGTGTTTAATGACCTGTTCATGAAGGTTAGCCGAAACTAGCCAATCGAACTATATGCTTAACCATTTTCATATAACACTTTAAGACTTTTCTTGAATTACACATATGATAAAAAAAATCTAGATAATGTTTTTAGAGAGATGTTCGCCTATTATCTCATAAAAATAATTCTAATGCATCTAAAAATATTCAACAGTGTAAGTATGTGTACCTGGTACGGGTATTGTACATGTCCGTGAATGTCTTTTGCATGGTACGTGTACCAGGTATGGATACCCTTAAGACAAAAGAACAAGTTCAGGAACTCATAGATCTTTTATGGTTTGCATACTGGGTATGTATACCGTTTTTGGTATTAAAATCAACAGATCTTTTCCGGTTTCCATACTGGGTATGTGTCCGATCCTGGTCCACGAGTCACAGATTTCTTGTGGTATGGATATCGGGTATGAGTACCAAAATGTCGCTGCCGAACTATAGCTACGCCGGTACGTGTATTGGGTACATGTATTGCGGCTCTGGACTTATAACAGTTCTCCCAGTATGTTAACGGGTATGCATATTGTCTTGTATCCAGATTAACAGTAGTTCTATATCTCTCCAATAATCAATTCAAAACATTCCTGAATAACATGAATGACACATATCACTGTTTCAGGCTATTTTCAAATGATTAAATCTTGAATCATAATTTAAGTCATGAACAATAAATTGTTCTTAACCAAATTCCTCAAGTATGAACAAATGTTCTTAAGCATAAATAGTCATATTTCGAGAATAATATTCAAGATAAACTTAACTCGAATTTTATGTTATGAATATATTGTCTAATTTAGTCATGCGATAACGTCTCATAGTCATAGATAGAAAGGCGAAAACTTGAGAAATAGGTGGTTAGGTCTTCACTTACCTTTTGATGTTGAAGTTCTCAAAGCTCATGTTGATATTCGCCTTCAAACGGTATAACGCTGTGATATCCGATTCTCAACTACACACTTCTATCCTAATCTGAGACCTGACTAAATGTAGACTAGAAATCAAGATATAGTTTTGACAACTAAATTTGACAACAATCTTGAGATATCAACACTTGTGAGTTCGACCGAACAATGCTCTAACAATTTCCCCCTTTGTCAATTCTAGTGAAAAAACTATCAATACATATCGATTAAAAAATAAAGCTTCAAAACTTCAGATTCCATCATGCTTGATTTCCTTGATTCTTCAACTCGTTGAATTCTTCATTACTTCAAGTTGCAATGATTCTGAACGTGTTCAACTCAGCATCGTTGTTGTTGAAGATCCGTAGCGATAACAACTTTGAAAACATATTCTCAATCGTCGTTATATATAAATATAGTAATACTACGTTGATATGTTTCTCCCCCTTAATCTATACATACATCCTTTGCATAATAGGTGAAACCAATATATATTTATCATCCCACCTTACATAATGATCCGTAAACCATATATATGTAGTGTGAAACTACTAATTAATTCTCCCCCTTTTTGTCAATAAAAATTACCAAAGGTACGAAAACTATGGGATCGTAATGAATTCAATTAAAATATATTTCAAGACTCAAAAGGAAACACAAATCAACTTTTATTTAGATGATATCACAAAATATAAAATACTTAGCGTTGAGAGATTTAAGATACAAGCATCCCCTGTAAATTCCACATCCACTCTCCCCACAAAGATATAGTGATTAAGCACAAGCTCATTAATGAACTCTCACCCATTTGATGTCATTCCCAAGAGAACAACATGAGTGACCTTACTTCAATGAAAAACGAAGGATATTGTCGGACATTAATAAATCACATGGACTTGTATCCTGAACATCGCATAAATTAATCTCAGTACCAGTTACGAACGAGGAGATAATTTTAATCGGTAGACTCAATATAAGAAAATCTTACGGAGTAGATACAGTAATAACACAAAAGTGTGATCACGAGTTGATCAATATTGCGAAAAAATTCTCACAAAGTTTTGTTTTGTTTTTAGTTTAGAAAACATAGTAGATTTAACTTTTGAGCATATATGAGATATCAGTTCAATTCACATAAATTAAAGGACACATATGTAACTTTTGAGATATATGAGTTATCTTATCCAAGGAGAGATTGATTCGAGATTTAAAATCATTCCTCTTAGATACAACGTTCTTTACTCTAGCCCTGACATCATTATCCTGAAAACATATAGATAAAAGACAAGTTGAGTTAGATCATTTTTCTTCTCTAGGAGATTTCTCCTTTCTGATCCTTTTTCTTCTTTAAGATATCTATTGAAAAGACGAGGGTACCCAAATATCCCTCAATCTAAAACTTTTCCACCTATAAGTCCTTTCTCCGAAAGTGATTGTCTATGGACTGAGTCGAGAAAATACAACGAATCGGTTCACACTTCGTGTGATCGTCTATGGATACGAGATCGAGACAATACGACAACGAAGTATGATTACTTGATAATAGGTTCGGACTTAACCAAACACTAGAGGATTGCTATCAAGTAATTATGAATTAACGTTTGTGTATTTTACTTCTAATTATAATAAATCAATTATAATTGCGGAAATAGAAAAGTAAAAGACACAGCAAGATTTTGTTAACGAGGAAACCGCAAATGCAGAAAAACCCCGGGACCTTGTCCAGAATTGAATACTCTCAGAATTAAGCTGCTATAAAAAATCTAAACCAACTTCGTATAGTTGAGACCAAGCAACTAAATCTATAGTTCACCTAGTTCCTTCAGTATCCCTGCGCCTCCAAATTGCAAAAAGTCACACACTTGGAACAATTCCTTTGGTTCGTATTCCAAACAGTAAAGGAACAACAAATATGTTCGGTAACAACTCTTTTCAAACAACGTGATATGAGTTTGACAAAAGGCTCTTCCGTTTAACCAATAAACTCCTTTGTCGGGTTCTTAGATCAATCTATTCAACAATTACCAAAGTAATTGTGTAGACTATGCAATCAATACTCTTAATCACAAAGAAATGTATTGATGCCGATCTCCGCAACTAATCAATCCAATCTATCAAAAGATAAACCGATTATAGTTGGATCCCCAGCCGATCAAGTTTTGTGCACACCAAAGATTATGAACTCAAATAAGAAGTCTTATTGTCTTCAAATCTTCTTAGATCTTCAATAAACACCTGCACACAAACAACTTGAATCTCTTGTGATCAATCACACACAGAACGGAGTCTGTTAACGATGGATTATCACAAGACGTATTTAGATCTACAAACAGTCTAAAGATCCCCGTCGATACTTCGATCTAGTTTGAGTGAATCTTATATCAGAAGAGAAGATTCTCAAGCATAAACAAACTAGGTGCAATCAAAGTTCAACAACCGTTAGTCAATCAAATCAATCGAAAACTAATAATAAACTGCAATTATCTAGTTTCCCACCAACGGTACTCGTAGAGCTTTCCAATCCCAAAGAAGTCTTTAAAACGAGCGGTCGTAAGAGATTTCGCTTAATTAGGGTACTTTCCCCTCCGAATAGACGGCTCCACCAGTAACAACACAACTAGGTAGTTTTGCTGGCTCTGAGGATTAGTTTGATTGAAATGCAAACTTCAATATTTATAGACCAAGGAAGTTTGGACACCAAGGAATTTCCAAAACCGAATATTCTCAAAGATATGCAATAAACGCCCAAATCGGTTTTCATAATTCCTGAAAATGCTCTGTCAAAATATTGACCGAAATCTCAGTAGAAAATCTCCAATTAGTAAATGCACATTACCAATTTTTATTTTCTAAAGATATGCATTTAATTGCTGGAAATTAAAAGCATATAAAACTAAAAACCTTAATTAAAAGATTCTCAATTTATTTCGATCTCGGATTCTCCTTTAGTTACAGTAAAACATCTATAAAATAATAGACTTGGGACCACCCAAATCCTATTATTTTAAAGAGATATTACTTAATCGATAAAATAATAATTTATTATTTTATACATATAATAGTAATATATTAATTTAAAGAATAATTCTTAATTTAAAAAAATTCTTTGGAAAAAACGAGAATTTCCATATTAAAAAAATAAAAATAAAGTATCTTTGGATAAATACCGAAATAGATTTTTAAAAGTGGAAAATATAAAAAAAGATAAAAAAACATTAACGGAAATATTTTTAGAACGACATGCATTTGTTTTTTAAAGTAATACAAGCTTCTAAATCACTGGGATGTCTTCTATCTCAAAGGTGTATCTCACAAATCAATGAAAATTTAATGTTTATGAAAATTATTTTTTATTTTCTAATGGAATTATTATTTTATATAATATTTGGGACCTATTAATGTTTAAAGGGAAATTTTGAAATGTATTATATTATAAATTTATCGAATTTATTATTTTAGCACTAAGGGCCCGAGTCGGGACTGAATTTTTTTATTATTTTAGCGAGACTATTATATTATCGAGTATTATTTTTAAAAAGTTTTACTGTATTAAGGAATATCTTTGAACAATAATAGATAAGAATTACTGCACATGTTCAAAGTATGTCGACATCTTTACTTTGTAAATCCTTTTTCATATGTACAATCTTGAAACCGATTTGCCACACTTCCAAACGAGTTTAGAATTGGTTCATCTGATTTCCAAGAACTATGTGATTGATCAAAAACATTCAATCACCATTCATGGGTTTAACAGTTCTACCAAACACAAAGTTCGGTTCTACCTCCAAGTGGCTACTAGGATCGGTCACAATAGTTTCCAAAACTTTGTTAACTAAGTACCAGGATCGGTTACCACTATTTATGGTACATACTTTTGATCGGTTGCACAAGTTATAGGATCGGTTACACCAATTACTAAAACTTGTTAACCTAGGATCGATTACACATCTTGTGATTAGTCCCACCAAGTTCTAGGATCGGTTACCCAATGACTAGGAATGGTCACACCAATTACAAATATCGATCATACCATCTCAGGTGATTACTTAAGATTGGTTTCACTAATAAAAGTCATACCGATACATTGTGAATAGTTTTACCAAGATACATAAACAAGTTATGAGCGGTTATACTAAACACACATATTGGTAATCCAAAGATTTGCAATGAATAACAATACCAATAAGCCTAGCGATTTCCCTTTCGATTCACAAAACAAGTTTATGAATTGTACTTCCTTTAAACGAATGTAAAACATTGTTTCCTAGGACGAAATCTTCACCCATACCCATATATACTCACAATAGCATTCATACGATTATGTCGATGTCTTATATACGAAGTTCAAAAGATAGGCGTTATACTTCATATTATAATTCCTTAATACTACGTCTAACTAGAGTATAATCATTTACAGCTCCGCAGTTATGTTTTCAATATAGCACGACTTGAAAGATACGTTAGGAATGAAACAGTTCAAGTCAAAATATTACTAACCTAAAGAGGAAGGATGATGTCGTCGTTGTAGTTCTTTACTTCTTCACATTCTTCAAGTCTTCGAGTAATACTTGTAAGTCTCATATCCTAATAACTTTCTAGCTAACTATACGAAGTTGACTCTAGTAAATAATCAAGCGACTCTTTAAATGAGTTTTGGTTCACTAAAATATGACAACCAAACTTGACATACCAACTCTTGGTGGGTTCAACCGATCTATGCTCTAACATCTATGATTTGATTCCTTCACATAGATAAACGTTAACAACTTTTACTGCATCCCTTTTTGGTAATACCTCTAGTTACAAGAGCCATTGAAGTTTATTTCTTCAAGAAGAAAAGAATAGGGAAGTAACCCTTAATAACATAAATAACCATCCTTAAGAAGGTTCGCGAACCGGTGCGGCTTTAGAATTGACTTGCCATCCGTGAACCATAAAATACACAATTTTTACAACCTTTTTATATTTTTAATTATGTTAATTATCAGTTACCTATCCCCACGAAAATCGTAGTTGTGTCAACATAATATTGAAACATATTCTTAGCTCAAATAAACAAGGTTTAGATCACAAAAGTTAATGATTCAAAAATACGGACTATTGAAAGGTGATGGAACACAATTATTCATTCTAGATAATGAAGCTGTCTCAATAAGATCACATACACTTATATCTCTATGAGATTATTATGAGGTGTTTCACGTTTAAAACTAGCAATAAAAAAAAGTCAACTTGAGTAACCTTGTCATCACAAAGAGTATTGTGATGAGTTTTGTGGAAGCCTCATTTTCTCAAGCTAAACTATTGAGGCTGCATGATGGTGTGAGTAGGACACTCACCACTTGAGTCACTGGGTGACTTAACAAGGTTATTAGTGTATTCAAAAGTTTTACCTTTTGTGGTTCTTATTCTTCGTTTATATCTCTTTGTCCATGAAGTTCCCGAACAATCCTTCAATAATTGATTCATTCTCTGCATGTTATTCTGAAGTTTAACATTTTTCTTGTTATTCTTCTTGAATTTCCAACATTTCTCTTGCACATGATTCTTGTTTCCGCAAAAGAAGCAATGCAGAGAGAGATCATCTTTAGAAGATTCGGCTACCTGTTTATCACAACGACTATTTCCATTTTACATGACCCGGAAGGGATGAAACAGTTGTTCGTGATTGAGGTCTTGCTTGTGAACCCAATACCATTAGTGTTACAAAAGGACTTTTTCCCAAACAACATACCTGATATTTTGTCTGAGCTTCTCGAGAGGCTTTGTAGATCACACTTGAGGGTATCAATCTCATTATCTTTTTACAGACAGTGTTCTAGTGAAGGATTCATTGAGTTTATCCTGAAAACGCAGGGGTCTAACAACTACACCCACTATTTCGCTAGGCAATCTGTATGGACAACTCCAATACAAATTCCAAGAGAGTCAACTAGACAGTCAGACTCAATCACGGAAAAAGTATCCAATAATTTATCTATATTTCCCAAATCAATTTGCAATCGAATAGATAGGAATCTGTGAGCCTGATTGATTATGAGAAATAACTTGGATGGTACCAAAGACCAATATCCAAGTGTCAATCAATTTCAATCAACAACCAAAGGTTGGATTTACTAATAGATTGAACCATGCACAACCTGTGATATTTCAATTATATAAACAAATATAATGCGGAAAAGAAATAACATAGACACCAGAAATTTTGTTAACGAGGAAACCGCAAATGCAGAAAACCCCCGGGAACTGGTCCAGATTGAACACCATACTGTATTAAGCCGCTACAGACACTATCCTACTACAAGATTAACTTCGGACTGGAATGTAGTTGAGCCCTAACCAATCTCACACCGATCAAGGTACAGTCGCGTTCCTTACGCCTCTGAATCCTAGTAGGACTCTATGCACTTGATTCCCTTAGCTGATCTCACCCACAACTAAGAGTTGCTACGACCCAAAGTCGAAGACTTATAAACCAATCTGTCTCCCACAGAAAAGTCTATTAAGATAGATAAATCTATCTTCCACAGAAATACCTATGAAGTTTTGTTCCGTCTTATGATAAATCAAGGTGCACAGGAACCAATTGATAATCCGGTCTTATATTCCCGAAGAACAGCCTAGAAATATCAATCACCTCACAATAACTTAACTATATGGTAGTACAACAAGTTATTATGGAATCACAAAGAATAAGACGAAGAGCTTTGTGATTACTTTTTATATCTTACCTATCAGAGATAATTCTCGAGTTAATCTTAGAGAAGATAGTACTCAATACGATAGAACAAGTAAAATCAGAATACGCAACTACAGAGAAAATAGTTGGATATGGCTTCAGAATCCCAATGAAGTCTTTAAGTCATTAACCTACACGGTTTTGGAATAAACCCAAGGTTAAAGGAGAATCGACTCTAGTTGCAACTAGTATCACACAGAAGGTGTGGGGATTAGGTTTCCCAGTTGCTAGAGTTCTCCCTTATATAGTCTTCAAATCAGGGTTTGTTTAGTTAGCTTAGAAACAAAGCATTAATTATCACCGTTAGACGAAATCCTTATTTAAGATGCAAACTAAGTTTTGCTTGAAACCAAAGAAATATCTCTCCACCGTTAGATGGACTTAACTTGTCACACACAAATGAAATATACTTATTTAGATATGGGCAACCGTACCTAAACGTGTACATTTGTTGGTTCAACAATAGTTAACAAAAGTTAGCCACATGAACACTTTTGTATAATCCACATTCATCTAACACATCTAGATCAACTTATGATGATCAAAAATAATCAAAGGATCTAATTGTGTTCTTCATAGAGTTGTTCAATTATTCATTATCTTATAGTAAAATACATGAACGAATCGAAGCAAAATCGGATTAATTCGAAAGAATCAATTCATGAACATTTAAACCCATGGTTTGCAAAGATTGCATTCCTTATTATATAAATGTATTTTGTTCATGAGTATGAAAACATACTTTGCCGATTTTAGAACTTGAACCACTCAAGTATGCGAACGGGTATGCATACTCAAGTTCTAGAAAGTTGGTCTTGACCAACAGTTTGCGAACGGGTATGCATATTGTAGCTCCGGACCCAACTTCAGGTAAAACTGTTTGCAAACGGGTACACATACTTGGTTCCCGGACTTTCACAGTTGAAACCGTATGCTAACGGGTACGCATACCTGGTTTCCGTACCTGAACCTTATCAACACAGTTTGTACCAAAGTACTCATACTGTGATGGTTTTCCAGACAAAAGGTTTTAGCTCTAAACTCCCAATTCCATCATTGAAACATTCTTAGAAAACGACAATGGATGTCTCACACATACCATTAGCTAATAAGAAATTCTCAAGTGATTGAATGATCAATACGAAACTTTCCAAGTCGACATCAAATGATTGTCTCACACAAATCATGTAAGATGTTTCAAGGCAATTTCCGCATTATATTTGTATATATAATTGAAATATCATAGGCTATGCGTAGTTCAATCAGTTGATAAATCCGACCTTGATTGTTGGATATAACTTGATTGACACTTGGGCATTGGTCTTTGGTACCGTCCAAGTTTTTCTCATATCGATCAGGCTCACGGATTTCTATCTGTTCGATTTGCTGATTGTATTGAGAAAGAGATAAAGCTTTTTGATATATTTCTTGATTGAGTCTCACTTTTAAGTTGGTGCTCTCGGAATTATATTGGAGTTTAATCAATACAGATTGTCGAACGAATTATTGAGTGTGGTTGTTATACCCCTACTTTTTCACACTCGTCAGCCTAAGACAAGCAATCCTTCAAAGAAGTTACACCTGTTTTGGTTGTGGCTTTAAGTGCAGAAGCACTATCTTTAGCCATAATATGCTCGTGATAAAAAATCTTTAGCTTCCTAACGTAACTTTTTCTGGAAAGTTTTTCAAGGTTATTTCCTTCCATGATGGCATGTTTCTTAGACTCATATCTTGCTGGTAATGATCGGAGAATTTTATTACAATGTCCTTTTGGGGAATCGTCTTCCCTAATGCATAACATGCATTAACAATTCCAGACAATTTTTGATCAAACTCACCAAACGAATCTTCATCAGACATACGAAGATTTTCCCAGTCAAAATTTAGGTTTTGAAGCCTAACTTCTTTTTCTGAGGTATCTCCTTCGAATACGGTTTCTAAGATATCTCAAGCATCTTTATACTTAGTTCACAAAGTCAAATTGTGCTAATATTCTTGTCTTATGGCGTGGATAATAGCATTTAACCCGTCAGAATGATGCTTTGTAGCATTTATCTCGGTTTCACTATATTCTGCTAAATCCTTCGATACAGTGTTTCCGTCTCTAACAACTGTCGGGGGATCATATCCCATTACTACATGTTTCCATGTATGAAAGTCACGGGCTTGTAAAAAGCAATGCATAGAAATTTTCCACCTTAAGTAATTTGTGTCATCAAAGGCTGGCGGTACGTTTATCGAGATTACACTCCTGTCCATATAGTCAAATTGCTTCAAACACAAACTTATTAGGTGAAAATACGAGGGTACCCAAATACACCACAATCTTTAATATATCAACCTATAAGTCTGATACCAAGTGTGATCATCTATGGACAAAGTCGAGACAATACGACAACTTGATATTCACTTGATAATAGTTACAGTCCGAAACCGATTTACTATAGGATCAATATCAAGTGATTATGAATTAACGTACAAGTGCAATTTACTTTAATAATAATAAAACAATTATAATGCGGAAAAGTAAAGTAAACTGTACATCAAGATTTTGTTAACGAGGAAACTGCAAATGCATAAAAACCCCGGGACCTTATCCAGTTGCGAATACTCTAAGAATTAAGCCGTTATACAAAATCAAATACCAACTTCGTATAGTTGTGTAGATGGGGAAAAACGATTTGCTGGCTTTTTAGGGAACGGAGAGATGACCGTGCGGATGGAGGCTCCTCAACCAAGCAAACTTCCTAAGCACTGCACGGGAGTGCTTGGAGTTCAAGAGATCAATCTGTAGGACTCCGGCCTAAACCAAGACAATGGCCGTTCCAGAGTCAATTCGGTCACAAAGAGGGAAGAGGGTTGATCTGTATGAGGGAATCTGAGAAGCGTGTGAGATCAATGGTGATCAAGGATTGTGAATGTGTTGTGGGTTTCTGCAAGTTTTCTATGAATTGTTAAGTTCGAATAAGTTCTGGTCGATTGATGGAATTTTTGAGAGTGATTGCTCGAAAAATTGTCCTGTTCAATCGTGGATTCAGAGACTTATTTATATTACTAGAATAGTAGACACATTGATCTCCAGTAAGTGTGACAGTTGCTTGAGTGAAAGAGTGGAAAAGTGGGAAATCGTGGTTTAACCAGTTCCAGGTCGTGCGGAGACTTGGTTGATTGTCCACCCACTACTTTGCGAACTCCCTCAACTGCTCGTACAACTTACTCACATTTCTCATCGTGGATGAACACACGTGCTGTAGGCCGCCAGACCAAAACCCTAATTGATATCCCCCATGTGACGTGATTGATATCTCATGAACGTGGAGTCTGCAAAGAAGACGTGTATTTGATTAGTCAGTCGTTGACTAGATTAGACGATGGGTCTAGGTATTGTTCAGTCGAGCATGATTGCTGAATGCTCTAGGATTCATGAATTGAACATGTCTCTGGGACGTATAGTTCTCGAATGAATGAATGATGTTGATATTGCATGTCTGAGCAAATATTGTCCGATGAATTGTTGAATATTGATAGTTGAATCAGTGTTCGAGCATCGGTAAATTACTGAATATTGATAATTGGGTCAATATTCGAGCAACTGAGCAAGTATTGCTCATTCGATAAATTACTGAATTTATAGTTGAATCAATATTCGAGCAATTGAATAAGTATTGCTCTCTTGATAAATTATTGGTAACATGACCAAATAATTAAAATATTGGTAAGGACCGAATATTATTGTATAATTAATCCAGATGTTGATTGTTGTGAACTTGCTCAGAATTATGATTTGTGGAGCGTTTGTTCGAAACCCTAATTTTGATCAATTGCTGGCCAACTGATGATTTACTCAAAAATGGGTCATTGAGTGAAGGAGGGACTGACCACATGGGATGATGTTCGACCATGTAGCGCCCAAGTGCTCGAATGAGCGTGCACCAAAGTCCTTTGTTGACTAGTTGGTGAAAGAATGATCAAATGCTGGTTTAATCATTTATTAAATAGTTCCCATCTGAGCATTAGGTAATAAAACCTAATTATGGAGAAGTGAGGGACCGACCAAGAGAGCATAGAACCGGCCCTTGGTGGTGTGGGACCAGCTGACGGTCGATTGAGCAAATTCCAAGTTGGTTGGAAAGAGTTTGGACCCAATATGAGCAATTGAGCAAATTAGGTCAAATTTATAAAGATGTGTGGGACCGGCTCCTTGCAAGCCTTAGGGCCGGCCTTGGTCGATCAAGGAAGCATACCCGTGTCACCATAATGTCCGTGTCTCAGTCCTGAGAGTTTTAGTTTTTTTTGGTGTGCGTTTGAGCAATATTTTGGATTTTCAGAAGAGTTTGATCTTTGACTGAAATTCTTGATTTTGCTCGAATGAGAAAGTCTAACTTTGCCCATTTGATCAATACTTTGAGAATATAAAAATAATAATATTTTAATATTTTTCGTGAGTAGCCTAGTCGGTCATGTGACCATTCGACTTTTTGGCCTTTTCACCGTTTGAGCAATATTCGAGAAAATATGGAAAAACCAGGGTTTTTGCTCAAACGGAGGAGTTTCATGAGATGAGGGAAATAATAATTATGAAAACAAGGGATTGCAAGGTGTGGGACCGGCCATGGCTAGGGCATGGCCGGCCGGCTAGGTAGCCAGGTCCCGTGACATCTTCCCCTATTTTTATTATTTTTCATCTTTGAAGGAAAATATGGAGAAACCGTGAGTTTTGCTCAAACAAGGAAAGTTGCTCGAATGAAGGAGTCTTCATGAGATCATGAAAATAATAAAATAAGAAAAAAATACAGGAAGAGGCGTGGGAGACCGGCCGGCCGGGGGGGCCGGTCCCTAGGCGCCTCTTTTATTTTTTTATTATTATTATCTCTCTCCTATTTTGCGTGGGTTTCCTCGTTTCTCCATATTTTTTTAATGCTCGTTCGTGCATTTGGGTGCTCGTTCGTACATCATCGTTGAGTACACTGCACTATTTTTTTGGGGCTTACTCGGTGATAGTCCGGACGCCCGATTGTTGGATATTTATTACTAATTCATGGAATTCAGTCGGGAAGAATCCATGAAACAGAGTAATAAAATGGATTAATTATCTATTACTAATTCATGGAATTCAGTCGGGAATAAACCATGAAATGGAGTAATGAGATAAAAATGGTTATCTATTACTAATCCATGGAATCAGCCGGGGATAGCCATGGAACAGAGTAATGAGATAAAATAGATTATTTTCTAGGAATTCAGTTGGCGAATGACACTAGAATTAAACTATTGCAGAATCGAGATATGAGATAATTGAAGCATCATACTCGTTCTGAAGGGTGTGTATAGTCAGGGAACAACGAGCGCGTGACGTCCTGAAGGCGTTAAGCTCTCTAACAAACAATTATGTCTTAAGAACCGCCTGATTCTATACACGGTCTCTCTACATAGTCAGGGAACAACGAGCGCGTGACGTCCTGAAGGCGTTAAGCCCTCTAACAAATAATTATGTCTAGAGAACCGCCCAATCATTATTCTATGTAGAGGTGGGGCTCTCTATGTAGTCAGGGAACAGCGAGCAACGTGACATCCTGAAGGCGTTAAGCTCTCTAACAAACAATTATGTCTAGAGAACCGCTAAATCATTTGATTCTACATAGAGGTCATGATGAAATGTGCAGCATCGAACACTCAGCTGGGAGGCCTTTCGAGAAACATATTCATCATGGCTCTGAGAAGAATGTTCGCTCGGTCAGAGATCGTGAAACGGTTCACGGATCATAAAATTTGAATAGTCACATGTGTTCCTGAAGCCGGGTCATAAACATGCAGTATCATGATTTTACGATTTAAGCCCTTGTTGAAATTCCACCATCAACATTAAGTCCCCTGCTTAGTAGGGGACAATCATGTTCCGCAGTAAGCATTGGATGGTGATTTTCCAGTGGACGAGATAAGCAGTCGAACTTAGTCGTACAACTGCATTTTCAGAATCCCCGATTTGCTCCAATGATGTCATGTACGAGCAAATTCCCAGGTAAGGACTCTGGCAGTGTGATAGAGTGTCATCTCATGAGTAAGAAGAGACGAGGCACTGCTGATTTAGACGGTCAGACGTCCAGTTTTGGTCGGTTTTGGGGCTCAGCCCAAAAAAGAAATCCTGGTTTTAGGAATAGACGTTTGTTCATTCGTTAGTTTAAGAAACAAACAAAATAGACTTGAGTCTAATGATGAAAAAATTGTCTATGCGCTTTCACGGAAGACAAAATTTTATTTTTAAAATATGTGAGATTTCACAAAAGGGAATAAACTCTCGTTTCAAAGGTGGATGCTCGTACGAGAGAAAAGTTTTTTTCATTTTGAATAGACGTGCGTCTGTTAGTAATAAAAAAATTGTCTATGAGTTTTCATGAATTTTTGAAAATATACTTTTATTTCAAAGACGTATGCTCGTGTGAGGGAGCAAAAATTCACGTGAGTTTCATGTTAAAATATATTTTTGTAAAATCAATGTTTTGATTTTGAACAACTGTTGAAAGTAGACAATTATTCATGGTGAAATAATGTCTGTATGTGAGTTTTCATAATTGTAGTGAATGGTCAGGTAATGAAAAATCAAGTTTTGGTTTTTGAATAAAAATTTTGCTCGTGTTCCATGATTCATTGTTTTGTTGAATCCTGCGCTTTGTATGAACGATGTGCTGAAGTAGAAATGTTATACATCTGTCACAGCCACTTTGCAAGAATGACTGACTCCCATGATGACACTTTCAAAGATGATGTTTCCAGAGATGACATCTCTACGGATGCAACTTAAAGAAATGGTACTTTTGGGACCTTTGAGTGATGGTGAGAGATCCTTCATACTGAGTTGTACTCCTGGTTACTTAGTATGAGTAATACATGGAGAGTTCTTTGTGGAAGAGTATAACATTGACAGAGAAGCACGCCAGATGGGCTTTGACCAATGTGTTTCGGACGTTAGAAGGAATAAACCATCTGTTGAACAACTTTAGGCTCATTTGGATTACACGTACCTGAATGGTCATGAATATATGTTTCCTTTCTCTAACCGAGCCACGTATGAAACTCCTGGTTATATCGGTTTCTGGACCCAGCAATTTGAACGCCTTCATGACTTTGTAATAGCTGCTCAGACTCCCTCAAAAGAACCTCCCACTGTTGGATGGTCTCCGCTCGGCTGAGATTGAAATATCCATAGGACGGTGATGCGTGTCGTAAGTGCAACAAATTAATTAAGATATATTTCCCACTAATTAACTAGTAATATAGCGGTAGTAAGAGATCGTTCCCACAGAGAGTTGTGTAATTGATAGGTTATTTAGTTCAGCAAAATAATAAAAGACAAGGGGGATTGTTTGATTAAAATAAAATAAAAAGATAATAAGAAACCAAAGATGATTAAGGAATCATTCGCCGTCACTGAACAAAAACTTAATTAAAATACTCGTTTTATCCCTTGTTGAATTTCTGTATTGTCACCAACCGTATAATAGCAATAAGCTCTGCTATCCCCGGAATTCCTGTTGTCACTGGATACGGAAACGCTCGACTACCAGATTCTATCCATCTGAGCCACCATGAATAAGCTCTCAGGTGTAACCCAGTTGAATGCATTATGGTTTGTGAATTAGGTTGATCCTAGCATCAGACGCATAAGCTCGGTCTGCTTACTAGTGTCATCTCTATACACAATTGCTTAACAGAATCCCTTTGTCAGCTTTTACGATTTACTACTTGTGTATGGAATTGAGTGACTAATACACGTATCACCAACCCCAATACTAGTAGAAGAATTATTATTAGGTTAATTCAAATGGCCAGTTGAATAACCCAGTAATAATCTTAGATGATAAGAACAATAGAGATAATCGACAAGAAAAATCAACTTAAAATAAACTTGTGAAAAGAATCAGAATTCCATTATGAAAAATCAGGACTTTGAAATCATCCATAATCTGTAAAAGCTACACATGGATTTACTAAAATCCATGAAAAATATATGAAATAAGAAAAAAAAAAAAAATTGGTTTTCCCTTAAAGGAGTAAACCCTAAGATATGGAATAAAACCTTTCCACTCCTCATTTTCTATGTATTTTTCTATCTGCCAAAAGTTAATTTCTAAACTCGGCAATCTCTAGGCTTTATATAGGCCTGGGAACAAATCTTACGCCCACGCAATATCCTCATCGGATAAGGAACCAAAGTCGGTCAACAGTTTTGAATATGAGAAATTAAGTAATTTTATTCCAGTATGTCGCGGTGTATCTTAATTGTGCGTGTCACGACTTCTGATTGGCTGTATTACTTGCCTGATCCACGTGTCTCAATTCTCCTCCCAAGAGCTGATTAAACATCAAACTTCATTACCAACTCCTGCACCGGATTCCCACTTTAACCTACGCGTAAATCTTTTCAGTTGCTCGGAAATCTTCTCTGTTCATTATCTCGGCGACAAGCTAGGCTTTCCCGGTTAAGAGAACTGGTTCGAAAACATCAGATGCAACACGCCTTTTCTTTACCTTCCCTGACTTCTCGTTCATCTCTGTTGTACTCGAGCTTTGCCATCAGTCACCGGCCATCGAGTCCACTACATCCACCGAGTTAACAGCATGAGTCTTGTTCACATCAAACCATAACCATCAGCTTCGTCAATAAATTCATTGCCCGATAATCACCACCACTTCCAAGCTCATCTCCATGCCAAGTCTTGTCCACAACCCGAGTAGCGGCACCATCTTCTCTCTGTTCTTCCGTCAATGGAAGCTGCAAATGCCATCACTGTCCCATAACCCCATCGCTGCCATCGAACTCCAACGCTGTTTCTTCTGCCAAGCTCAAACACGAGCTTCTTCCATTCGTGCCAGCATCACCTGCAACTAATAATCATCAGCTAAGCTCATTGAGTCTCTCTATTGCAGACTCATTCCCTGTTTCCTAACTTCCTCCATTACAGATTCGATCTCGTCTTCAACTTTAAAGGCAGTGACCAGTAGAGACTACCGATCAATCATCGGTGATAATGGCAGCAGCCATATTACACTCCCAAGCTCGAATGTCACTGATTTACCTAAATCAAGCTAGCACCCATGTTTTCTACTACTTTCAATGACCGAGTGGTGTGCTTGGAATCAAGAATTATTTCAGATTGATAACCATCAACAACATGATCAATCATGATCATCAGCGCATGTTCTTCATGGTAGATGCGAAGAGGAGGAGGAGGTGCCCTGGGTAGATTAGCTGGGGGCCTTCAACAGCTTTACAATTCTGGCTTCCCCTAAAGTAAAAGACATGACTTCCTTTAGCAGTTACTTTGAAACAGTCCACCCCTTAGCAGGATGACTGCCCCTTAACGTACAGTAAGGTGCCAATAGCACTTGGCCTAGAAAAGACCATTTTGCCCTTTTGGTCTTCAAAGTTCTTGTTTTGCTCATAACTTCTTCATACGAACTTAGAATGACTCAGTTCTTTCGCCAATCTTCTTGTCCTCTACAAAATGATGACTAGAAATCCTCCATTTGAACGAGTTCCACTGGGTCTTTAACCCTTCTCTACTTGTAGCTAGCTTCTTTTATTGCCCAATTAAGTGCCAATTCACTTCTTTTGGATGATTCACCTAGCAAAACATAAATAAAACAAAACAAACTTAATATACAATAATCTTGCAAGAAACTAAGCAATTACTAGCATGGATTCCATACTAAATATATGCACTTAACAGACGGTCGTGCTGTGAGACCTCGGATCGATGTGGATTACTCAGAAATAGCAGTAAGTCTTCGGGGCGGAGAATCCAGAAGTAAGGATTATAGAATGATACCGAACACTGTAAAGTCCCCGACTGTTTCTTTGGTGAGTTGTTAGCATTCCCTATACCATGACTTTTTCTTGTCCGTGCAATTAGGATCATGAAACCAATGTTTATTACTTCGTCTCAGAACTTTGCCCCATCGAGCCTTGACGGTCTTAAATTAACTGCTGCTGAACAAACAGTCTCTGAATCGAGCGTTGAAGAAGAAGTTGACGTAAGTACCTCTTCCTATAATCGTTCATAGCACTCCTTGAATGAAATATTAATAATTGTTGCTGATGTATCCAGGAGGAGATTTCGTGGATGAACAAAATATTGACAATGCTCATTCTTCCTTGGAAAATGGTGAGACGGAGAATTCTCAAAACCCAAACCGAATGAAGGAAATAATGCTACTAATGGTGATTCCGGCAATATTGATCATCCGAACGGCTTAGAGACCCCTCAAGTAAGTATTCTCCTGTGAAATTGATGATTTGGGGATGAATAAATTAGAACCCACATGAACGAATGAGAAATTTTGCCGAAATATGTCACCAGAAAAATCTAGACTTCAGTCTTTCAGTAAAAACGTTGTATAATCTTCATCCGATATCGTATTTTCGCGATCTACTCATGTTTTTTCATGCCCAGGAAATTTTCAAGCTTTATTAACAGAAGCTTTTTGAGTTTTGAGCATGTTTAGGGGACTAAATAGGCGAAACAGTAAACTTCTAGGAAACTTCCAGAAAATTTTCAGTTGGAATGTAGTCCAATGTTTTGGCCACATCTCTTTACTCGTTTATCCAATTGTTATGAAATTTTGATATGTTGTATAGAACATCCATACGAAGAGAATGGTATATTACTAAACCTTGGATTCCTCACCAATTTCTCCCAGTTCGTCGTCTTATACAAGGCAGTGTAAAATCCCCACATACGAGCTTGTTGCCAAACGTGTTTTATGACTTTCACGCTATTTGCTCATGTCTTGAATGCATAGATAGAACTTAGATAGTTTTAGTTCACTTACATTCTGGATTTTATGATTTCCTTTTGATTTTCATGCTTGGAGCGTCCTAATCCAGCGTAATCTTCATGTTAGGTGCCAAATGTCGAAGTAGAGAATAATGGAGCCAATGATGATTCAAACCATGTGGCGAATCGAGTTGATGATGTTACCATCTCTGTACCTCAATGCCATGAGAATGTTGCTACTGAAGTTGTCGAAGAGAATGAAGCTCAAATCACCATTACTGCAGGGATAGAAGAAACATGACCCAAAATGGAAGAGATTGCTCCAATAATAGAAGAAACTGTTCCCACGAATACTGAAGTTGCTCCAATGATAGAGAACCGCATGATTGTGCATAAATATTCTACTGCAGGGATTGTTTGTGTGCCTCCGTTTGGTGAGTTACTCTCGTTTCATGAATTAGTTGGTGGATTTAGCATTCCTACTGTGTATGCCGGCATGTATGAGGAGCTATGAAAGAGGTATGGTCACATTGTTGTTAATAAAGATTCCAAACGAAGTTACTTCTTGACAATGCAAGTGGGAACCATCTTGCACGTCATAGACGACATACGAACCAGAGCTAGAAGTACCGTCACTCCAGATGTACTCTTTAATTGGGAGTATAACCTGAAGAATTTTGAGGAGCTGGGTTTCAATGTGGGATGGTTTCGTGAGAGAATTGAAGCCTTCAAGGAAGCAGTCGAGAAGAATGTATCTCTAATAAGTGATGCTGTGATGAAGAAGGAGGCTAAAGTCGCCCAGTTGATGGAAGAGTTGGAGCGGGAGAAAGCAGCCTTGCGAGACCTGAAGATTGCAGAGGAGAAAAAAATATTTCTTTGCTGATTTCCTTTAGTTTCCTTTCCATAATCTCTTGAACCTTGAACTTCTGAGAGATGTGAGGTTTTACTTTGGATTTGATTTTTGATTGGTTTTGGATAAGTGAGTGATTGAGGATTTTCTTTTGGATTTGATAGAGATTTTTCTTTGAATAAAAGAACTTTGATAAATTACTGAATTCAAATACTGGATGCAAGTATTGCAAACGTTTTGGAGGAATTGAAAATACAGGTGAAAGAAAATCCTAAAATGCATTGGGCGTCTCGAGCATTTGTTCGTGCCTTGAGCAAATAACACCCCAAGACGCTGAATGCCTCAGGCGTCAAAGGCTTTGAGCCAATTCTCATGTATCACTGGCATACTGGTCTTGCCATCCATGTTGATCAGTTTGTAGTATCCACCAACCACGGAATTAGCGACCATAAAAGGCTCTTCCCAGTTAGAGTTTCTTGCAGAATGGAGTTTGCGTTTAGTTGCTTTAAGAACTAAATCCCCTTCATGAAATTTGTTAGGCTTGATCGTTCGTGCCCTGAAGATCTATTACTGATTCGGCATTCCTCTGATGATGGGGTTCCATGCTCGTGCGGTCGAAGCTTTCTGACTTTTTGGCACATATGGACACTCATGCAAAGTTACAGGAGGATATCCGAGGTATTCTTTGTCATACTTGTTAATCATCTCAGCAATAATTTTTTTGATGAGATGCTCAACTTGAAGAGGCTCCATATTTAACCATTTAGTAAAATGTTGTTGAGGTGAGACTAACCACTCATAGCGTTTGGTGAGTGCTAGGTTATTAGCAAGATTGAGTCCCCGGACCAAGGTAGCATGTTTGAAAGTTGATAATATGGACGCATGAGGGGAAATAAAACTTGCCTGAGTGCGGAACCTTTTGATGAAAGCATGCACATTTTCTTCAGGTTTTTGCATCAGTTCCATCAAGGATTTGACTTCCTCCATATACTCGAATGATGGAGTATCCTCTATTTCTTCTGAATCAGAGCTTTCTTCAATAAAGAAATGTGCGATTGAAGATGTTGGAGTTACTTTTTCAGCATGAATCCATGTTCGTCCAAGGATCATATCATATCCTGGGTCCCCCTAATTATGTGAAATTTGGTTTCTGCCCAGGTTGAACCAGTTTTCATCTTGAGAATGATGTAACCATATGCATCCCTGGAGACTCTTTCATGATCTCTGACTGAAACAGGAGCATGAGTGGCTTCTTGTCGATTGATGCCTGCAGAAGGGATGATATTGACAGCAGTGCCAATATCGACCAACGTTCGCCTGAATTCATTTCCTGTAAGATTGACTGTGGTGAGCAGTCCCTAGTCATACATCTCTTTGTCAGTGACTGGAGGCTCAGGGAGCGTTTCTGGAATGGACAGTCGTTTCCCGGACACTATATGGTTCAAAGACGCAAACATGTCCATCCTTTGAGCCTTTGATAGATAAAGCAATTCGCAGATGTGCTCGATCAATGACTGAATTGCTTCCTTGACTGGTTGTTCAGAGAGTGTGAAGGTTCTGATTGGGAGAGGATTCTTGTGTACTCCTTCAGTCCCCAGTTCTCCTGAATCGGCCTTTTCTTTGAATATGTGTTTCAAAGTTCTGCAATCACTTGTTGGATGACTGACATACCTATGAAATCGGCAGTATCACGGATTCTCAATTTCTTCCTCTGTCGGCTCTCTTATGACGGGAGGTAATTTGATCGCACCGTCTTGAATCCAGACTTCTAATAACTCGATCACCTCTTCAATGGGAAAAGGAAAGTCTGGTTCTTCCTTGTCATTCTGTTGACGCTGAGCCGGTACTCTTGTGTTTCAGCCTGACTGTCCTTCCTTGGTGTTTTTGTAGGATGGGATGTTGGAGCATTCTTATGATGTTGTGCTTCGGATTTCCTCTTGCTTCCTTCAGCAGCATTCATGGAAGGTTGGAGATTGTACTGTTTTTTGATCAGGCGCCTGGCACTGCCTCGAGTTTCTCGTGGTTCCTCGAATTTTGCAGTTCTTGTTCTTTCCAGTAAGGCTGGAGCAGTAGTTGTTGATCGCTTGGCTGCTTCATGAAGTTCATAGAAAGTCTGGAATCACAGATTCTCCAGTAAAGCTCTATAAACTGGGATCATTTCGTTGATGCACAAGTCCACCAATTGTTGTTCAGTGACATTAGGGTCATGACAATCTAAAGCTTGAATTCTGAACCTCTTCGCATAGTCGTTCGGATGTTCAGTGTTCTTCTGAGCCATTCTTCCTAAGTCAGAGAGAGTAATCTACTCAGAGACGAAGAGGTATTTCCTGTAGAAGGCATTAACCATTTCTCCCTAACTAGCGATGCTCCCAGGTACAATGTTGTTGTACCAGGTGTATGCTCGGCATGTCAGAGATTTCGAAAATTCCTTCAGATGGAAGACATGATTATGTTCGTGCTCTTCTAGTGCCTCCAGGAATTGAGAGACGTGTTCTCGAGCGTTCCCTGTTCTGTTGTATAGTGTGAACGTTGGGGAAGTGTAG
The DNA here is from genome assembly GCA_023531105.1 of Papaver atlanticum. Taxonomy (NCBI): domain Eukaryota; kingdom Viridiplantae; phylum Streptophyta; class Magnoliopsida; order Ranunculales; family Papaveraceae; genus Papaver; species Papaver atlanticum. The sequence continues at coordinate 1,026,661 of JAJJMB010003182.1, read as the reverse complement.
CCTTTCGGGAGAGGAATTATTTGTCTTTTCCTCAGTCCTCCATGAAGCGTTCCAGGTCTTCACGAGTGATGAAGCCTGTAGGTTCCTTCATTGGTGGGTTTTATGTAGCCTTGTGGACTTCATCATCATCTACTACATGGATCGGAGTGACTTCAGGATCAGCAGCTAAAGACGTTTCTTTGGCTTTTCCCTTCTCCCTAGTTTTCTCTGATATCTTATCAGTGAGAGTCTTGAGATAATTGCATAACTCCTTCTGAGTGTTAGCCATGTAAATCTGATTTTTGGCAAGAGTTTCTTGCACCTTCATGAGATCACCTATGGTAGGTGGATTTCTTCTGATTTCTTCAGGAGACCTGCCGAATAGAGGATTGTCTCCGATGTTGGTTTGCGTAGGAGTGGCATCGCCAGTGCTGTTGTTGGAAACATGAGTAGTTTCTGGAGTACCACCATTGTTGCTAGTGCTAGCGTTGTTTGGGTTAGGATTTGTGACTGAACCTGGCCTAAGATCAACCATTTTGTAAGAATTTGAGATTGTAACCAAGAGATTAATCTCCCAATGTGGTCGCCAATCTGTAGATGGGAAAAACAATTTGCTGGTGTTTTATGGAATGGAGAGATGACCGTGCGGATGGAGGCTCCTCAACCGAGCAAACTGCCTAACCTCAAACAGATGCACTGCATGGGAGTGCTTTGAGTTCGAGAGATCAATCTGTAGGACTCCGGCCTAAACCAAGACAATGGCCATTCCAGAGTCAATTCGGTCACAAAGAGGGAAGATGGTTGATCCGTAGGAGGGAAGCTGAGAAGCGTGTGAGATCAATGGTGATCAAGGATTGTGAATGTGTTGTGGGTTTCTGCAAGTTTTCTGTGAACTGTTGAGTTCGAATAAGTTTTGGTCGATTGATGGAATTCTTGAGAGTGATCTCGAAAAATTGTCCTATTCAATCGTGGATTCAGAGACTTATTTATATTGCTAGAATAGTAGACACATTGATCTCCAGTAAGTGCGATAGTTTCTCGAGTGAAAGAGTGGGAAAGTGGGAAATCGTGGTTTGACCAGTTCCAGGTCGTGCGGAGACTTGGTTGATTGTCCACCCACTACTTTGCTAACTCCCTCAACTGCTCGCATAACTTACTCATATTTCTCATCGTGGATGAACATATGTGTTGTAGACCGCCAGACCAAAACCCTAATTGATATCCCCCATGTGACGTGATTGATGTCTCACGAACGTGGAGTCTGCAAAGCAGACGTGTATTTGATTAGTCAGTCGTTGACTTGATTAGATGATGGGTCTAGGTATTGTTCAGTCGAGCATGATTGTTGAATGCTCTAGGATTCATGAATTGAACATGTCTCTGGGATGTATAGTTCTCGAATGAATGAATGATGTTGATATTGCTCGTCTGAGCAAATATTGTCCGATGAATTGTTGAATATTAATACTTGAATCAATGTTCGAGCATCGGTAAATTACTGAATATTGATAGTTGGATCAATATTCGAGCAACTGAGCAAGTATTGCTCATTCGATAAAGTACTGAATATTGATAGTTAAATCAATATTCGAGCAATTGAGCAAGTATTGCTCTCTTGATAAATTATTGGTAACATGACCAAATAATTAAAATATTGGTAAGGACCGAATATTATTGTATAATTAATCCAGATGTTGATTGCTGGATAAAATTATTAGTGTTTGAACTTGCTCAGAATTATAATTTGTGGAGCGTTTGTTAGAAACCCTAATTTTGATCAATTGCTAGTCAATTGATGATTTACTCAAAAATGGGTTATTGAGTGAAGGAGGGACCGACCACATGGGATGATGGTCGACCATGTAGCGCCCAAGTGCTCGAGTGAGCGTGCACCAAAGTCCTTTGTTGACTAGTTGGTGAAAGAATGATCAAATGCTGGTTTAATCATTTATTAAAATAGTGCCCATCTGAGCATTAGGTAATAAAACCTAATTATGGAGAAGTGAATGACTGACCAAGAGAGCATAGAACCGGCCCTTGATGGTGTGGGACTAGCTGACGGTCGATTGAGCAAATTCCAAGTTGGTTGGAAAGAGTTTGGACCCAATATATGAGCAATTAAGCAAATTAGGTCAAAATTATAAAGATGTGTGTGACCTGCTCCTTGCAAGCCTTAGGGCCAGCCTTGGTCGATCAAGGAAGCATGCCCGTGTCACCATAATGTCCGTGTCTCAGTCCTGAGAGTTTTAGTATTTTTTGGTGTGCGTTTGAGCAATATTTTGGATTTTCAGAAGAGTTTGATCTTTGACTTAAATTCTTGATTTTGCTCGAATGAGCAAGTATAACTTTGCCCATTTGTTCAATACTTTTAGAATATTAAAATAATAATATTAAATATTTTTCTTGAGTAGCCTGTCGGTCATGTGACCATTTGACTTTTTTTGCTTTTTCACCGTTTGAACAATATTCGAGAAAATATGGAAAAACCAGGGTTTTTGCTCAAACGGAGGAGTTTCATGAGATGAGGGAAATAATAATTATGAAAACAAGGGATTGCAAGGTGTGGGACCGGCCATGGCTATGGCATGGCCGGACGGCTAGGTAGCCCGGTCCCATGACACCTTCCCCTATTTTTATTATTTTTCATCTTTGAAGGAAAATATGGAGAAACCGTGAGTTTTGCTCAAACAAGGAAAGTTGCTCGAATGAAGGAGTCTTCATGAGATCATGAAAATAAGAAAATAAGAAAAAATAAAGGAAGAGGTGTGGGGGACCGGCCGGTCGGTGGGCCCGGTACCTCGGCGCCTCTTTTATTTTTTTATTATTATTTTCTCTCTCCTATTTTGCGTGGGTTTCCTCGTTTGTCCATATTTTTTTAATGCTCGTTCGTGCATCATCGTTGAGTACACTGCACTATTTTCTTGAGGCTTACTCGGTGATAGTCCGGACGCCCGATTGTTGGATATTTATTACTAATTCATGGAATTCAGTCGGGAAGAATCCATGAAACGGAGTAAAAAATGGATTAATTATCTATTACTAATTCATGGAATTCAGTCGGGAATAAACCATGAAACGGAGTAATGAGATAAAAATGGTTATCTATTACTAATCCATGGAATCAGCCGGGGATAGCCATGGAACGGAGTAATGAGATAAAATAGATTATTTTCTAGGAATTCAGTTGGCGAATGACACTAGAATTAATCTATTGCAGAATCGAGATATGAGATAATTGAAGCATCATACTCGTTTTGAAGGGTGTGTATAGTCAGGGAACAACGAGCGCGTGACGTCCTGAAGGCGTTAACCTCTCTAACAAACAATTATGTCTAAATAACCGCCTGATTCTATACACGGTCTCTCTACATAGTCAGGGAACAACGAGCGCGTGGCGTCCTGAAGGCTTTAAGCCCTCTAACAAACAATTATGTCTAGAGAACCGCCCAATCATTATTCTATGTAGAGGTGGGTCTCTCTATGTAGTCAGGGAACAGCGAGCAACGTGACGTCCTGAAGGCGTTCAGCTCTCTAACAAACAATTATGTCTAGGGAACTGCCCAATAATTTGATTCTACATAGAGGTCATGATGAAATGTGCAGCATCGAACGCTCAACTAGGAGGCCTTTCGAGAAATATATTCATCATGGCTCTTAGAGGAATGTTCGCTCGGTCACAGATCGTGAAACGGTTCACGGATCATAAAATATGAATCGTCACATGCGTTCCTGAAGCCGGGTCAGAAACATGCAGTATCATGATTTTACGATTTTAGCCCTTGTTGAAAATCCACCATCAACAAGTTGAGACCAAGAAGACTACCCCTAGCTACTTAGTTCCCTCAGTATCCCTGCGCCTTCGTCTTCTAGAGTCACGCACGTGAATAACAATTCCTTTGGATCGTATTCCAAATATCAAAAGAAGAATCTGTTTGGTAACCACTCTAATCAATCTTGCTAAAGATAAGATGAGTTGTTGACAAAGGCTCTTATGTTTAATCTAATAAACTCCTTTGTCTGGTTAGATCAATCTATCCAATAACTACCGAAATAGTTTAGATTTGCACTCAATCAATATAGATCTCACGCAACTAATCAATCAGATCTATCAAGGATAAACCGATTCTATTTGGATCCCAGCCGATCAAGGTTTCTGCATTAAATCCACAAGATATGAAAACTAATAAGAACTCTTCTTCGTCTTCAAATATTCTATTGCCTTCAAATACCTGCACAACAACACTTGAATCCTCTTGTGATCAATCACATACATAACGGAGTCTGTTAACAATGGATTAACACAAGATGTCTTTAGATCTAAGAATAGTTCTAAATATCCCGTCGATACTTTGATCTAGTCTGAGTGAATCTTATATCAGAAAAGAAGATTCTCAAGAATAAACAAACTAGGTGTAATCAAAGTTTCAACAACCATTAGTCATCAAATCAATAATCGAAAACTAATAACACTGCAATTATCTAGTTTTCCACCAACGGTGTTCGTAGAGCTTCTTGATCCCACAGAAGTCTTTAAACGAGCGGTCGTAAGAGATTTTACCTAATTAGGATACTTTCCTCTCTGAATAGACGACTCCACCAGAAACAACAAGAAATGAAGTTTGCCTGGTTCTTAGGATTTTTTGCTAGAAATGCAAACTTAGGTATTTATAGACCAAGGTTGTTTGGACACAAAGGAATTTCTAAAACCGAAAATATTCTTAAGATATGCAATGAATGCCCAAATTCAGTTTTCCTAATTCCAATAAATGTTGTCCAATATTTTCCGAAATCTCTCATGTAAAATCTCCAATTAGTAAATTCACATTACTAATTTTTATTCTCTAGAGCTATGCATTAATTGCTGGTAATTAAAGCATATAAAACCAAAAACCTTAATTAAAAGATTTACTTAAGTTCAAAGTAAATCTACTTAAGTTACTTCTCATGTTCAAAGCATGTTGACATCTTTACACAACAAATCCTAATTCTTAATCTACTTAAGTTCATGAAGAAAATATGTAATTCATGGAAAAACGGATTTGCATCTTGGAATCAGTTCTACCACACTTCCAAACAAGTTTAGAATTGGTTCCACTAAAATTCCAAGACTACTATGTGATCGGTCATACCAAGGCACAAATCACAATGGTTAGTTGTGATCGGTCCTACCAAGTCACATACATGGGTTCGGATCGGTTATACCAATCACATGGATCGGTTCTACCTAAACATGGTATCTACTTGTGGTCGGTCATACCAGTCACTAGGATCGATCATACTAATTACAAGGATGGGTCACTCAACCTCTTATGATCGGTCACACCAATTACCAGAATCGGTCACACCAATTACCAGGATCGGTCACACCAATTACAAGGATCGATCATACCATCTCATGGTGATTACTTAGGATCGGTTACACCAATTACCAGAACCGGTCATACCAAATCATAAGTCTAGGTATTGTGATCGGTTATAACAAGATACATAACCTGAGTTAAGATAGGTTCTACCAACTCACACATATTGGTCAACCAAAGAATATGCAATGAATAGCCGAACCAATATACCTATTGATTTCCCTTTCAATTCATGAAACAAGTTCACGAACCTACTTCCTTTAAACAAATGTAAAACATTGTTTCCTAGGATGAAATCTTCACCATAAACCCATACACATAATCATAAAACTATATACAAGATTATGTCGATGTCATATCTACGAAGTTCAAAAGATAAGCGTTATACTTCGTAATATAATTCCTTAATACTATGACCATACTATTATGATCATGTCTATCCACTATAGTATTATTTATATAAAGCTTCGCATGTTATGTTTTCAATATATCACGACTTGAAAGATACGTTAGGAATTGAAACAAGTTCAAGTCAATATTACTAACCTCAAGTGGAAGGATGATGTCGTCGTTGTATTCGTTACTTCTTCTCATTCTTCATGTCTTCAGAGTAGTACTTGTATGTCTCAAAAAACCTAGACTTTCTAGTCTAACCTAAACGAAGTTGACTCTAGTATTTAATCAAGCGACTCTAGATGAGTTTTGATACTAAAATATGACAACCAAACTTGACATACCAACGCTTGGTGGGTTCAACCGAGCTATGCTCTAATATTAGGTATTTCGCGTCTTTGCCTGCTCTAATACCAATTGAATATATGGATGTACCAAAATACCCCAACAACTTTTTCTTAGGCAACCTTTATGGACTAAAATCAAATACAATTCCGAGAGTTCAACTTAATGAATCTCAATCAAAGAATTATATGAAGAGTTTATATATGTTTCTCCCACAATCAAAAAGTTAATAGAAGCCAGTCTGTGAACGTGATTATGTGTAAGATTACTTGGACGATTCCAAAGATCAATATCCAAGAATCAATCAAGTCATATCCAACAAACAAGGATGCATATATCTACTTTGATTGATTAATGTACAACCTGTGATATTTCAATTCTAAAGATAAACAATATAATGCAGAAAAATAAATAACACAGACACCTGAATTTTGTTAACAATGAAACTGCAAATACAGAAAAACCTGAGGACCTAGTCCAGATTTGAACACCAAAATGTATTAAGCCACTATTGACAGTAGCCTACTATTATAACTTCGGTCTGGAATGTAGTTGAGGCCGAATTAAACCGTCACAACAATTAAGTTACAATCGTGCTCCTTACGCCTCTTGAATTCCAACAAGACTCTGCGCAATTGATTCCCTTAGCTAACGTCCTTTATAGTCGAAGAGTTGCTTCAACTCAATAAAAGACTTTAAACCAATATGCCTCCCACAAATAAGCCTATTTGTGATTTCCGTTCTCATCAAAGATCAAGGTGAGGTAGAAAATCAATTGTAATAGACAAAGTCTAGAAAACCTCAAAACCTGGTCTTATGACTCCCGAAGAGCAACCTAGATTATTATTCACATCACAAGTCGAAACTTGTGGATTCACAAAGTCTGAGACGAAGATACTTTGTGATTTCTTTCTATCTTGTTTGTCGGAGCAAGCTCACTAATCAAAACAAGTTCAGGATACACGAACTATCAAGATAAAGATAGTTGGATCTGGCTTCACAAATCCTTAGGTGAAGTTGTTAGAGCATAGCTCGGTTGAACCCACCAAGCGTTGGTATGTCAAGTTTGGTTGTCATATTTTAGTGAGTCAAAACTCATCTAAGAGTCGCTTGATTATGTCCTAAAGACAACTTAGTTTAGGTTAGACTAGAAAGTCTAGGAATGTCGAGACATACAAGTATTACTCGAAGACCTGAAGAACGTGAAGAAGTAACGAGCTACAACGACGACATCATCCTTCCACTTGAGGTTAGTAATATTGACTTGAACTGTTTCATTCCTAACGTATCTTTCAAATAGTGCTATATTGAAAACATAACTGCGAAGCTGTGTATGGATATATTACTCTAGTAGTGAGACATGATCATATGATCATAGTATTAGACTATGAAGTCTAACGCTTATCTTTTGAGCTTCGTAGATATGACATCGACATAATCTTATGAATGTTGTTATGATTATGTGAATGGGTAAAGGTGAAGATCATCCTAGGAAACAATGTTTTACATTTTTTTAAAGGAAGTACATTCATGAACTTGTTTTATGAATCGAAAGGGAAATCGCTAGGCTTATTGGTACGACTTTGAAAATCTTTGGATTACCAATATGTGTGAGATGGTAGAACCGATCGTAACTTTGTTATGTATCTTGGTACAACTAATCACAATGCCTGAATTATGATTTTGGTATGGCTAGTTTTGATTAATTAGTTTAACCGATCCTAAGTAATCACCTGAGATGGTATGATCGATATTTGTAATTGGTGTGACCGATCACAGAGAAGTTGTGTAATAAATCCTTGTAATTGGTGCAACCGGTCCTAGTAATTGGTGTAACTGATCCTGGTAATTGGTGTAACCGATCCTAGTGACTGGTGTGACCGATCACAAGCAATACTATGTGTATATGGTAACCGGTCCTGGTAATTGATGTAACCGATCCTGGTAACTGATGTAATCGGTCCTGGTAACTTGTGTGACCGATCACAAGTGCTTCCATATTAGGGTATAACCGATCCCAATGATTGGTAGAATCGATTGAACCCATGGATGTGATTTGATATTTGATCAATCACATAGTTGTCTTGGAAGACTGATGAACCAATTCTAAAGCACATGAAAAAAACCCCATATTTCTCAACTCCAGAGGTCATACTAAAGCACATGAAAAAATAGACCGTATTTCTCAACTAAAAAAAAAGAGGATTGAAGGGAAGAGTAAATCGTTCTATGACTACCATGAAACAACTGGTCACCACAAAAATGATTGAATTTTTTTGATGAGATTCATTGATGATGTGGTAAAGAAAGGGAACCTTATTGAGTTCATCATGCAAGAACCAGTAGTTCAGAACAACATGTTTCCACCGAGACATGTCAAAGGTGGCAATAAACATAATCTACTCTGCACCTCGAGATGAAAATGATGCTCACATTGATCTGACTAACAAGAAGAGAAAACTATGTGAAGTCAATGTCACCTACTTACACCCCAACTCTGAAGGACTATTGTTATCACCAGATGACATAAGATTTACTGCTAAGGATCTGGCCGGTGTAAGTTTTCTATACTCGGACGCCTTGGTAGTTGAACTAGTCATTGACGGATGCGATTCTAGAAAGATAGTCATAGATCAAGGGTCGACTTATGATATTATATATCTTCAGGCAGCAGAAAAGATACATCTCCCTAAAGAATGAGCACTAAGAGTCAACAACTCAACTATTTTGGGTTTCAATGGTTCAAGGACTTATCCAATGGATGAGATCACCATGACAATGGAAGCCGGCCCTATCAAGAAAAATATCGCCTTTTTGGTATTTAACACTTAGTCACCCTACAATGTAATCTTGGGGAAAGATTAGGTCCACGCAATACAAGCCTTACCATCCACATACCATCAAAAATTGAAGATCATGACCAGTTCATGGGAATACGTAATCAAGGGCAATCAAGTTGTTTCTAAATAACTAGTTGTTCTGTCTCCAGCTCAGCAAGAGGGCCCGAATGAAGGTTGAAGGAGATAACAATTAAAGCTGCTACAGAGAATAGCGAAATTAGAAAGAAAACTTGCTGAACTACACTCCTTAGCATCCATCTCAGAAAGGGTCTTGACAAAAGAACCTGAAAAAAAAAGTAATACTTGAAAGTCCAGGTCGAGAGTTCAAAGAAGAGGTAGTAGAGTTCCTAGAAGAAGTCGACCTGGGTACAAATGATGAACCAAAGATTACCTTTGTAGAGAAGGATCTACCACCTGTATAAAAGCTGAGCATGATCGAGCTACTAAAGCAGAACATCGACATCTTTGCATGGAAGAGTTAGATTATCGAACCATCCATTCCTTGTCATTCGTGTGTACTGACCCAATTATTAGACCTGTGAAGCAGAAAAAACTAAAAATTGCAGACAAGATGTACAATGCTGTCAACGCATACGTCGAAAGAATGCTGCAGGCCAACATAATTAGAGAATGTCAATATCCTACCTGGATATCAAATATAGTCGTTGTCATGAAAAAATGGAAAAGTTAGAGTATGCATTGACTTTAACAATCTTGACAAGGCATGCCCTCAAAGCAGTTATTCTCTCCCGGACATGGATAGGATATTAGAAACTATGACAGGCTATAAACGATTATCCTTCATGGATGGTTATTCGGGCTACAATCATATTCCGATGAACCCAACAAATGAAGAGCACACGGCGTTTATCACAGATAAATGACTATACTACTTCAAATCCATGCCATTAGGTCTGGAAAATGTAGGCAGTTATTGTCAAAGATTGGTAAACAAGATGTTCAAAGACCTGATTGAAGACACGATGGAATGCTACGTAGACGATATGATCTTCATAAGTAGAAAAGAAACATATCATCACTCATACATGTTGAAAACATTCTCTATCCTGAGGCAGTACAGAATGAGTTCAAATGTGCTTTTGGTGTCCAAAGTGGAAAGTTCCTCGGTTATATGGTCACCAGAAACGGAATTGAGGTCGATCCTACAAATATCAGAGACATACTTGATATGCCACCTCCGACCTGTAAGAAAAATATTCAGATGCTAACCGGAAAGCTAGCCGCACTAAACAGGTTCATCTCCAGACTATCTGAAAGGTGCAAACATTTCTTTAAACTGCTACGGAAAAAGCAAGGATTCGAATGGGACGCCAAGTATCAGGCAGTTTTTGAGAAGATTGAAACGTACCTATCATCCGTGCCAATCTTTTATTCCCCAATGCCAGGTGAAGAGCTATACCTCTATATAGCCAACACTCCAACTACTACACGTATAGTGCTGGTCAGACTCAAATAAAACAAATAAAAACCAATTTACTTCATCAGCAAAATTCTCACAGGCCCATATAAACTAGGTACTCACAGCTCAAAAAGTGATCTTTTCTATTTAATATTCCTCAATCAAATTAAAGTCATACTTCTCGAGCTGGAAGATAAACATTGTCACGGAGTACCCACTCGAGAATATGATATGTAAAGAGAATAAAATATGAAGACTTGCCAAATGAAAAATTCACTTGAATCAATTCGGGTTGACCTACATCTCCAGGAAGGCAATAAAGGGGCAAGCAATAGCAGATTTTCTGGCAGGCTTCCCAGTTGAAGATCATAACTTCGACCTCAGATTCTGTGAGGAACAACGCTAGGAACTCCACCTATACCTGAACCAGAAGTGTTACCCGTGAACGACGAATTATCACTTCAAACACTTGGGTTTGGAAAATCTACGTGGACGGATCTTCAAATGAAAGAGGTGGAGGAGCTGGAATGGTCATCATCACCCCAGAAAATAGCTTTAGCCCAACTAACAAAGAAGATGTTTATGAAGCACTAATATAGGGGCTTTTATCTGCTAAAAGCCTTCAGCTCAGAGAGTTCATTTTTTATACCGACTCTCGACTGACACCAAAGCAAGTAAGAGGACAGTTCGAAGCAAAGAATACCAAGATGGTCCAGTATAGAGACTTACTGAGCAAGCTCATCTCAAGCTTCGAGAAAGTAATTATAAGTCATGTAACGAGGAAAAAGGTCGCTCATGCAGACACACTGGCTCTCCTAGGAACTGTAATACCCGGGGTATGCACAAAAACCATAAATGTGGGAGTTCTAGAAGTTCCTGCCATCGACCTTGCCAAAAATGAGCTAGTTGGAATGCAAATCCAGACTTCAAATTTAACACAAGAAGAAGCAGATGAGTTTTGGATGAAAGACATTTACAACTATCAGAAGACTACGAAACTTCCAGATGACTCAGAAGGAGCAAGGAAAGTTGTGGTCAGAGCTGCAAGGTATCACCTGATAGGCAACGATCTATACAGAAGAAACAATGTATGGACTCACTTCTGAGATGCGTAACTGAAAAGCAGGGGAAGCTCATAATGGAAGATATACACTCGGGTGATTATGTGAATTACGCATGGAAAAGATCCCTAGCAGATAAAGCCCGATTTCAAGGATACGTCTGGCCAAAAATGGGGGATACAACTGACCTGATAAAAAAAACATGTGACAAATGCCAGAGATAAGTCTAAACTTTAAACTTACACAAAGCATACATCGATCTCCCAACTCGTCTATCAGATTAGAACCAGAGCATTCATCTCTACCTTTTAACTGGAATAAAATCATACATCTTAAGCTCTTCATTTATCTTTAAACTCAAGGAAATGTGTATTCCTAATTATTTTTTTCCTTTCAATATCCATATCCTACAGCCGATGCTTAAAATAGACATGTTTAAAAGCTTATCCCGGGTCTATGAGAAACTCTTAAGCTTATGACTCGATCCTAAGATAATATATAGATCCATATTTCAGATATGTTAATCCGTATCACCTGAACTATGGATAGCTTGTTACAAGACTCATGATGTCCGAAAGTAACACTACCTAGAAATGCATACAGATATGCTAGCAAAATACACGCACCAACCGAGATGCAACACAATGTGCTAAGTCCATGTCCATTCGTCTAATGGGAACTGGACATTATGGGATCATTCACAATGGTAAAGTATCTACACTCATATCTCATAACTAAATGAGTGACGGATCGATTTACTGCTCAGAGCTACTCATAACACTATACAAAAATAATTAGCAATTTGGAATCTCTGATCTGAAAATATCTGGGAACTAACTCACCTGGGATGACACAATTTCTAGGCGGTAGAAGATTATTTATAGTCGCTAAAGACTACTTTTCAAAGTGGGTTGAAGCGAAAGTTTTGGTTACAATCACAAAAAAGGATGTTCGAAGAAATTTGTCCGGGAACACATAATCTGCAGGTTTGGAATGCCAATGGCACTAGTAGCAGACAATGGTCCACAATTCAAATCAACAAATCTGGAGTCATTCTGCAGAAGCGAGAACGTCCAATAAAAGTATCCTAAACTCAAAACCTTTCTTCTTTTGATCAAAAATAAAGAGAGGGAGGAAGATTTCAGATTATATCTCCTGTCCTCTTAAGACAAAAGCTCTATGGATCTCGAACTCTTACTCATAATTAATAACTTATACCTCTTATCTCTGAGCTTTATTTGATAACCGAAGACTTATATCTAAAAATGTCTGAACAATGATCTGAAACACGGGTTCAGTACACCATATTACCCACAAGGTAATGGTCAAGCAGAAATCTCCAACAAAACTCTACTGGCGAACATAAATAAGAAGTTGGATAATGCAAAAGGCATGTGGCTAATATTCTCCATGAAGTACTATGGGCTTACAAATCTACAAAAAGGATCTCCACACTTGAATTGCCCTTCTCATTAGCATTTGGCATGGAAGCAGTCTTACCCACCGAGATGAAGTTTCCAACTGCAAGGCCATTGGCAGTAACCTCTGAAATGAACGATGAGCTCATCTAAAAAGCCTAGAAGAGATCGACCTAAAAAAGAGAAAAAAAATCTGATTCAACTGGAAAAGCATCAGAGAAGCATGAGGAAAAACCAGAAAGCTGTAAAACCCAGAGAGTTCAGCATGGAAACCTAGTGTTCAGAGAAGTACTACCGAACATCCCTAGGTACAAGCTTAGAAAGCTTGCAGTGACCTCGAAAGGCCCCTATGTAATCTCCAAAAACATAGGTCGGGGAGCATACAGGTCAAACAATTTACTAAGGGAAGATCTAATCTACCCATACGATATCTCTCATTTAAAAAAATATTGTCAATAGTTGTAACTACAAGCAACATAAAGAACATATCTTTTTATCGAAAGATCTAGAACATATCAATTTACTATCTGAAATAAGTGTTTGTAGCCCCATGGGCAGATACCAGTTTTAAGTACATTATTTACTACCAGAAAGGCATAATATTTACATTTACTGTTCCTTATACATTTCTAGACGAATAGTCTTCTGCCTGAAGTTTCTTCAGAACAGGTACCCTGGAACAAGACTCAAAAATCGTACACGGAAATAGAGAAGTGCATAGACACTAACAGATAAACCTGTGAAGCACAAGATGCTCACATAACTAAAATTTAAGAGAAAATGAAGTATACGGATACTCGCTAAGTCTTAGAAAAACAGAAACGAAGTACGAGATACTCATTTAAAGGAAATGAAGTACTTGATACTCATTTAACACGAAGTGAAAACACAAGATTCTGACTTTATCTCCAAAATGAAGTAGGAAAATACTCATTAAAAAACCGAAGTGAAGTATTCAAATACTCGCTAAAGAACTGGTGAAACACAAGATGTTACCAGAAACACCATAAGTGAGGATTAGTTAAATTTTTTCACAGTGCTTGAAAATCTTATATCTCAAAAAATTTGGTCGAATAACTCCAAAAGGCAACATATGATCCACCTAGTCGTAGGGGTTCAATTAAACCAAAGACACGCTATAAAGAGCTAAAGAGAAAAAGGACCCATCCTGGTGAGAGAGCAGCCGAAAATAAGATTAACTGCCCTAAGCTCCGAACCAGTAGATGACAACACATAACAGACCCTGGCCAGATACCCTGAAGTAAGAACAGTCCATCACACGCTATAGTTCGACGTTGCTGCCATCGATAACGTCGCAGGAAAAATCTCACAAAAAGCTTAAAAATAGCTCGAACAACATCCAAAGAGGAAAGATATATAAGATAAGCAACCAGCTGAATTGTACATAAAGGAAAAAATAGGTCGTAAAAGTGACATGTGCGATCTATAAACCTCACCTTACCAGGTCGAAGAAGTAGATTTGAGAAAGCTAAGAAATTGAATTCAAATCATCGAAAGTCCGCGTCCAAAAGAAGGACTAATACAAAGAGACCTAAAACCAGATCGAAATATCTTGCAACATGTCAATTATCTCTTAAAAATGCCAAGGGTTAAAAGAACCATAGTCACGGGTCGACATTAATTCGAAGGATTTACAAATTAAAAAATCCTAGTCAGGTCGAGGACCAAGGAAGAAGGTCAAAGGTCAACAAAATGACATGCGACAAACCTCAACCTGAGAGTATAAATCTGGTCAATCATATTTGAATATTACGGTCTGAAGTAAAACTATGATCTGAACATAACCATAAAATATCACACGGAAAAAACGCAGGTCGACCCAGAGACGAAATTCAGGTCGATAGGTATCCAAAATCCCCAAAACAAAATAGGCACAAACGAAAAAGCGGATATTAGCTTACCACAGAGGTCAAAATAGACCCAAAATCACATCTCTACCTATAAAGAGTCAGATAGATGTATCACGATTTGGAAATTAAAATAAAGACTAAGTCACTAAAAAACAAACATCCAATATTCAAGACCCGTTAGAGGTCAGAAACCATTACAGGTCGAGAAACTCAATAAGTTCGGTCCAAAAGGAAAGTTTGGGATAAAAGATTAACTTTGTCTCATTATCTGACTTAGATCGTAAATAAGGTCTTCAAGTCCAAAAGAAAGGTTAAAATTCCGGGTACATTATTTATATGTCTTTACTTTTGAAACCCAATAAATATATCCTTATACAATAATAAATATGTTCATACTTTTTAATAATCTTATCCATTTAAAATTAGATTACCTTAATACACTCATCCATATAATATTTTTCTTGATTTCAAAATGTAACAAATTTTTTCCTCTACCACTTCACCACCACCACTACCACCAACATTCAACTACCATTCCACCACCACCGTTCAACAACCACCACCTACCAACCGCCACCACCACTCCTTCACCACCACTAGTCCATCGCCGTCACCACCACTAGCCTGTCGCCGTCGCCGCCACCGCCACCGTCATTGTCGCCGCCACCACTGGTTCAGATATTTTTGTATCAACAACAGTAGTTGATCCAAATAAAAATATAACCAACAGTAGAAGTTGATCCAATTTAGGGGATTAACAATGGTAGTTGATCCAAAAAAAAGGAGGATCAATAATAGAAGTTGATCCAATTTAGGGGATCAACAACAGTAGTCGATCCCATAAACTGAATCAACAATGGAAGTTGATCCATGTAAATAGAGTCAACAACCAAAATTGACACAAAAAATTGACATACGAATGAGTGAACTTGGCGTGAGTCGAACACGCATCATCTGACATGGAGTCAGTCATGCTACCATTGCACCACAAATTCAACATTTGAAGAATTTACATCTATAAAAACAAGAATTTAAACTACAAGCATAATTATACTCATCTAAGGAAATGTGGTCACCATAGCAACAAGCACCAACACTATGTTGGAACATCCACCACCACTGCCGCAAACACAAACAACCACCACTACAACTATACCTTCCACCACCATCAAAAACATCCAATACAAATACAATTATAATAATATCATTACCACCAATCTAAAAAATGGCGTCAACAACAGGAGTTGATCCAATAAAAAATTGGGTCAACAACAGGAGTTGATCCCATAAATGGGATCAACAGCAGTAGTTGATCCCATAAAGATTGGATCAACAGCAGTTTAGGGGCATCTTTCTCTAAAATGTAAAAAATGGTGTCAACAACAGTAGTTAATCCATAAAAAATTGGGTCAACAAAAGGAGTTGATCCCATAAAAACATATTAGCTGTAGTAGATTTTCGTCTAAACATTCAGTAAGTTCACATTTAAATAGTGAAATTTCAACACCATATGGCAGTTTACAACTTCTTAATCAAAATTAGTTCTCATATATCTCATTAATTCTTAAGCATTCAAAAATCCAAATAGAGAACATATAAACAATAAAAGAAAATTTCAATTAGGAACAGTTCATGGGAATAAATTCAATTAGAATTTTGAAATTTAACAAGCACCAATAGCAATCTCATGACCGTGATTTGTAGACATTATTAGAAATTAAATTTTGAGAGAGGGAGTGCTTACCCAACTGCAACTTTGAATCAAGTCCAAAAAAACACCGTAATAATAACACTTTCCTAGATGAAAAAAATAAAATTGAAAACGCTGATGCTAAACTAGTAACAAAGCTAATAACCCTCTTCAAAGTAATCAAAACTTACCACATCACCACCACCAGTAGCTCAAAACCCCAACCCTAAATTCATCAATTTAACCACCACCACCACCAAAAACTAGTTCAGATCAAGGGAATACACAAGTGAAAACCTAAATCTCTGTCTTAAACTCACATATCTAAATCAAATATTCATTTTAATCAAAGAAGAGAGGGCTTCCCGATGGAAAAGAAGACGGTGATAATGAGAGAGTATTTTGATCTGATACATTTAAAAATAACGTTGGTGGTGACGAGATGAAGATGATGATGGTAGTGGTGGTGGCGGCGATAGAGATGGTGGTCGTAGGGGTGGTGGTGACGATGAAGATGGTGGTGGTGGGTTTGGTTTGATTTTCGGTTGAAGATCTCTCCGTCAATCTCAAAATTATGCTCTCTCAAATATGTTTCTCTCTCACTCTGAAATGGTGGTGGTGGTGGTGGTTGTGGCGGAGGCGATCGAGATGGTGGGAGCGATAAAGATGGTGGTGGTGGTGGGAGCGATGGAGATTTTTCTCTGCCGTATAAAAAAGAAAAGAAGAAAAATAAAGTAAGAGCGAAAGGTTAAATAAGGAATGATTAAAATTTAGATTTTAGATAAAAATATCAATTATGTCATTAGGGATATTTATAAAGTCTGTTAGGGATATTTGTAGAGGCCCAATAGAAATAGGGATAGTTATTCAATTTCCACTAAAATTCCTGAAATTTTACCCAAAGCATGTTGAGCTAACTACCAAGATAAAAATAAAAGCATGGACAATCAAAAGCTTCAAACAAAGCTCAATAAGATCCATCAGATGGTCGAGATGATGATCTCAATAAGGATTAGTGATAATAAAATTCAGAATCCAAACTAAAGAAGGGGAAAGTAGCCAAAAGAGTGCAATTGTAACAAAATATAACGCATTAACTCAAGGAAAAAAGTAATTTCATTCATAAATGAAAAATTGCATATGGAAAACAAAGATGACTTTAGTTATTACAAATAAAAAGCTATGAGAAAAAGAAAAAATTTACAGGGAACCAGCTCTCTAACAACTAGAAGCTTCGCGATCTAAAACAAAGAGCTAGAATAAACCAACCTCAGTTCAAAAAAATGATCATTCAGCTCTTTCTCCTTAGGTCACAACCAACAATGAGCTGAGGCCAACATATCCCAGCCTAACGACCACTTTTTGGCCTTCATTGATCATGTTAGAGCATAGCTCGGTTGTTTGTATGTCAAGTTTGGTTGTCATATTTTAGTATCAAAACTCATCTAGAGTCGCTTGATTAAATACTAGAGTCAACTTCGTTTAGGTTAGACTAGAAAGTCTAGGAATGTTGAGTCGTAAAAGTATTACTCCGAAGACCTGAAGAATGTGAAGAAGTAACGATTACAATGAGGACATCATCCTTTCACTTGAGGTTAGTAATATTGACTTGATCTTGTTTCCATTTCTAACGTATCTTTCAAGTCGGATTATATTGAAAACATAACATGCGAAGCTGTATATAAACAATACTCTAGTGGTTGGACTTGATCATATCATTATGATCAAAGTGTCAAGGAATCTATTGAATTACAAATTATAAACGCTTATCTTTTGGAACTTCGTAAATACGACATCAACATAATCTTTGTATATAGTCTCTTGATTATGTGTACGATATAGGTATGATTTCACCCTAGGAAACAATGTTTTATAACATTTGTTTAAAGGAAGTACATATATAAACTTGTTTCATAATCGAAAGGAAATCATGATTGGTCAGGTTCTTTATTGAATATCTTTTGAATGACCAATATAAGATGACAAGGTAGAACCTATCTTAACTTGTTGAGATTTGAGGTATAACCGGTCATAGCCTATATTGTGTAGTATGTTGTAATCACTCACAAGCTACTTTGTGAAGCATGGTGTAACCGGTCACAAGATATATTGGTAAGTTAGTTGTAATTGGTCACAAGCTACCTTTTGGAAGCAAGGTGTAACCGGTCACATGCTAATTTGGGAAGTAAGTTGTAATCAATCACAAGTTTCTCTGGGAACCAAGGTGTAACCGATCACAAGCTAACTAGAGAAGTAAGGTGTAACCGATCACAAGCTACCTCCAGGAAGCAAGTTGTAACCGATTACAACCTAGTTTGGGAAGCATGGTATAACCGATCATAACTTACATTGTGAGGTTGGTACAACCGATCCCAAGGAGAAAAACCGAGTTTCCAATATTCACATATCTCTTTATGTTTTGTGTGAAGCTTGGAATTAGGGTTTGCTGAGAAACTTTCTAGATGTCGACATTATTTGAGCATATGCATTGTTAGAGCATAACTCGGTTGAACTCACCAAGCGTTGGTATGTCAAGTTTGGTTGTCATATTTTAGTGTGTCTAAACTCATCTGAAGTCGCTTGATTATATACTAGACTCAACTCGTTTAGGTTAGACTAGAAAGTCTAGGAATGTCGATACATACAAGTATTAATCCGAAGACCTGAAGAATGTGAAGAAGAAGCGAACTACAATGACGACATCATCCTTCCTCTTAAGGTTAGTAATATTGACTTGAAATGTTTCATTCCTAACGTATCTTTCAAGTCGTGCTATATTGAAAACATAACTGTGAAGCTGTATATACTGTACATATTGTATAATACTATAGTGATGTGACATGGTCATATTTGTATGATCATAGTATTAGGGAATCAGACTACAAAGTATAACTCGTATCTTTTGAACTTCATAGATATGACATCGACTTAATCTTGTATATACTATTATGATTATGTAAATGGGTTATGGTAAAGATTTCATCCTAGGAAACAATATTTTACATTTGTTTAAAGGAAGTACATTCATGAACTTGTTTTATGAATCGAAAGGGAAATCGTTTGGCTTATTGGTACGGCTATTCATTGCAAATCTTTGGATTACCAATATGTGTGAGATGGTAGATCTGATCGTAACTTTGTTATGTATTTCGGTATAACTAATCACAATGCCTGACTTATGATTTGGTATGACTATTTTTTATTAATTAGTGTAACCGATCCTAAGTAATCACCATGAGATGGTATGATCGATATTTTTAATTGGTGTGACCGATCACAGAGTGTTGTGTAATCTATCCTTGTAATTGGTAACCGGTCCTAGTAATTGGTGTAACTGATCCTGGTAATTGGTGTAACCGATCCTGGTAACCGGTGTGACCGATCACAAGAAATACCATGAGAATATGGTAACCGGTCCTGATAATTGATGTAACCGATCCTGGTAACTTGTGTGACCGATCACAAGTATTCCCATATTGAGGTATAATCGATCCTAGTGATTGGTAGAACCGATTGAACCCATGTATGTGATTTGATATTTGATCAATCACATAGTAATCTTGGAATACATGTGAACCAATTCTAAACTTGTTTGGAAGTGTGGTATAATCGATTCCAAGAATGTTAATCCATGTAAATATGAATAAGGATTTACAGTGAAAAGATGTCAACATACTTTGAACACATACAGTATCTCTTATCATTTATTGTTCAAAGATATTCCTTAGTACTCAAGGAGATCCTGTGCCGAAATAAATTGAGAATCTTTTAATTAAGGTTTTTTGTTTTATATGCTTTAATTACCAGCAATTAAATGCATATCTCTAGAGAATAAAAATTAGTAATGTGCATTTACTAATTGGAGATTTTCTATTGAGAGATTTCAAAAATTTTGGACAGGCGTTTATTGGAATTAGGAAAAACGAATTTTGTTATTCATTGCATATCTTGAGAATATTTTCGGTTTTGGAAATTCTTTGGTGTCCAAACATCCTTGGTCTATAGATACCTAAGTTTGCATTTCTAACAAACTATCTTAAGAGCCAGGAAAACTTCATTCTTGTTGTTTCTGGTGGAGCCATCTATTCGGAGAGGAGAGTATTCTAATTAGGTGAAATCTCTTACGACCGCTCGTTTAAAGACTTCTGTGGGATCAAGAAGCTTACGAGTACTGTTGGTGGGAAACTAGATAATTGCAGTGTTATTAGTTTTTGATTATTCATTTGTTTGACTAACGGCTGTTGAAACTTTCATTGCACCTAGTTTGTTTATTCTTGAGAATCTTTTCTTATGAAAAGATGAGGGTACCCAAATACACACAATCTTTAAATGAGGGTACCCAATTGCGACGTAGTCACGAACACCGATGTAAATAAGGGTAGACAAGGGTAAAAGAGACTGAACCACCCGATCTTTCAGTTGATCGAGAAGAATGGTCAATATCTAAGGCTTTTTGTCTACCTGAAGTATCTCTCCCGGAATCTGCAAACGTGAGTGACAACACAGATACGATCAGACTTTTAAAAAAAAATCATGGGAAAATCAACTTACTGAAAGAGAGAAGAGCTTTTAAATCTTCAGAACTCCCCGATAGCTCATGTCTGCGAGGAACATAAAAATTAATGGGCACCTTCCAAAAGATGTACCGCAGACACCACGAAACATAACAAAAATGTTATAAGATGGATCAACAAGAGCAAAATCGCTCGACATTGAAAAAAAATGAACAACAACATGGTCGAAAGGTATTAACCCACACTGAAAGGATGACTAAAGAGTGAGTAGCTCATGTTTTATATGATGCTTAATAAGAAAAATATTGTCACTAGAAAAATCGCACCAACGGATTTTAACCCCAAAACAATGTGAGCACAAACTGGATCTATCATCGAAAAGTTCCTTCCAAACCCCAGAAGTTCAAAAAAATAAAAACTAAAATGCTACGAGAAGAAATCTGAAAATCAAAATTCAATCCATAAGCAAAAACTTGCAAAGAGCAGTTCTTAGAAAGAGTTTGAAAACTATGAGAAATGCAAAAAGAAGAAGATGTTGTAAAAGAAATTTACGGATCTGATTTTCCTTTATAAAAGAAAACTAAAAAAGGGAAAAGGAAATTGGTAACCGCCTCGGTCGGTACATCTTCCCCACTAAAATTCTCCACAATTATCACAAGTGGCATTAAACCACTATCTCAGGTCATAACAGCCCACGATCACAAAGGATCAAGAAAAACCACCTTAGACTCTTCAGTTTTCGAAAGGGTGAAAAACACCTCTGTTAACTTTTGGTAAAATTAATATAGCCGACTTAAAATATTATGCTCATTATGAGGCAGGAGTAACTCTTGGAATTACCCAGGATTAACAGCTAATATTCCTCAAAGGAATTATATTAAATGCCCAAAAATTGACGCGTATCGAATAACCTTCACAGGTGTCGTAAATGCAACCTCGATAGCTACTGATAAACAAGTATCTTTACCATAAGATACTCTTCTTTTTGAGGGGAGAAAGAGGTATATCAGATCATAGAGAGATCTCAAAGATCCTAGATCAAGAATACCGCCCGAATAAAACTTATTAATTATTATCTCTTATCTAATCTGAGATGTAAAAATGATATTCACATCAAAGATAAAAGTCATATCTCCTCCAGCTGTAAAAACAAATCTGAACTGCTATAAGCAGACAAAAATAATCAAAGTTCACATAAAGTACAATCAAAGACTAAACTTTAAATTATGCAACAAATAACCGGAGAAGGCGCGATCATATCGGCACTATAGAAGACAAGGATGGTAATTGGCATTCTAATAGAGAGGATATCATTTCAGTTGTGACTCAATATTTTTAGTCTGTAACTACTTCTTCCAATCCACCAACAGATGAAGATTTTCTATCTCTTATACCTAACTTTATCACAGAAGAAGACAATGAAAACTTAATAGCAATTCTTTTTTTAGATGAAATCAAGGATACTGTCTTCCATATCAGATCATGGGCAGCTCCAGGACCGGAAGAATTTCAAACTAGTTTTTATCAAAAATCATCGCATATTGTGGGACCTGTTGTCTCTCAAATGTCACAATCTTTCTTCACTTATGGCTATTTATTAAAACTGTTTATCATACATTTCAAGTTCTTATCCCAAAAACTCAAATTGTTCATAAAGCCAGTGATTATCATCCCATAAGCCCATGTAATATATCGTATAAAATTATATCAAAACTTCTCACCAACATACTGAAACCAATTATTGCTAAGATTGTTTCTCCTGGCAAGCCGCGTTTGTACTGGGTAGAGATATTACAGATAATACAATTATAGCTCATGAAGTGATTGCATACATGAAAAGAACACAAAGGTATTATGGAGTATTTGGTGTTAAATAGGATATGTCGAAGGCTTTCAACCGTATGGAATGGTCTTTTCTTATTCAAATTATGCAACAAATGGGTTTTTGTTCTCATTAGTGTCAGATGATTCATCAGTGCATCAGTACAACATCTATTTCTCTACTGGTAAATGGTTCTCCTACTCCAGATTTTTTCCCTACTCGAGGACTGCGACAGGGTGATTCTCTATAGCCATTCTTATTTATCATCTGTATGGAGGGCTTTAGTAGGCTACTGCAACAAGCGGAATATGATAGACTTATCCAAGGTGTGAAACCATAAATTTATAGCCCAACAATTACCCTCTCTTTTTTTCCGCCGACGATTGTCTACTATCTAGTATAGCTAAAGGTAACTATGTTCAGAATTTAATGGTAGTGATTCATAAATTCAGTTTACTTTCTAAGCAGATAATTAACCATTCGAAGTCCAGTGTATGTTTTAGTTCTAACCTATCTCCAGCAGCTTGTGAGGATATTTTGAATATGCTCCAAATACAACAGATGGCACTAGATGAATAGTATTTAGGAATCAAATTATTCACTAGTAGAAATAAGTCACAATGTTTTTGTCAGGATTTTTAACGAATCACTGACAACCGCGGAATAACAGGATCTTGAGATATTATGATGAATTATAAGTAAACCAAGCACAAGCAAGAATAATAATACAAGAAAGATAAATTAACTCACAAGACACAAGATTTATGGTGGTTCGACTAATACATACAACGTGTATATATTTTCTACGTCCACTTTGAGCCGCACCAACTCAAATACACTATGAATAAAAACGATTACAACGTCGTGTGAATCCCATCAAACCCTTGGTTATACCGCAAAAATTACCCGAGACGATAACCTTGTCTCTTGTTCCTCACCAATATGCTTTCACAATGAAACCCTAGCTTTTTACCCTAAAAGCTATACAAGAAAGAACTCTCTTTTCTCTCTACAATTGTATTCGCTCACAACTTTCTTCACACAAATTCTACAAGGCCTAATTACCTATTTATATAGGTTACAAACTTGGCCACCAAGAATCTGAGTCGGTTTAGGAAACCCCTTTCCCAAAATAATCACGACTAACTTAGGAAATAATTAATTAGTCTTCAACAACTAACAAATCTCCCGCTTTGAAGACTTATTGATTGTCTTCCATTCTTCAACTTTGGATTGACGATGCTAAAACATCTTCCTTGTTAGTGCGGCTCCCCTCCCAGATCCTCATTCTGAGAGACCAACTAAAGCCTTGCAGAGCTTTAGCTTGTCTGATGTAACTCCCTTGGTAAACATGTCCGCCGGATTCTTCGAACCAAGAATCTTCTCGAGCTTCAACTCTCCTTCTTCTAATATATCCCGAATGAAATGATAACGGATATATATATGCTTCGTCCTAGCATGATAGGCTGAGTTCTTGGCTAGATATATAGCACTTAGACTGTCACTATACAGAAGAATATCCTTTTATTCCTTTCCCAACTCAGCTAATAATCCTTGTAACCAAATCATCTCCTTGCTCGCTTCTGTCACCGCTATGTACTCCGCTTTCGTAGTGGATAATGTCACCAACTTATGTAACCGTGAGTTCCAACTCACTACAGTTGACCCATAGTATAAACATAACCGGTCGTACTTCGCTTTTTATCTACATCACCTGCGAAGTCTGCATCCACATAACCCCTCAAGATAGAACCACCTCGTCCATAACATAATGGTACATTTGTGTTACCTCTCAAATATCTGAGAATCCACTTCACAGCTTCCCAATGTTGTTTTCCTGGGTTGCTTGCATATCTACTCACTACTCCTACTACATGTGCAATATCCGGTCTTGTGCACACCATAGCATACATTAGGCTCTCAATGGCTGAAGAATATGGTACGTTAGCCATGTACTCATTTTCTTCATCTATCTTCGCACACTGCATACTTGAAAGATGAATTTGACTTCCAAGTAGAGAACTAACTGGTTTAGCATTCTCCATATTGAACCTCTTCAATACCCGTTCAATATATTCAGCCTGACTAAGCATAAGTACACCCTTAGCTTTGTCTCTTATGATTCTCATACCAAGAATCTACTTTGCTTCACCAAGATCTTTCATAGCAAACTCACTTGCTAATTGTTTCTTCAAATTCTCAACTTCTTGTAGGGATGTTCCGGAAACCAACATATCATCCACATACAGTAATAATATGATGTAGTCAGAACCATGCCTTTTGAAGTAACAGCAATGATCTGCATTACACCGTGAGTAACCACTTCTATGCATGAAGTTATCAAACTTCTTGTACCACTGTCTCGAGGCTTGTTTTAAACCATAGAAACTCTTCTTTAGTTTGCATACCATCTCTTCCTTGCCTTTTACTATGAATCTTTCCGGCTGCTTCATGTAAATTTCTTCATCAAGGTCACCATGAAGAAAAGCTGTCTTTACATCTAACTGTTCAAGGTAGAGATCTTCAGAAGCCACTAGACTTAACACTACTCTGATAGTAGTCATCTTCACAACCAACCTCGCCTTGTAGCAAATATCTCGTTGTAATCAACACCAGGTTTCTGCTGGAAACCTTTCACAACCAACCTCGCCTTGTAGCAAATTTCTCCATTTTCTTCAGATTTCATCCGATAAACCCACTTTTTATGCAATTCCTTCTTACCTCTAGGTAATTTTGCTAACACCCATGTGCCATTCTCCTCAAGTGAATTCATCTCATCTTCCATAGCAAGTTTCCACTTGCTTGAGTCATTAACCGCTAGTGCTTCTTTAATATCTTCAGGTTCACCTCCATCCGTAAGTAATAGATAATTCAAAGCATACCTTGGGTTTGGTTTCGGAGTTCTTGACGATCTTCGTACTTCTTGTGGAACTGTAGGAGTAACTCCCACTGCAGTAGAAGTCCCTTCTCCTTGTACTTCTCCGCCATCAGCAACATCGTTCTCTTCTTGTACCACACTTCTTCCAGAAACATCATCAATATCTATATACAACTCCTTATCGATGTTACTTGACCTGACATCTTCAACTTGTGTTGCATTCCTGTCCTTGTACAACTCATTCTCATTAAAAGTGACGTCTCTACTTCTAATAACTTTGTGACCCTCATAGTCCCAAAGTTTATACCCAAAAGCGTCATTTCCGTAACCAAGAAATATACATTTCTTTGCTTGAGCACCTATCTTAGACCTCTCACCGGGACTAAGATGAACATAACCAACACAACCAAAAACTTTCAAATAAGAAAGATTTACCTTTTTTCCGGTCCAAACCTCCTCCGGTATCTTCATATCTAATGGACTACTAGGTGTCCTATTAATTAGATAAGCAGCCGTCTCTGTTGCATGTGCCCAAAAGGTTTTGGGCAAACCAGACTGCAACCTCATGAACCTTGCACGTGCATTCAACGTCCAATTCATACGTTCTGCTACTCCATTCTCCTGTGGCGTTCTTGGAATCGTCCTCTCCAAACGAATACCATTTGTAGCACACAACTGTAAGAATTATGTTTTGTCATACTCACCACCGTTGTCTCCACTTTTGAAACACTCCATACACCTTGATCTTATTTTTCATGAAGTAAAGCCACACCTTCCTTGAGTGATCATCAATAAAGGTGACATAATAATGGAACCCGATGTGAGATGCAATATCAATTGGTCCCCATACATCCGAATGAACCAAATCAAGTTTCACACTTCTCAAGTCTCTTCCTCCTCTGTTGAAGCTAACCCGTTTTTTTTCTTCCAAGAACACAGTCTTCACAAAAACTCATATCAACAGACTTCACCTTAGATATCCTCCCGAACATAGAATCTTCATGTTCTTCTCACTCATGTGTCCCAATCTTCTATGCCATAAGTTAGTGTCTTCACTACTACTATCCAATGCTAAATTAGATCCATCCGAAGTCCGGTATAGAGTATTGACTCTAACTCCTCGAGCTAACACCATAGCCCCTTTCTTCACTTTCCAGTTGTGTTTTGAAAGCACAAATTCATAGTCATCATCACAAACTTGACCCATATACACCAAGTTTTTCTTCAAATTTGGAACGTGTCGTACATCCTTCAATTTCCATGTCGAACCATTGACTTTCAAGATCACATCACCTAAACCTATGATGCCATATGCTTCACCGTCACCCAAGAATACTTGGCCATAGTATCCTACTTTATAAGAGATCATAATACTCTTATCACTCGTTACATGGAAAGAAGCTCTCGAGTCTATAATACAAGACTCATCTTACTTGTCCTCAGAGAGTAGTAGAAAACCTTCCGTAATCACTTTCTTGTTATCAACAAGGACCTTCACTGGTTCCGCAGCTGCAACTATGTTGACCTCTTCCTGATTACCTTTGTTTCCACCATTATTAGCACCTTTGTTTTCCGGAAAATCGCGCTTGTAGTGTCCTACTTTCTTACACGCCCAACACTCAACAACACCTATAGGCCGGGATTGAGATCTCCCCTAGACTGCCCTCTAGACTTCCATCTGGATTTGTTGTTGCTCCTATTTGAACTCCTGCCTCTATCTTCTTCATGCATACTTAAGGCCGAGCTTGAAGAACTAGAAACATAACCTTGTTCTATTCTTCTCTCCTCTTCAGCAATTAACCTTTGTTGCACATCATCAAGCTTCAACTTCTCGCTCCCTGCAGAATTTCTAATGGTTGTCCTTGCAGTCTCCCAACTCTTTGGTAATGATGACAACAACCGTAAAGCTTGAACTTCATCGTCAAAAGTAATACTAACTTTTGAAAGCTGAGAAATAATCGATTTAAACTTCCCAAGATGTGCCGAAATCGCTTCGCCTTCTTGCATCTTAAGATTGAATAGTTGTTCACACAACATAATCTTCCCCGAGGCTGATGACTTTTGATACAACTTTTCAAGTTTATCCATAAGATCCTTCGTACTCGTAACCTCTTGTACGTTATTGTAGATTTCTTCCGTTAGACATCTACGGATCAAGGCTACACACTTCCGGCTAAGAGTTGTCCATTCATCATCTTTGAGTGCTCCCTTTTTCGCAACTCCTCCTAATGGAACATCAATGTCTTTCTCGTATAGGTAGTCTTCCATCTGAGACTTCCAAAACGCAAAGTTCTTCCCATTAAAAACTTTAACCCTAGCTATCGTACTTTCGTTATTATCACCCATAACTCCCACTCCAATCGTACTACGTACAAACCTATGCTAAGAGCAATCTGGAGCTTAACCTAAAGCTCTTATACCAGTTGTCAGGATTTTTAACGAATCACTGACAATTGCAAAATAACAGGATCTTGAGATAATACGATGAATAATAAGTAAACCAAGCACAAGCAAGAATAATAATACAAGAAAGATAAATTAACTCACAAGACACAAGATTTATAGTGGTTCGACTAATACATACAACGTGTATATATTGTCTACGTCCACTTTGAGCCGCACCAACTCAAATCCACCATGAAGAAAAATGATTAAAACGTCGTGTGAATCCCAGCAAACCCTTGGTTACACCGCAACAATTACCCGAGATGATAACCTTGTCTCTTGTTCCTCACCAATATGCTTTCACAACGAAACCCTAGCTTTTTACCTTAAAAGCTATACAAGAAAGAACTCTCTTTTCTCTCTACAATTGTATTCGCTCACAACTTTCTTCACACAAATTCTACAAGGCCTAATTACCTATTTATATAGGTTATAAACTTGGCCACCAAGAATCTTAGCCGGTTTAGGAAACCCCTTTCCCAAAATAATCACGACTAACTTAGGAAATAATTAATTAGTCTTCAATAACTAACAGTTTTACCACTATGATTGATAGATGAAATCTAGATTACAAGGCAAAATTATCAATCAGGCAGGGAGATCAACTCATATTCATTCAATTATCAGCTCGATTGCAAATTTGATTATTTCCTTATGCCCCAGTCTACAATTCGTTATTTAAATCAACTTCAGCAGCAGTACTGGTGGCACAATCATAATTCAAAAAAATGTACTTGTAATTAATCTTTTAACTAATTTTGTTTTTCAAAGAGCCTTGGAGGTTTTGGTTTTAAAAATCACCACATTTCTAATTTTGCTATGTTAACAAAGCTAGCTTGGAGGTTAGTTACATAACCATATGTTAAATAGGTTCACGTTCTAAAAGCAAGATATATCAGAGACAAAGATATCCTTTTCAATGATCTACCGACCAATGACACTTGGATATGGAGGAGTTTACTTCAAGGAATACAGATTGTTAGACAACACTATATTGTTGGTGATGGCAACTCCATTGATCCGTGGAAGCATAATTTGCTATCCACCTCAGTTATAGGTTCAACACATCAACATCAGGGTACACATCATCCTCCAACTATGCTTTCTCATTTTATTAGTCATTGTAATTGGAATCTGGAACAACTTCAACATTATTTCACTCATGAGCAAATCAAGTAGATTCAGTAGATACGCTTGTTTCCACAAACTACGGATCTTTTAAAGTGGTCTCTCACCAAGTCAGGACATTTTTCAAAAGCTCTACTTATAACCATCTTATTCTACAATATCGACAAGCAATGCATATAACCTCACCATTCTCTGAAATTTTTGGATTAAATTATGGCATATGAAGCTCCCATACAAACTGCTTTTATTCTTTTGGAAGATATGTCATAATATTCTCCCAGTTGCTACAGTAGTATTCAGGTATTCTCAACAACAGGCTCAACTATGTCCTTTTTGTGGTGAAGCAAAAAGAACTATTATTCATCTTTTTATTCGTTGTACATATGCAAGAGCTGTTTGGTTTGTTCAGAGTATATTCTACACCATTTACATGCAGTAAACAATTTACAAGAGTGGTTTCTTTCTTGGGCTAATGCACAGAACCCAATTTCATTCAACAAGGCTCTCCTGGGAAATTTGGTGATGGTCATAATGAGGCATATCTGGAAATCTCGACGCACATTGTTTTTTCAACATATTAGACCTAATCCCATTGCCACTATGCATTGCATTTTAAACTTTTGTACCACATATCATATAAACATTGCATTAGGTCATTTGGATCATAATTCTCATTCTAGGATCCCTATTCAGCATATGCATTGGTCCCCTCCTCCTATTGGTTAGATTTCCATCAACGTTGATGCATCTATGTGTTCTAATAATAACTCTGCTGGTCTAGGTATTGTGATTCGTAATAATGCAGGAGAGTTCTTAACTGCCAAAACTATCTCTAGATTCTCTACTATAGCGAGAGACATTGACGAAGCTGAGGCTTTAGCAGTATCGGAGAGTTTGCATTGGGCTCAACAACTGCAGTGTAATAAAATCATTGTACAACTTGATTATAAAGGTGTGGCGAAGTTATTTCTCACTTTTTTCTTCCGGTTACAGGAGAGAAGATCTCAATCTCATTTCCCATATTAAAGATTTGCCATCTTCTTTTCCATCTTGTGTGGTTTCCTATAATAAATGAAACCTATTATTGGGGCGTCACATTCCAATATAGGGGATTCACTAATAGGACAAAAACAGGTCACCGGTTAGTAATTCCAAAAACCCCTTATCTAAATATTTTTCATATTGGCTAAACTACCCTCACTTAATAGTTTGAAATATTTAATTAAATTAGCTAATTTTATTAGATTAGATTAGCGATTTTCACTTATAGTTAGAGATAGAAAATTAGATTTAGTGTTTTGGGTTATCTGAGGGAAGACAAGTACAAGAAAAAAGAGTTTAAAAAAAAAAAATACCTTAGATTTTTGATTCACTTTTAGATGAGTCTTATAAGAAGAATCCAAGTTCGCTAAAACACGTCAAAAGGCCGGATATTTTAGCTTTTCAGACAAACTTACGGTTAGATGGGGATGAACTCCTAATCGTAAGGAAACCTAAATTAAAAAAAAAAAAAAAAACAATTACGGTTGGCAATATAAAAAACCAACCGTATATTTGCTTACGGCCAGATTCGGTTGTTACGTTTACCAATCGTAAATGTTTATCTATGTATTTGAGAACTTTACTCTCCCCCAAAATCCAGCGAGTATCATCAATATATATCCTGGGAGTATAAATATATACTCACTGACCCGGTTTCTAAAATTAAGACAAAATAATCAACGTGGTTAACATTTTTAATTAAACGTGTTTAGTAGTTGGAGATTTTCGCAAGTTTATTTAGGGAAAATAAAATTTCTTCTTGGTCCCGCGAATCTAGCTTAAAAAATCTCAAACAAATAATTTTTGGCGTAGACTAATGAACTTTCGTATTTAACTAATTACTTCCCCTATATAACTACACAAGACTAAAAGATCTCTCCATTGACTTATTCTTCCTAAAAAATCTTCACAAATCCTCAGAACCACCAAACTTTTTACGGTTAGTTAAAAACGAATAAAACACAACCGTAGCAAAATAACGGTTGGTTTATATAAAACCAAACTCAACCGTAAATTGAAATCGAATCCAACCGTAAGCAATAATTTAGTTTCCTAGCCGTAAGCAATAATTTTTCCCTGATTTCAATCAATTTAACCCTAATATCTCATGATGTTAATGTCTAGTTAATTTGTTATGGTTATAGAGATTTCAATCGACGATTATAAGTTTTTCGAATCCCCGATTAATCGAAGACGATGAGATTATTTTAATTGAAAAAAAGAAGGAAGAATTTACGATTGATGAAGGAGATGAAGTTTAGAAGAAGAGCAGATTTTTAAGTAAAAATTAGGTTTTGATTTTAGTTTTTAGGTTTTTATTTTAGATAGAAGGTAACTTAGACATTTGATATTGCATCAAGACTCCCCATAGTCAACTCTTTAGTCACTAGGAATCCATGTGAAACCCCTCTATTGAAATGTGAACCCCCAATAATAGGTTTCATATAAATAGTGTGATAAACCAGCCAACAGGTTGGCTAAGTTTGCTAGAACTAACATGTATACTAGAGTGTGGTGTGTAACACCTCCTAATATGATTAGGAGGCGGCGTCTGCTAGACAGAAGCTAGCTTTGTCTGCTTTACCATAA
This sequence comes from Papaver atlanticum, assembly GCA_023531105.1. Classification (NCBI taxonomy): domain Eukaryota; kingdom Viridiplantae; phylum Streptophyta; class Magnoliopsida; order Ranunculales; family Papaveraceae; genus Papaver; species Papaver atlanticum. The sequence continues at coordinate 994,866 of JAJJMB010003182.1, read as the reverse complement.
AAGTTGAGATTTCTTTGAGGAAAAAAAATACATAATCTTCATGTAAATTTCCACTCAAATTTTTCTAAGGATTCAGATGTGGATGGAGAGCTTGATGAATCTTTTTTCACATCAATAACAAATATCAAACAGAGATGATAACAAAGACACACACATTCCTGGGGTAACCCCAGAACTAAATTTTTGAAAAGGACTACAAGTGTTTGAGAACCATCAAGCCAAACCCAATGCCAAGAAAAGTTGCAATAGCTACACCAAATATGCCTACAAGGATACTGGGAACAATCAAAGAACCCCATCCTTTGGCCGTGGCCATGGCACAAGCTGTCGTCGGGCCTCCAACATTGGCATTTGATGCCAGCAATAACAATTTCCGATCAAGATGCAACAACTTTCCTAGTCCAATGATCACCCCCAGATGAACTCCTACCTGGATTAAAGCAAATGCGCAAACACTGTGGGCCGTCTTTATGACATTCCATAAGCTTCCATTTGCACCAACCACAGCGAAAAATACCTTCATGCAAAGATCAATATTACATTAGACTCTAGAGATCATATACCAGAATTTTACTTTATCCCACTGAATTAACTTGGGAGTTAAACTATAGTACCAGCATACAGCCTTCAATTTTTGTGCAAAGTGCCGTGTGCAAGGCTCGTGTGGAGAAATTTACCGTACGAGGTCAGGGATGAACTATGCACCACGTAGAACACCCATGGTAACATCCACATTTGGTAACTGTGGGTAATCCTTGAATTCGTAAACTAAATGAGGTGATTTTACATGATATAATCTCTATGGTCATTGGTCAAGAAATATCTTAGTCTGTAGGAGATCAATTTAGGGAGTGCTGGACATTGAGCATTCTAATTTTTTACTTCCATTGGGCCATTGGAATCTTGTGGCAAAACTCACAATAAGTAATAACAAAAACATCTGTATCTGCATAAGTATAATGAGTTGTCAAAAGAAATTAGAAAATGCACCTAAAATTTACTAATAAATAACCCATAACTGGTGTTTAAAAGTTATTAATCGGGAAGGAAAAGTGAAACAGCACCAGTTAAGGAATCTGATGTGTGCTGAAGATTGTAGATACCGGTAAATGGAAAAGGCACATCTACATAGAAGTGAAAGGCGAATTTGACTTTGTTTGCAAACTAACATAGAAAAATGCAAAAAGCAAAAGAGAGAAGTTTGATAGCAACATATGTTGAATAGTCCTACTATGAAGTCATAAAGTAGGAAGTAAAAAATCATTTGGATCATTTCAATTTGACTTACCTGTATCAGAATGAGAGCCATAACCTCACCACAAGGTGCAAGATAACCAAGCTGCGTTGGGAATAGAGTCGCAAGAGCAACTGTGATTGCTGTAATAACCGGAAGACTACCTCCTTGTATACCGAGAACTTTCGTCAGACAGGAGGCGACTTTGCAAATACCAAAGGATATTGCAAGAGAAGTAGCAAAGTGTAGAACTGTTGGCTTGCTTTCCAGTCTAGAGTCTGTATCTACCAGATCACCTGCAAACATTCTCATTTAATCAGAAGATGGCCTTATTTTAATAATACCGTACATGATATGTCTGCTTTCATCAAGTTGATTGGCTGGAATCACCCTCATAGTTCTCTAGTGCGCCGAGGTAATTTAGCCGAATGTATCTCGAATGGGCTTGTAAGTATATCAAGTTCTACTTTTAAATGGCGATATTTAAAGAAACAGAAAGATACAAAATGAGAGTTCAACCCCATAGAAAATATATATATTGAAACATGTGAACCCTGATTTTGTTGATTGAACATAAAAGTTATACACTTTACGACACAGCAAGCAACACGGCAGATTGTGGGGAATTATGCGTTAAAAATAATGTTAACCAAGGTAACACAAACTAAGAAACAGGTTCCCTGGTCCAGACATAATAAGTTCTAGAAATAAATTAAAAAAATATATATACTGCCAAAGCTTAGCACAAAGTTGGCTGTTTAAGACTGTTCTAAAACTTACAAAAAAGATTTCAGAAAATGGTTCTTGTACTTGATCAAGATTCAAAGGGAGGACACACCCACCATTGGATGATGCAGAAGCCTCGGGAGGAATTTTGGATGCTAATGCAAAAAGAATTGTGAAATATATCGCACAAACAACATTGTCCACAGCTATACCCGCGGCCAATACTGATGAAGACAGACCAAGAGCCTCTGAAACAGCAACAAAATTGACCGCTGGAACAGATCACAGACAACCTTCATTAGTAATACATATAAAGAGAGAAGAGAAATGCAGCTCACGCCGATTGGAGGCATCACATAAAACAGCAGTACAAGAATAAGAGAATGGGGGCGCGGAAGAAGTGTCAATCTATTTCAGATAAATAACCTTATGAAAAAAATAATCAAATCTATCTATATGATTGTCAGGACAGCTATCAGTTTGTGAACCCCAGAGTACTCAGGAATTGACATGGATCAGTTTGCTTGTTTACAGGCAGCATAGTACGAAGTACAAACCGCAATATATAGATAAAGCTTTATTTGTGTGTAACTACAGGAGTTTACTATGGCACTCAAACCCAGGTAATAAATTCCATAAAGGACAATGATTGACCATAAGATAGAGATATAAAGGTTAATGATTTAATTGGTTCATCCAGAAATTAGAAAAGCTTAAAGGAGACATCCTGCGGAATATAAACAACATAAAAGTGGTTTTTAAATCCAGGTATCATGTTTATTGAAAACTTATGATGGCAGAACTATGCAAAATATGCTTCTGTGTGCAATTGAACAATCTAAGAATACTAAAAGACTTGGGATAAGTGGATTAATGTGATAAGAGAAAATTGACGACTTGTATATCAATGAGGAATTGCAACAGATCACGTATCAGGATTAGTATACCCAGCGCCAGTCACATCATGTTACCTGTTCGGTTGTGTAGGCTCGAAAATAGAAACTACACTATCATGCATTAGCAGCATTCAATGTGAATGAATGGCCTCTTCATTTAATTATGTTTATCAAAGAAAACAAGAACCAATGCGAGATGTAACAGCGTGTTTGTGGAATTACTTCCGCCAATATAACTACTCATGAGAGCAGCTGCTATCTTCCAACTATCTTGACCAAGTGATCGCATAGGCACCATCACATAAGCCACTATTGTTCCAACCATAGTCGCAACTGCAAGTACAGCATAACTTTTTTAAATATATGATGTCTAAACAGTAAGCTCTAATTATAAATAAGAAAGAATAAAAAATTAACTGAAATCACATCTCTCGCCTAAAGCACAAGTTTTTCAAAATCTTGAAGATTTCTACTGAAACCAACAGCTTTATTTACACATGCATAATCCTATCTATCATAACGAGTGACAATTTACATTTTGAAAATCATATCCTAGCATAAGTATAACAGATAAAATCTTATCAACAAAACGGTCGCGGTTTCAACAAGTACTCGGTCGCAAAATCCGGTAAGTCTGTGACAGGCCTTTGTACAAGTGCGCTTGACAGAGCGGAACTGGAGGGTGGGATTAGGTTGAAGGGGAAAAGGTGTATTTAGGTGTTTGGTTTATGTGGAACTCCAATTATTTATATTTCCACTCATTTTACCTTCATTTGCTTCAAATAACAAACCCTATTAGGACGCCATTTTTTTTCTCTTCTCTCTTATTAAGGTTCTTATAAAACCAATACAGTTTTTTCGTCCTCTCACTTCGCCCACAAAAATGAACTTGTTGTTGACTAGGGTTCTAGGAATTCAACTCTAAACCTATATGTTATGGGTAGAGTGGCCTTTAATCATTACAATTTATACACTTATACTCCCTCCGTTTCTGGAAAAGAGTTAGTATCACTTTTTCAATTTGGCCTTTTTTAGGCTAAAATGAAAAAGTGAAAGTACCCCTTTTCCAGAAACGGAGGTAGTATTACTTAGCATGCATTGTATAGCCCTTGTGCACTAACTTTAAACAACATATATACACTAACCAAAAAAACTACTATACTTCTTGCATCGAAGACTTCACAATCAATTTCTAAGTTATTGATCCCTGTTGTACTATTATAGTTCACCACACAAATATTGGTCAACTGACTAAAACACAAAAGAATAAAAAAAGGTGAAGAGGTTTTAGGTTGTGATGCAGGGACTTTCATGTTAATTTTCTTATTTTAGGAATATTAACTAGTTTCCATTCTATAGAAGGCATTTCAGTCCTTAACCAGTATTGTGTTTCTTTTCCTAGGGTTTTCTTTCCAGAATAGTAATCATCGGCGTCTGTTTGGATAGACTATTACTATTATTCAAGAATTATAATCAGACAATTATAGAAGAGTGCTTGGCGCTGCCAAAACTGTGTTACGTTCTATGCTTTAATCTTGTTTTCTACTTGTTTATTTTGTTTTACTTTATTACTTAATAATTTTCCTATGAGACACCAATTAGGTTGGGTATTATATTTCATCATTTGTGTTCTTCTCCACTATTTGTCTATCTCACCCATCTCATTTGTTTCTCCAAAAATGAAAAATGTAATCCCTGCAACCCCTACTTAAGTTTCATAATTAGACTTTTTTCTTTGTGTTTGTTCGTGGCGTATTTAATCATCACATTCGGAAAGGGAGAAGTTGTATGACTCCTTTGTTGTCTAAATACACGAGGAGCTCAGTTATGGTTCATAGAACTAAGGTTTGACATCAACACAGCCTAGACTTTGGTTATTAGGACTGGCAGTTCAGATGCCTAAAGTAAGCAACTACCACTGCTAAGAAATAAATACAAGTAAATAAGAGTGGACTCATGGCTATCATACTTTCACAAATCATAACAAATAACCTAATAGGAAACTTTAGTTAGTGGACAAAAATGCATGTGCACCAGAACGGGTATTCAAAGGAATAGAAAAACGACAGGCATTTCACTCCTTTATATGAGAGATGAAAGACAAAGAGGTCGTAGAGAAAAGAAAGATTAAAAACAAGCGAGATGAACACAAAGAAACTTACTTACAAGTTACAAGATCAGAAACAATTCATGTCTGAGTCATGGTTCTGCAATCACCATCCTGGAGCTAAAAATACCTTGGGATCAACTACCCTAGAATAAAAATTAAAGAAGCAAAAGTCAAATGCTTGCATGATTTAGATTTGAAACAAAGAATTTTTAAGCAAAATGAACAAATTTGTTTATCTTAATTTTTATGATACAGTCTTCCTTGTACTAGCATCCACTAAATATAGGAGTTAATCTAATAAGTAATAACTGATTCCAAGTTGTTAATGAAAATCAAATCGAAGAAAAACACCTGAAGAAATTCAATCTGAGAAGTTGATCAAACGACAATTATCTTTTGGAAAAAACATTCATAAACAAGTGATTCAGCCCAACTTTCTCCTGCAGTTTGGTTCGTTTGAAAAGATATATCTTCATTTCCAAACTTTTGAAAACAATAAACACTCTTGAGAAATAAAACCAAGATGCAGCAAAAAATCTTCACAAAAATATTACAATACAGGACTCATTAGCATTTAATTCAATTTTGGAATTTGATTTTGAGGACTTTAGACAATGGTAAAGCAGGCTGAAATATTGGGATATTAATCAAAACCAAATTTTGATGGTCAACAAGTACATCAAACAGGGCCACTAAACGATAGAAGTACCTCAGATAATTGTACTGAAGAAAATCCTGAACTCCAACAAACTAAGTATACATGAAGACAAACAAGAATATTACATATCAGGACGGAAGTGAACAGCACCAGAAGTCCACGACGGAGACATATAAGGAGATAAAAAAAGGGGGGGGGGGGGTCCAGATATGATGGTGTTGTTCGCCTATACATCATTTACATTCATCTATACTCTTGAATCACTTATTTGCATTCTGTACAATAAAAAATGAAAGGTCTACCAACGGTGAAAGAAAAAGGGTAGCTATATGTGTACTTCGTGAGTAAGAGATGAGGGAGAAATGAAAAAGTGTAGCATAAAAGAGTCTACGAGTGATGATAGAGTTCAAGGTGTGTAGCTACAGAGGGAAGGAATTTGATACAATGTAATTTCTAAATAAAGTTTAAAAGGTATTTTACGCAAACTTTTAACTGTATTCAGCAGGCTCCTGCATCATAGGCTCAGGCCACAGGGTAACACTTGTACATATATATGTTAGATACACGTCACATTAATATGGTCTGCCAATCTCAAGGTAAGTTTGTGTTTATATCATCTATACAACTACGTCACAAGTTTAGGACCTTAAGAATGGAACACCGAACACAGTATGTAATATAAGAAAATCAACGAAATAGTTAACAATCCTAATTAGTCGAAAACAACTCTCCAAAATGAAGTTTAATAAGCATAAAGTTAACATAAAAACAAACAAAAAGATGTCTACAAGTATGACCTGATCCAAGCAAGAAGGCAAATAGCAGCGCTCCTGTTGAATGTACCACTTGACGCAAATCTGCTTTGAACAACAGTAACGGAACAGCGAGTGGAAGCAAATATTCCATAACCACTGAATAAGTCGGAGCTTCAAAAGAAATGATTCCAACATTACTTGCTGTTAGCCCAACCAGAGTACTCACAACTGCGCCACTCAACGTGCTTCCCCATTTGGTCTTCTCCGACCTTCAAGACCACCCAAATCAACCAATATACAATACAAAACCAACAATTTGAAGAAAATAACAAAATTACCAAGGCTGAAGTTCATAGTGAATTTTATAAACGATCAAGGAAAATAAGTTTATGCTGCCTAATTTCTTTTCACGTTAATCAACATTCCCCAAATTAAACAATGTGCCATATGAACAAAGAAAAAAAAAACCATAACCACTAAGTAACAAATCTGCAAGCGTACAATTCGGTCTTCTGTAACCTCCAAATCATCAAAAATAAAATTGGATAGAAATTGTTTACCAGATACCAAAAGCACCTGTTGCAAAGAGAAATGCTAATGTACCCCAATGATCTTGAGATGAAATAAGAGGTAATGTTAATTGAGCTTTGGCTTTTACAATTCGATTCGGTTTACTATGATTTTTAGTATTAGGGTTTAGAGGTGAGTACAAGATTTTGTTATGGGGAAATGGTTGTTGAGAAGATTTACTTGCTGATAGTGATGAGACAGTCGGGTAGTAGTGAGGAGAAATTAGATTTGAATTATTCGGGGTGGAAAACTGCAACGGAGAGAGAAAGTGAAGACATGGACATGCTAACGACGACTTCATTGATGGATGGATTTCTGGGTTGAAATGGAGAGCTCTGTTTGGGTACTCGAAACTCTAAATGACTCGAGTAAAGTGGGTTCTGATAAGCGTTGTCTCTCACTGTCTTTGTGTGGTGGTCATTTCTGGACGGTCGTTATGGATGCCCTACACATGCTAGGAAGGGTAGCACCCAACAAATGAACAAAAGTTTTACAATTAATTAAGGCGATATCATTTCTTATCCAAAAAAAAAGAAATTGAGAGAAGTGAAGGGAAGAAAATTAAACTAATCCTAAAAGTTTACGACCCGAAAATATCCTCCCAAATAGACTTGAAACAGAATAGCCAACACTAGAATTACTGATAGAAAGAAAAGAGGAAAGACAGAAGAAATAAGCTCCGAAATGTAGAAACAGGATAAATTATAGAAGAGGTTCTCAAAATAACAAAAACCAAAATCATTGAAAATACTGCAACTGAAATTACAACTACCCCGCTCTTCCAATTATAATTACAAAACCATTGAAAATATAATATGCTTCAAATATTTGAAGAACAATCATCAAGAAAAAAATATACGGACGTATTGTAAATCTTTCATTCTAACTAGAGTCATACATGATTCATGAAAGGAATCCGTATTTTGGCCTTCACAAGTAAGAAAAAGTGCGCTGGGTGCTTGTACCACGCAGGGTTGGTCCTGTCATCTGAAGGTCTTCCTATACATGAGAATCAAGCAGCTGCGACTGTGCTCATTTCATTCAGAATACGACGGTACATGCTATAGTCTGTAGTGTTCTTGAAAGTGGGATTGGAATCCACGAAGAATCTTAATACTGCTGCTAAATGATGTGAGTTATTGGAAGAGACTGCAGCTTCAAGAAACACTGAAGGGCGAATTGAAATGACCTGCAATATTTACCGACATTAAATGTGTTACAATTATACACAATCATCATTACGATTTACCGCTCAAAAAGTTGTTTTAATATAAATTGATCTCAAAACAACCAAGTGAAGATGCATGTCAGGATCTGAGGATGGATAATGCAGAAGTTTCATTAGATGAACTCTGCTCTATTATTTTTACAAAAATTTAGTTATCTAAAGGAATCATATACCTTGTTCTTCCGTGCGTAGCGAAGAGCTTCAATATAATAGCCATCTTGTACTAGTAGGAGAACATAGTCATGATGTAACATTAACTTCCTTAACATATCCATACCCAGCTTTCTTGTCATAAAATTCTGACGTCCCGACCCTAAGAGTTGTAATGCAACTTCCTTTGAGGGTTCAACAATCTGCATGACAAACAAAGAAGAAACACATGCACATCACAAAACTGGCTCTTTACCAAAAACCTGGTCCCAACTCAGTTGGCCAGCATGTTCAGTTTGTCATCATGAAGTATGCCCATAATGCCTACAGTCACAATCAATCGTCATTTTGGTGTCAAGTAAGATATCATTTTCTGGCTAAGACTCGGGTACAACTAGCCTAAAACAATACAAAGTCATTTTATTTTATTTTTTTATTTCTTTGATTAATTGATTTGTCTTCCAAAAACACTAAAAAGCTCAATCTTGTGTTAGTTCCTTTAAGACTCGATATACAAAACATACACAAGAAGACAGACCAACCTTGTTCAAGACAAACATCCAAAGCTCTGCAAAGCGTTCACTTCGTGCAAGCAATTGTATAGTCATCATATTAAGATTTGGATGCACTTTAAGTTTTTCAGAAGCAGCACTGCAGGACAGAAGCAAATTAAAAAATTTCATTCAAACCCAAGAATGATATGGTGTCTACTTATGGATCAAAACAGAGATCAACAGCTACTTGAATTAGTACATAAATACCATGCTTTTAGCGCCGGGGTTATCTTCTAAGGGTCACAAAAGTTATGGACTAACATAGGGTCGGTACTAGTGCTTTACCTACGCAAATACTCAACAATGATGGCAACTAAGTAAGCAGGGTCCCCTGCCATCTCTTCCTCGACTGGAGCAAATATAAATTGATACATTTCATCAGGTGAGATTGCTGCTGATGCAACCTGTAGCTCTCGTTGCCCAGGAATGTCAGACTCAGATTGGTTTTCGCCTGATCCAGACCCTTGTGGCTGTAGAGGTTGCTCAATGTCGGCAGCTGTATGAGAATCACCAGAACCAGATCCAAGTAATTCCAGGTTCACGTTCTCCTCAGCATCAGAACCTATTGATGATCGAATATTCACCAAGGAACCTGTGGTAACACCAGTAGATTCTGTCTGTACATCTCCACTAATGGATTGTCGGTATTCACGTTCTCCTCCACTTACAGGTCCATGCTTAATTGAATTTCTGTGTATATCTGCATTACTTGTTGGTACATTAATCAGAAACCTAGAATCATCAAAATGCTGGTTATTAGAAGTTACAGTCTTTTCACCTCCCACAGGTCTACCCTGAATGGAAATTCCCATCTTCATCGAGTGCAAGTATGACATGACAAGCGTGTCTATCGCCCTAGAAACCACTGGCACAGGTTGTCGTTCTAGAATTTGAGTGCGCATTATTGATAGACACAATTGCTTAGCCTGGAAATACAAATCAAGTATGCATTGCGGTATAAAGTTTCTGGCTAGATCCATAAGACATAAAGTGCAAATTTTCATGAAGGCAATACCTTAATGGATTCCAACTTGCGACGCTGCAGAAATTCTAGAACCGAAGATACTTCAGAGCTACTGGCAGCGATTGCCTAAAGCAGACATACTTTTGTTAGTACTTACACTCAAAACAAAGGGCGAAAAAGCACACTCTACAACTTGATGAACAGAAGATTACCTCTAGATCCAAATGAATCCTCCACAAAGTACCATGAGCAGCATCACAAATAAGGTCGGGAGTTCGAAAAGTCCAACCATCTCCGTATATGATATCTTCATGATCACGGATTTCATCTGTCTCCAAATCAACAGCGTCTATATTACTAAACCCAGAGGAAGAACCATTAACCCTAGGCAAACCCCTCAGCAGAAGAGGAAGGGGAGCAGAGATTGGAACGTGAGAATCTGAAATTATGTCATACATTATGACTACTTTCGCATCCACTTGATGGACAAGAATAACATTATCAACCACATTGACTGCAATCTTGCTAGAATAAATTGGAAAGGAACCCTGCAAACAAATTCACTAGCACTAGTAAAGTGTATACCCAATGACAATTATTTAAGAGAAATGTGTTTGTCTAAAAGCCAAAAGGATGATCGAATAGGTATTCCCAAGATGCAGTGAACAAACGAATAGGGATTTGACAACACATTTGTGCATGTGCTACACAATTATCTTGTTAAATGCTATCTCTACTTGACAAATTTTTCACATAAGAAAGTATTAAGATAAGTATAATAATGCATGTCAACCCAGTTGCTATCAATTCACAAAAAACATACATGTCATACCTGTTGCATGACAGCATCACGATAAAACCTATGAAAATGGAGCAGCATTGCAACCCTATCAACTTGCAAGCAGTATATCCTACCATAGCTGGAAATATAAACAAGAATGAGTCTAAAAAGAACAGTGTCATATGTTACTGATATGATAACAATGGGGGAAATTTATCTACTACATAAAGAGGACCGAGAAGACCTACATAGTAATTATATGCAGATCTTCTGCATACAGAACAGGTTTTTGGTTAGCTTCTGCTTTAGTCATTGCCATCTCAAACCGTGGCAAGCGAATGACTCCTCCAGAGGAAAACTGATATGAAAGAGGTAAGACTCGGTTCAGACAAGCACAGGCATACTAAAATTTATGTGTGAATTTTAATAGACATCAAAATTATCATCCAAGCGGGCCAGAAGTGATCCAACATGACTCCCAACTCTTTCAACACAAAAAACTAGAGAAGCAGAACCGAAGTGCATTTCCCAAAGAATACACTTGGTTTTGGGCTCCAGGAGAAGGAGAAGTAGCAGGTGAAACAGGATTAAGTGCTCCAGAGCGGAAGGCTAACTACAGTTCTAAAACAATTTTGTTTGTAATGGAGTAAAATGAAACAAAAATCAACATTATAGAAAAGCATGTTTGCTTAAGAAAATTATATGGCATTCCCTTCTAACAAAAATATGCTGGACAGCAGGAGAATAGAAACTTTAATAATTTAATATAGTGAAGCAAGCTTTAACAATATCAAATAAATACTTTAATGAGTACTGATCTCAGATCTAGTGGTATGTATCTTGTACCTGAAATGCGGTGAAAGTATTGCATTGCATCCCGGATGCAAGAAGAATCATCCGACTTTCGTGTGTATAAACATACCAGTTCACGTTTAGTTTCCTCGTGTCCACCAAACGTAGTGCTTTTAAGCCAGATTCATAAGTGCACAAATCCAATCCACTGTGATTTTACACAAAGAAAGCAAGTTATGTCTTAACGGGGTTGAACCAGACTAAGGAAAAAGAACTTGCACACAGGACCTTCAAGGTTAATTTTTTAAGAAAACTGCCATTTAGTATTCAGTGCACACTGCACAGCACTTGTTTTTCTTTCTGGAGCATCATAAGTCCAAAATATTCAAAAGTAGATAAATCAAAGAACATGCTAGCATACTGGAATAGCCTCGAATATTTATATTAAATGTAGAAACTTTTCCAGCACATACCAAGTTTTGATGATAATTAAATCACATGTTGGGCAATCTGTCCAAAAGAATCCCAGTATGCTCTCAGATTCTGATTTGCATTTCTGAACAAAAGCCTCCCCGGTCTCTCTATTTCTAAACTCGATCTCAATATTTGACCTTTGTATTGCTATTACCTTTCCATCTAAAGAATACCGAATAGAAAGAACAGGTCCTTCCCCTACAGCATCAGAGGTGGGAGTGCTTTGCTGGGGAAGTGAATTGGTTTTCCATGCAAAAACCTGTAAACAATATTTCGAACTTGTTAAATTGCTACAGATCTAGTAATAAGAACAGCAACGTTGATATCCACCAACAGTAATACCTGGCCAGCTGTCGCGGACAGTACTAATTTATTCGCATCATCGTAGAATAGACCCACTGACCCAGGAACTCGGCATCTCAAGGGAGGGTGTTGAATGTAAACATGTGACAGAGCACCAGATCCACTTAAGCCTACACTAGGTAGCACCCTTGGTGCTTTTCCAAACATATTATAATCCTCTTTTAAACAACTTAACCACGTAACACTTATTCTGGCCAATCCCAAATCCTGCTACCTGTGAGCTTCTGGAACAGAAGATAATTTTCAACATGCGTAAAACAGCAAGAAAGCTCAAAAGAGCATTAATCAAAGAAGCTGCAGAGTCATCTTTATCAACTGAATGGTAGAGAACTAATTATCAGGCTTGAGATTAATTTGCCTCTGAATCTGACATTCTAGACTTACCTCCTAATCTGTAGATTGACGAAATACAGTTTCAACTTTAAGCCTTTCCTCGAACCTGTTAAGCAATGCAATAAACAGTTGGAGTGCAACAGAGTGGCAGAAACACAACTGGTCTAGTTACCTAAGTATGCAAACATACCACGCTCTGCATGCATGCTTTTAGTGCAAGAAATTCCTTTGAGCACATATTATGGTCAACCTGTGGAACCTTTTCTGCAACACAGCTGCCATATGCTTTTGCCTGCAGAACTGGTATTATAATTAGCAAACAACACACTCAACCAGTACACCTAGGAACATAAGATTTCCTTGTTGGCTTTTTTGCTGTTTAGCGACAAATCAAGTTTAGTTTATGCTAATACTTGATAAGCTTAAGTTAAGCTGGATTAGTTATATTCAGGATTAACGTATGGTCATAGATTAATCATGCTTTAAATACTTAAGCTTACTGGTTAATGAAAGATTCAGGTAAGATATAGTGAGATGTCATCCAACTCAGCTAGTGAGGTGCCATCCAACTCATGATGGAAAGATTGGGTGGCACATGGCTGTTCATTAAGGCTCTTTTCTAGCCTATTGCAATAAATTGATCAATATGATCTTATGCATTACTTAAGCAAGAGGAAATAGAAGTAAAAGTCCTTGTCAGAAAACCTAGTACTGATCTGATTTTTCAAGCCCAGCTCCAGATTTCAAACATTAGCAACCAGTTCACATGCCAAATGGCAATCACAGCACCACCTAGATAGAGTCTCACCGCTTAAGTACTTGACATAAGTATTGACGACTAATCCTTATATTATTCAGTTTTACTGAAACCAAGTAACAACCAATATTAAAATCTGCAGGATCTAAGCAACCTTAAGATGAAGTTTTCTCATTGCCATACACTTTACTATGTCAAATTATTCGACCCTCTTTCGTATGGCATTCAAGCAGGCACAAGAATGGGAAAATAGTTACAACGTCCTGAAGATGCTACAAAGTTTAACTCGAAATAGTTATAAAACATCACTGACTGACCTGAGATGCACACTTCACCAAAATGCGTTTGAGTGGGGAAGTAGTACTTTTCTCTTTCATCTCCCAACAACTGCAGACAGAGTAGTCATTCACATAAATTCAACATTATTTGCACTAGAATTTTACAGGTTATATTACTTGTTAACAACACCTAAAAATGATTTCTACTTCACCAAGCACCGTCACACATTATTCTTTAGTATTATTTTGTCTAGCAAGTTACTTTGATTTCTAATACCTCGTGAATATCTAAAGTAAATCCAATAAACTATAAAATGTCCCTTCTCTTTGGTCAGTAGATAATCAATTTCTCCCGTTTCTGCAATAAATTGGTGTCCACAAATAGAGCTAGTTAACAGACTCAGAAGCTCAGCCAACATCTGATTACCAAAATTACCAATTCTTCACTAAATTATACAAGTTAAAATCAGATCACAATTGAAAGAAATTTTTTATCTATACTGCATAAACACAATTAAGCGAATCAAACTATTCATCTATTCTTAAAACCCTAATTTCTTATTAGGGGTTGGTATAAACCCAACTAGAAACCAGAAGAACTAACGTTTACCAAAAAAGGAAAAAAAAAGAGAGGAAGATATGAGAATACATACCTCTGAAATTCAAATCATTGATAATTTGTTATTTGTTAAGATATTCGATTAGGTGAAGAAGTAGAAGAAGTGAATAAGAACCAAGAAAAAATAGATGAAAAGGAGAAGAAATTTCGCTTCACGGTTCTACCAAACTGTCTTCTGTCGTTCAAAATGTTGACGAAAATACTTGAGATCAACCTTGTTAAGGTGCAGCAGGGTCATCCAATGGCACGTGGTAGACGATGATATTCACCACTTAGGCCAGTTCCTTTGGGGGTGGCTAACCCACTCATTTGTCATGCCAGCTGGCCTGGCAAACTGGCCGCGCCACTATGGGAACATAGCTAACGATCGAGTCTTTATCGAACGGTAAAAACTATATCGTTGGCGATCGAGTTACTGTTTGGTGGAGACTTGATCGCTTAGTAGATAATGATGTAACATCTATTTTCCCCCACCTCTCCCTATAAATTCACCCATTAAATTCAATTTAACCATATCTCGTTTTTTCACTAATTATACATTATCAACTCTTTTGTACCTTAATCTTCGGTTTACTTATTTTTTTAGTTTCAAATCAATGGATTCTTCTAACGAAGAGGTGCATATTCATATGGATCTGTTTGAAGAACAACAACTAATGTGCGCTCAGACGTTGACAAATCGATGATGAGTTAGATGAAGATAGAGAACTAACCAACACTTTGCTGAAGCTCTATTCATCGGGGCAGATACCTAGAGATCCAGATCCAAGAGAAGTATCATAAGAAGATATACGTGCCGGGGTCGGGATGATTTCTACGAGAAGCTGATGCACGATTATTTTCTTCCCGACTGTGTATTTTCTGATCGAAATTTCCACCACCGATTCCACATGCCCCGACATTTTTTGTTAAAGATTATTGGTGAGCTTTGTCAAGTATAACCTCAATTTAATTACCAGAATGATGCACTGAATATTAGAGGTTATAGCCCTCAACAAAAGGTTACTTCGGCCTTAAGGATTCTAAGATATGTCAAGCCTCCGGATTCTAACGATGAGTACCTTCGTAAGGGAGAAGCAACTGTATACAAGTATCTTTCGTTGTTTTGCGAAGCAATGATTAATCATTTTGGTCCAACCTATTTACAAAAACCAACTGACGCAGATGTTAGAGAAATATTAAAGCAAAATCAGGAAAGGGGATTTCTAGGAATGCTGGGTAGTCTTGACTGCATGCACTGGGTATGGAGCGATGCCCTACCTATTGGGCTGGTCAGTATAAGTGTCACTACGCAAAACCAACAGTTATCTTTGAGGTTGTTGCTTCTTATGATTGTTGGATATGACACGGCTTTTTTGGATTTCCGGGATCTCGGAACGATATAAATGTTTTACACAAGTCGCATTTGTTTGAAGATTTAAAGTACGGAATTAGTTTTATAGTAAATTTCACTATCAATGGTCATCGTTACACTCACGGTTTTAATCTTGCAGATGGAATTTATTCAAAATGGTTAACTTTAGTTCAATGTTATCGTCAGCTCCCTGCCAATGACATAGGTCGTTCATACTCGTATTTTAATAGTATACAAATTGAATTGAGGAAGGATGTGGAACGGGGTTTTGGAATTCTAAAGCGAAAGTTCGCCATCATTTGTGGGCCTTATCGTAGTCTAAGTGCTCGTGAAATGCATAAGACCATTATGACTTGCATAATTATGCATAACATGGTAATTCAGGAAACTCGTCGTAATAAGGATTGGATTAACCATGAAGATGAAGACTTAAGGCCAGAGATTCAACTAGAAATAGGATTGCATGCAAGGAACTATGTGCAAATCACTAGTCGCATTGAGAACAGAGTTGTATGACAGGTTAAGGGATGGCCTCAGAGCGAATATGTGGGCTGAGTATGAAAAAAGTGGAGGGCGAATTTGATTAATGCTATATCATTTTATTTTTAAAATTTTTTGTTATAAGTTTAGTTGTTTGTTCGTAGTTTAGTTTTGATTTGAATCGTTTTAAATTTTCAAGTTTATGGTTACTGTTTGAAACGTTTAAAGTTCTAGTTTACCTTTTTTTACCAGAATGAGCGGTCTAGTATGCAAATGCATCGCTAGCGGCCTAGACTCTATCGCCAAAAATCCCTATATATACCTACCAATTCATCCATTTCAAAATCACACCTTCACTCAAGATTTTCTCTAGTTTCCGGGTAATTTATGGATGATCCTAGCTTTATTGAAGATGAAGATTTATCTCTTTGAAGAAACTATGTAATATACTACCCAAAGAGAGATGAAGAACGACGGATGAATGATTTACTCAGTATGAGTTGTTGGGGTAAAATTGATGAAACCTTCTGCATAGAGACAGGTAATCCTCATAACCGGGATCGGGCTACTTTATTTTGTCGATTCATGACTATAAAAAAAATCTTGTGGATTTTACAGCTATGAGACGTATTGTCAATTGACATCGTCTTAGAGGTGACACCAATGTTGAATTGGGAGTACGAACACGAGATGAATGGCGAAGATGGAAAAAAAAAATTAAATAAGAAGCGCATTTCCAAATTCTTAAGGAGTTTCTCATAACTCGTATGGGATGTTTTCTTTTGTTAAATGTAATTTCAATGGATGTTGTCAAGTTTTATGTAATTCAAAAATCCAATTAATAAAAAACTACTACAACTTCATTCATCTTAACCGAACTCTTATATTATCATTAAAATTAAAACTAATATATTAATTAATGAAGTGGCACTACTTCATCCTTGTCTGATTCATCATCCTCATATTCGTGTTGACCTTCAAATTATTTTTCCATATTTCTCTTGTTATGTTGTTCCTCCAACTCCTCTGCTAACCTGTCCATCTCTATCTCCCATACCATCAATTGTCTGGGGGTCATTGTTGAGGTGTTTGCACTAAGAATCTTATTCTTGTCATAGTCTTAAACAAATTTCTTTTGAGTTTGACGATGTTTTTCATCTCCCTAGTCATGAATTGTTGGTCAACTTCTCTTTGTTTAACAAAGGTACAAAAATCGCGGGATCATAATGAATACAACCAAAAGATATCTCAAGTTTTAAGGAAAATGGAGATACTACATAATAACATAGTTAAAATGCAACTCCTCATATCAACTTATTTAGATGATATCACATAGTAATAAATAATTAGTGCTCATCCTAGGAGATTAAAAAGATACAAGCATCTCATTTAAAATTCCACAGCCACACTCCTCACAAAGATATAACAATTAAGCACAAGTTCATTTAAGAACTCTCCCCATAAAATGTCATTCCCAAAAGAACAACATGAGTGAATGTGTTTTTGTGAAAAAGAAGGATTTTAGCGGACATTAACAAATCACAAGGATTTGTATCTATAGTATCGACATAAATTAATCTCAAGGCCAGTTACGAACAACGAGCCAATTTTACTCGATTTTACCCAACATACGAGAATCTTACGGAGTGTGTCAAGCAGCAAAACACAAAAGTTTGATCATAAAAAGATCAATACTGCGAGAAAAATCTCAAAGAGTTTGTTTTATTTTCCGTTTACAAAAACATAATATATTTAACTTTTGAGCATATATGAAATATTAGCTCGATTCACGAGAACGTAAAGACACAATATTGCATAAGAATTTTGTAATAATTAAACCAATAATGATTACATACTGCAAGTTCATCTTCCAACAACTCTGGATTTAAATAAATAAATATAAAAACATGCAAGATGAAAAACGTTGCAAATAGCTATGTGTAATCACAATCTCTGTTATACCAAACCCTAGTTATCCTTCTCAAGAATAAAATCCTCAAAATAATTTTTCTAGATAAAAGCAAAGAAAATCTAATAACAAGATCTTTTAAAAACTTAGACTTCATCAATTTCTTCATACCTTTCTGCAACTCCATCAAAGAATGACTCTCCAACATCTTTTACTCGTTGAATGGTTAACATGTTGTGCTCTAGACTCAGTATAACAACCTTCTGATTCACAATACAAATATGCTTCCTCAGAGTTGTATATTCAGAGATCAGCTTTTTCTGGTTCCTAATCACGAATTTTTGTTTTTCGGTTATCTTGAGCTGACCATCAAAGAGCTAATATAATTGTAACTAAAGGTTAGCAATTTAATTCTTAGATTCATGTTGAGCGTGTGTTAGATCCCTAAAGGAATCAACAATCCAGAAGTTATGTTCTTGTCTTGATCCAATCATTTTCAGCATTCTTTCATGACAAGAACTTCCATCCTTCGAGTCATCTTCATCGAGATTGATGGTTTCATGAGTGTTAGAGCACTGCTCGGTCGAACTCGCAAGCGTTGCTATCTCAAGCTTGTTTGTAAAGTTTAGTTTTAAAAACTATAAGTATTGATTTCTAGTCTACTTATAACTATGTCTCATATTAGGGTAGAATGTGTAGTTGAGCTTTAGACTTCACGGCGTTCATTGATTGAATATGAAGAACTACTAAGGGGAGCTTGTGGAACTTCATCAACAAAAGGTATGTGGAGACTTGAACTCATCTATCACTCCGAAGTCTATTTTATTTTATCTCCTATTGAGACAAAAGTCGTATAGCTATATAGACTTTACATTATACACATTTGATATTTCGAGCTGAGTTTAAGTCGCTTATATCTTTCTCGAAATATGCGTTGGAAAGATTTTTGCTTTAACTACGTCCATTGTTATTCTTGACGAAAGTCAAAAGATGATCATGTGAAAATAACCTGGTAACATCTTACATGATATGTGTGAGACAGTCATTTTATGTAGACTCGAAATGTTTCGTATTGATCATTCGATCACTTGAAAATTGCTTATAAGCTAATAGTGTGTGTGAGACAGCTGTTCTCGTCTTCTAAGAATGTTTCAATGATTGAAATTGGAGTTAAGAGCTAAAACCCATGTCTGGATACATTACGGTTTGTGTACTTAATTAGTGTACGAACTGTTTTGTTGGAATTCAGGACCGGAAGTTAAGTTTGCATGCCTATTCCAAACTTTTTCAAGTGTTTAAGTCATGGTACTTAAGTTTGCATACCCGTTCGCAAACTGATTTAACTGTTGAAGTCCGGGAACCAAGTATGCGCACCCATTCGCAAACGGTTTCAACTGAGTTCGGTCCGGAGCTAACGTTTGCGTACCCGTTTGCAAACTGTCGGCTTGTGACCAATGTCCGAAACTTAAGTTTGCGTACCCGTTTGCAAACTTAAGTGGTTCAAGTTCTTAAATCGGTTATGTATGATTTCATACTCATGAACAAATACATTTATATATTAAGGAATGCAATCTTTGCAAACCGTGGATAAATTGTTCATGAACTGATTCTTTTGAATCAATTCGATTTTGCTTCAATTGTGTCTTGTATACTTCTATGAGAATATAAACAATTGAACAACTCTATAAGTAACATAATTAGATTCATTTGATTATCAATTGATCTAGAAGTTTTAAGATGAACATGGTTAAGACAAAAGTGTTCATATAGCTAACTTCGGTTAACTGTTATTGAGCCAACTCAATATACATGTTTAGGTATGGTTTCCCATATCTAAATGAAGGTATATTTCATTTGTGTGTAACAATCTAAGTTCATCTAACGGTGGAAAGATATTAGCTTGAATCTTAAATCAGGTTTCACCTAACGGTGAATATTGATTGCTTTGTTCCAAAGTTATAAAACCCTGATTTGAAGACTATATAAAGGAGAACTCTAGCAACTGGGAAACCTAATCGCCACACCTCATGTGTGTTACTAGTTGCAACTAGAGTTGATTCTCCTTTAACTTAGGTTTTTCCTAAAACCATTATAGGTTAACGACTTAAAGACTTCATTGGGATTCTGAAGCCAAATCCAACTATTTTCTTTGTAATTGCATGTTCTGGTCTTACTTTGTTCTATCGTATTGAGTACTATCTTCTCTAAGATTTGCTCAATATTTATCTCTGATAGGTAAGATATAAAAAGTAATCACAAAGATCTTCGTCTCATTCTTTGTGATTCCACAATAACTTTTTCTACTACCATATAGTTAAATTATTGTGAGGTGATTGATATTTTCTAGGTTTTTCTTCGGGAATATAAGACTGGATTATCAATTGGTTCCTGTTCACCTTGGTTTATCAAAAGACGGAACAAAAACTTCATAGGTATTTATGTGGGAGACAGATTTATCTATTCAAATAGACTTTTTTGTGGGAGATAGATTTGTTAATCAAGTCTTCGATTTTGGGTCATATCAACTCTTAGTTGTAGGTGAGATCATTTAAGGGAATCAAGTGCGTAGAGTCCTGCTGGGATTCAGAGGCATAAGGAACGCGACTGTACCTTAATCAGTGTGAGATTGGTTAGGGCTCAACTACATTCCAGTCCGAAGTTAACTTGTAGTAGGCTAGAGTCTGTAGCGACTTAATACAGTGTGGTGTTCAAATCTGGACTAGGTCCCGGGGTTTTTCTACATTTGCGGTTTCCTCGTTAACAAAACTTCTGGTGTCTGTGTTATTTCTTTTTCGCATTATATTTGTTTATATAATTGAAATATCACAGGTTGTGCGTAGTTCAATCAATTGGTAAATGCAACCTTTGGTTCTTGATTGAAATTGATTGACACTTGAATATTGGTCTTTGGTACCATTCAAGTTGTTTCTCATAATAATCAGGCTCACGGATTTATATCTGTTTGATTTGCTGATTACATTGAGAAACAGAGATATAACTCTTGGATATATTTTCCTTGATTGAGTCTGACTGTCTAGTTGATTCTCTTGGAATTATATTGGAGTTAGTCCATACAGATTTCCGAAATGAAATATTGGGTGTGGTTGTTAGACCCCCGCTTTTTCAATTGGTATCAGAGCAGGAAAACACAATAAACCTAATAAATTTGTGTTTGTTTGATCCTAGAGACTTTCCCTATGGGAAATCACTTTGGGAAACTTGTTCTGTGCATCTGTAACGCACGCCAGAAATCCTCAAAGATTGTTTAGAGTTTATTATTCTCAAGACCTCTGGTCTCTCAAGATAATCTCACATCATCCAAGACGTCAGAAATATTAGATGATGAGAAACAATTCAAAGGAAAAATTAAAGATTCCTTTAAGAAGTCTCGTTGCAGAAAATGTGAGAATAAAAGCTCAAGGATATGGAACCTCTCTTGACTGCTTATTAATCTTGTTGAGGAATACTATCGTGATGGATCAATTGACAAAGATCTATTTATGGCTTTTGAAAACGTTTTTAAATCCCTGGAGCGACTAATCTCGATTAAGGAAAAGATGTGTACTGGAAAAAAAATTGATTCTGTCACTCGTGACATACATTCGATTTTTGGCAATAACTCGGTCAAAATCGATAAAAAGATTTTTACTGGTGGTGTTGCAAATTCCAGTTGTTGGAAAAACCCTTCCTTTAATCATAAGAAAAAAGAGTCAAATATTTCAAATAACCCTGAGTATCATCATTACTATGATTATACTTCTGGTACATTTCACAAATATCGAACGGATAAGGTGCATGAGGATTCCTATGTTCACCTAGCCTCTTGGTAACAAGATTGGCTCCACCCCATTTGTACATAACTTGAAATGGGGAAAGTAACGGTCTGATTAGTTTCGTGTCTTTGTATTATGGGTTCGTTTTACTTTTGAAATTTATTTTTCCTTGAGGAAAAATTTCTCTCAACAGATTTTTTTATGTCCCCCTGAGGTTAAATGATGTTTTGTAGTCTTACACTACGTTCTTCATCATACTGTTTTTAAACTCCTCCCAGTGTACAAACCTCTTGGTTAAGGATTTAGAAATGGAATCATGTTTCCCTTTATGGGTTACCGAACCAGTATGGGTCCAAGCCCACTACCGGTTTCTTTTAAGGGTTCCCGTACGCATACCCTCCATCTTCTTCTCTTTCTTCGTGTTCGTGAACAAGGGAGCTTCTAGGGTTCACGTACCATCTCCATTAATCTCTTTTGGAGGTCAAAGAGGAACACAGTCTTGTCATCATTTTCAAGGAGCATATCAAGTAAGGTTTTCTCTTTCTTATTACTCTCTATTTTTAGGGTTAATGCGGAAAATCAACTTTAGGGTTAATGGGGAAAATCAACAATGGTGATAAGAGTTCAAAGAAGATGGTAAACAATCATATTTCTTCTTTTATGGGTATGAACATACCAAGTGACCAAGACTCTATTTGAAATAGATTTATCAATTATTATAGTAGTAAAATCTTTGAAAAGATTTCTTCAAGTGGTTTCATTCTAAAAAAGAAATTGGAAATTGGTCAAAAAGAAGATTTGATTTGTTTTGAAAAATATAATCTTGGTATCATCTTTAATGGTCTTGGTGAAGGTTTTGACACTCTCACAAGAATCTTTTATGCTAACATCCATGATGTTAATCTTGATGACTTAGAATTCAAGACTATGATAAATAGAAAAGGGATTCTTGTTGATAGAGAGTTAATTTCAAGGATTACTCAAATTCCTTTGGATAATTTTCGCCTTCCTAGACCAAGAGGAGAAAGACCATCATATGAAACCATTTATAATGGTCTTTGTGGAAAGAATGTTGAATGGTTTGAAGGGAAACTTCCTACCCATGATCTTAGTCTTGCTTTGATGATTTTTGGAAAACTTGGCATTCCTAATCTTTGTCCCTCCACGGTTGAGAACTCTCGGTGGAGTCGTGATTTTGCGGAGTTAGTCTATTTCCTTGAATTGGGTGCTCAAGGTCTTGATATTTGTGGATTCATCATTCTTCAAATGGTCTCGATGACGTCATACAATAATAAGTTAGTCTTTTCATGCTTAATAGAGCAAATATGTCATGCACATTCCATTGCTCCAATTGGAAATCCTATTGGAACTCCGGAACTTGTTCGTCCTTGTACTTTCAAACGTATGAAGGAGAATGTTTGCAAAAGACAAAGATGTGATTCCCTTGACGGTTCTTGTGATCCTACCACCTTGAGTATTCTTCATCAAATTCGAAAGGGTGTTCATAAGATCAATTGTAAGGTAAAATATGTGCAAGAATAATTATGTGTGATTGCTACAAAGTTTCCCGAAATCAAGGAAGAAATGGAAAAAGTTCAAGACTCTTGGTTGGAGTCCGATGATGAACATGATTATTGAACTTTTATTATGTCTAGGAAACTTCTTATGAGAATTTATTCTTGTGTTTTAAGAAGGATAACTAGGGTTTGGAATAACATATATTGTGATTACACATAGCTATTGCCAACGATTTTTATCTTGCAATGTTTTAGATTTATTTATTTAAATTCTAAGTTATTTGGAAGATGATTTTGCAGTATTAATCTGTATTGGTTTTACATATTGCAAATAATGTTATGGGATATGTGTGTTTACGTCTGTGAACTATGATTATCCCAAATATGTCAAAAGTTAAGTCTATTATGTCATTATGCAAATATTGATAAAAGATATAATGAACTTTTGAATATTCTGCAGTATTAATCTTTCCGTGATCCACTTTTATGTGAAAGTACTATATGGCTCCGTAAGTTTTCTTATGTTGAGCATTTCCGATTAAATTAATCATTGAGGTTTCTTTGTGGTTAATTTAATTGAGTTTTCTGGATAAAAATTCATGTTTCATGTGATTTGTTAATTTCCAAAGAAATCCTTCTTTTCTGGTAAAAGTAGGGTCGTTCTTTTTGTTCTTTTGGGAATGACATTTTATGGGGGAGAGTTCTTAATTGAACTTGTGCTTAATTGCCAAATCTTTGTGGGGAGTGCGGCTGTGGAATATTGCAGGAGTTATCTTGTATCTTTATAAACTCCTTGATGAATACACTAAGTTTAAAATATGTGAAATCATCGAAACAAAGTTGATATGTTTTCTTTTAGTCATGAAGTATCTCTTTGAGAATTTCATTATGATCCTGCTAGTGTTCGTACCTTTGCTAATTTATATTGACAAAAATGGGGAGAATTATCGTAATTCATGCAACATATACATATGGTTAACGGATTATTATGTAAGGGGGAGTGGTTTTCATTGTGAGATGAAGTATTGACTAAGGGGGAGTGATACATATCACCATAGTATTATTGTCAAAGTTGTGATATAATTGAACTTTAATGTTGTGTAATAATACTATGCTACTGTATAACAATAAGAAAACAATCTTGTGAAATTATTGTTATGGCTACGGATCTTCAACAACTATGATGCTGATTTGAACATGTTCAGAATCACTGGAGTACTTGGAGTGACGAAGAATTCAAGGAATGTTGAAGAACCAAGGAAATCAAGCATTTGGATGAGAAGCTACAATGGTTATTTATTTTGTAATCCATATGTATTGATAGTTTTGTCACTAAAATTGATAAAGGGGGAGATTTTTAGAGCACTGCTCGGTCGAACTCGCAAGCGTTGCTATCTCAAGCTTGTTTATCAAGTTTAGTTGTCAAAACTATAGGTCTTGATTTATAGTCTACTTATAGCTATGTCTCGGATTATGATAGAATGTGTAGTTGAGCTTTGGACTTCACAGCGTTCATCTATTGAAGACGAAGAACTACTAAGGGGAGCTTGTGGAACTTCATCAACAAAAGGTATGTGGAGACTTGAACTCATCTATCACTCAGAAGTCTATTCTATTCTATCTCCTATTGAGACAAAAGTCATATAGCTATATAAACTTTATATTATGCACATTTGATATTTCGATCTGAGTTTAACTCGCTTATATCTTTCTCGAAATATATGTTGGAAATCTTTTTGCTTTAACTACATTCATCGTTATTCTTGACGAAATTCAAAAGATGATCATGTGAAAATAAACTGGTAACATCTTACATGATTTGTGTGAGACAGTCATTTGATATAGACTCGGAATGTTTTGTATTGATCATTCGATCACTTGAAAATTTCTTATAAGCTAATAGTGTGTGTGAGACAGCTATTGTCGTCTTCTAAGAATGTTTCAATGATTGAAATGGGAGTTAAGACCTAAAACCCATGTCTGGATACATTACGGTTTGTGTACTTAGTGTACGAACTGTTTTGTTGGAATTCAGGACCGGAAGTTAAGTTTGCATACCCGTTCGCAAACTTATTCAACTGTTTAAGTCAGGGTACTTAAGTTTGTATACACGTTCGCAAACTGATTTAAATGTTGAAGTCCGGGAACCAAGTTTGCAACCCGTTTCAAACGGTTTCAACTAAGTTTGGTATGGAGCTAACTTTTGTGTACCCGTTTGCAAACTGTCGGCTTGTGACCAATGTCCGAAACTTAAGTTTTCGTACCCATTTGCAAACTTAAGTGGTTCAAGTTCTTAAATCGGTTATGTATGATTTCATACTCATGAACAAATACATTTATATATTAAGGAATGAAATCTTTGCAAATCGTGGCTAAATTGTTCATGAACTGATTCTTTTGAATCAATCCGATTTTGCTTCAATTGTGTCTTGTATACTTCTATGAGAATATAAACAATTGAACAACTCTATGAGTAACACAATTAGATTCATCTGATTATCAATTGATCTAGAAGTGTTAAGATGAACATGGTTAAGACAAACGTGTTCATATGGCTAACTTCGGTTAACTGTTATTGAGCCAACTCAATATACACATTTAGGTACGGTTACCCATATCTAAATAAAGGTATATTTCATTTGTGTGTAACAAGCTAAGTTCATCTAATGGTTGAAAGATATTAGCTTGAATCTTAAATCAGGTTTCATCTAACGATGAATATTGATTGTTTTGTTCCAAAGTTATCAAACCCTGATTTGAAAACTATATATAAGGGAGAAATCTAGCAACTAGGAAACCTAATCCCCACACCTCCTGTGTGATACTAGTTGCGACTAGAGTCGATTCTCCTTTAACCTATGTTTTTCCCAAAACCATTATAGGTTAACGACTTAAAGACTTCATTGAGATTCTGAAGCCAGACCCAACTATTTTCTCTGTAGTTTCGTGTTCTGATCTTACTTTATTATATCGTATTGAGTACTATCTTTTCTAAGATTTGCTCGAGATTTATCTCCGATAGGTAGGATATAAAAAGTAATCACAAAGATCTTCGTCTCATTTTTTGTGATTCCACAATAACTTGTTCTACTACCATATAGTTAAGTTATTGTGAGGTGATTGAAATTTTCTTGGATGTTTTTTGGGAATATAAGACCGGATTATCAATTGGTTCATGTTCACCTTTATTTATCAAAAGACGAAACAAAAACTTCGTAGGTATTTATGTGGGAGACAGATTTATCTATTCAAATAAACTTTTCTGTGGGAGACATATTTGTTTATCAAGTCTTTTACTTTGGGTCGTAGCAACTCTTAGTTGTGGGTGAGATCAGCTAAGGGAATCAAGTGCGTAGAGTCCTGCTGGAATTCAGAGGCATAAAAAACGCGACTGTACCTTAATCAGTGTGAGATTGGTTAGGGCTCAACTACATTCCAGTTCGAAGTTAACTTGTAGTAGGATAGAGTCTGCAGCGGCTTAATACAGTGTGGTGTTCAAATCTGGACTAGGTCCCGGGGGTTTTCTACATTTGCGGTTTCCTCGTTAACAAAATTTCTGGTGTCTGTGTTATTTCTTTTCCGCATTATATTTGTTTATATAATTGAAATATCACAGGTTGTGCGTAGTTCAATCAATTGGTAAATCCAACCTTTGGTTGTTGATTGAAATTGATTGATACTTGAACATTGGTCTTTGGTAACGTTCAAGTTGTTTCTCATAATAATCAGGCTCGCGGATTTCCATCTGTTTGATTTGCTTATTACATTAAGAAACAGAGATATAACTCTTTGATATATTTTCCTTGATTTAGTCTGATTGTCTAGTTTATTCTCTTGGAATTATATTGGAGTTAGTCCATACAGATTGCCGAAACGAAATATTGGGCGTGGTTGTTAGACCCCCGCTTTTTCAATGAGGTCTTTTTGAACTTTCCAATCTTTTACAAGGACGAAAGTCTGAGTCTCAACCAAAGTAGTCGAAATCGTTTCTCGATCCTACTCGGTTGGGGGGATTTGAGCGAGGAGCAATATGTTCGGACTTTGAAATCGCCAAAACTCGGTCTAATACTCAGACTATTTATTAGAGACTTTTATTTTGCTGCTCATAAGTCATGATTTGCACATAATTAAAATTAAATCTCAACACTATCATGTAATTAAGTATGTAATATTGTTATATTGAACGTATTTATTATGTATTTAGAGGTTTTTCTATTTGAAAACTCTCATTTGAGGGGTTATGAATTATTTTTTTTCTGATTTTAGTGCATGCATAGCCAACTCGGAAAAATCATTAACTCGTATTGCTCTAAAATCGGTCCAAATCGGCAAATTCGTCCGCCCTAATCGCTAAAAAACGGAAATGGCTTGGAATCAGAAATCGCCTCAGTCATATAGCCTGTAGCGATTACTCGGCGAGTAATCATCCTTGGAGAACGATTTTGAATACACTGGTCTCAACTGATTATTCCTTCAACCAAGGGTTCGAGAATAACATGATTTCTCTATCTCTTTTTATAAGGAAACCTAATCTCATTGAAAGAATACGTGAACCGGTTCACAATAAAACGAAGATGGTTTTCCAACTACGGTCCAAGACTGAAGAAGGTTGATGGTTCCACATCAAATAAAAGACACTTTTTTTTTCCTTACAGCAGGTTCTCAGCTCAACAACCTTTGAGTATTGAATACATAAGGGATTGGAGCACTTAGGAGAACTGCAGAAGAAAGAATTAAAATGAATGAACAAACAATTGTCAAATATTTAATCCTTTCTTTAAAAAATTAGTTAAACAAGAATTAGACTTGAGAGATCTCGATATCATAAATACTCCTTGATATGTATAGTCATAGTATCTCTCAAGTTATCTCCAAGGACATATCTGTTGAGACAGAATCTCACCACTAGTATCGGGAATGTGAAAAAGCGGGGTTACAACAACCACACCCAACATTTCGTTCGGAAATCTATATGGACTAACTCCAATATAATTCTAAGAGAATCAACAAGACAATCAGACTCAATCAAGGAAAGATATCCAAGAGTTTTATATCTTTCTCAAATCAATCAGCAAATCAACAAAAATGAATCCATGAACTGATTGGTTACGAGAATAACTTGAACGGTACCAAAGACCAATGTTTAAATGTCAATAAATTTCAATCAACAACCATAGGTTGGATTTACCAATTGATTGAACTACGCACAACCTGTGATATTTCAATTATATAAACAAATATAATGCGGAAAATAAATATCACAGACACCAGAAGTTTTGTTAACGAGGAAACCGAAAATGCAAAAAAAACCTGGGACCTAGTCCAGATTTGAACACCACACTGTATTATACCGCTACAGACTCTAGCCTAATACAAGTTAACTTCAGACTGAAATGTAGTTGAGCCCTAACCAATCTCACACTGATTAAGGTACAGTCGCACGTTCCTTAGGCCTCTGAATCCCAGCAGGACTCTACGCACTTGATTCCCTTAGATGATCTCACCCACAACTAAGAGTTGCTACGACCCAAAGTCGAAGACTTGATAAACAAATCTGTCTCCCATAGAAAAGTCTATTTGAATAGATAAATCTGTCTCCCACAGAAATACCTATGAAGTTTTTGTTCCGTATTTTGATAAATCAAGGTGAACAGGAACCAATTGATAATTCGGTCTTATATTCCTGAAGAACAACCTAGAAAATATCAATCACCTTACAATAACTTAACTATATGGTAGTAGAAGAAGTTATTGTGGAATCACAAAGAATGAGACGAAGATCTTTGTGATTACTTTTTATATCTTACCTATCAGAGATAAATCTCGAGCAAATCTTAGTTGCTCTGACCCAAAGTCGAAGACTTTATAAACAAATCCATCTCCCACAAAAAAGTCTATTCTTATAGATAAATCTGTCTCCCACAGAAGTACTTATGAAGTTTTTGTTCCGTCTTTTTATAAATCAAGGTGAACAGGAACCAATTGATAATCCGGTCTTATATTCCCGAAGAACAGTCTGGAAATATCAATCACCTCAAAATAACTTAACTATATGGTAGTAGAAGAAGTTATTGTGGAATCACAAAGAATGAGACGAAGAGCTTTGTGATTACTTTTTATATCTTACCTATCGGAGATAAATCTCGAGCAAATCTTAGAGAATAAGATAGTACCCAATATGATAGAACAAGTGAGATCAGAACACGTAACTACAAAGAAAATAGTTGGGTCTGGCTTCACGAATCCCAATGAATTCTTTAAGTCGTTAACCTATAATAGTTTTAGAAAAACCTAGGTTAAAGGAGAATCGACTCTAGTCGTAACTAGTATCATACAGAAGTGCGGGGATTAGGTTTTCCAGTTGCTAGAGTTCTCCCTTATATAGTCTTTCAAATCAGGGTTTGCATTATAAGTTAGCTTAGTAATAAAGCAATCAATATTCACTGTTAGATGAAAACCTGATTTAAGATTCAAGCTAAGTTTGCTTAAAACCAAAGCAGTATCTCCCCACCGTTAGATGGTCTTAGCTTTTTACACACAAATGAAATATACCTTCATTTATATATGGGTAACCGTACCTAAACGTGTATATTGAGTTGGCTCAACTATAGTTAACCGAAGTTAGGCAAATGAACATTTTTGTATTAACCACATTCATCTAACACTTCTAGATCAAATGAATCTCATTGTGTTACTCATGGAGTTCTTAAATTGTATATATCTCATTCAAGTATATAAGAAACAATTAAAGCAAAATCGGATTGATTAATGAGAATCAATTCATGAACATTAAGCCACGGTTTGCAAAGATTGCATTCCTTAATTTATAAATGTATTTGTTCATGAGTATGGAATCATACTTAACCGATTTTACAACTTAACCAACTAAGTTTGCAAACGGGTACGCAAACTTAAGTTCCGGACTTTGGTATTGTCCGGCAGTTCGTAAACCGGTATGCATAATGTCGTCCCGGACCTAACTCAGGTACAACCGTTTGCATACTGGTATGCAAACTTGGTTCCCGGACCTGAATCATACCACAACAGTTTGCATACTGGTATACATATTATGCTATATCCAGACAATGGTTAATTGTTCTAAACTCTCATTTCAATCATTGAAACATCCTTAAAAGATGACAATAGCTGTCTCACACAAACTATTAGCTTATACGTAATTTTCAAGTGATCGAATGATCAATACGAAACATTCCGAGTCGACGTCAAATGATTGTCTCACACAAATCATGTAAGATGTTTTAAGGCAATTTTCACATGATCATCTTTTGACTTATTATTTAGTTTCCAACAAATAATTTGTTTCCAACTAAACTCATCAAGAATAATGATGAACGTAGCTAAATCAAAAAGCTTCCAACACATATTTCGAGAAATAGATAACCGAGTTAAACTCAGCTCGAAATATCAAATGTGTATAATATAAAAGTCCATATAGTTATACGACTTAGTCTCATTAGGTGATAAAATATGAATGGATTTCTGAGTGATAGATAAGTTTTAGTCTCCACATACCTTTTGTTGATGAAGTTCCTCCCAGCTCTCCTCGATAGATCTTCGTCTTCAATCGATGAACGTCGTGAAGTATAAAGCTCAACTACACATTCTATCCTAATTCGAGACATAGCTATAAGTAGACTAGAAATCAAGACTTATAGTTTTGATCACCTTAACTTTACTAACAAGCTTGAGATAGCAACACTTGCGAGTTCGATCGAGCAGTGCTCTAACAATCTCCCCCTTTGTCAATTTTAGTGACAAAACTATCAATACATGTGGATTACAAAATAAATAAACTTTGTAGCTTCTCATCCAACATGCTTGATTTCCTTGGTTCTTCGTCGTCACTCCAAGTACTTCAGTGATTCTGAACGTGTTCAACTCAGCATCATAGTTGTTGAAGATCCGTAGCCATAACAATAAGAAAACAGATGTTCTCAATTATTGTTATACAGTGTCATAGTATTATTACACAGCATCAAAGTTCAATTGTATCACAACTTTGACAATAATACTACGGTGATATGTATCACTCCCCCTTAGTAAATACTTCATCTCACAATGAAAACCACTTCCCCTTACATAATGATCCGTAAACCATATATATGTAGTGTGAACTACAAAATAATTCTCCCCCTTTCTGTCAATATAAATTGGCAAAGGTACGAAAACTAACGGGATCATAATGAAATTCTCAACGAGATTATTCATGACTAAAAGAGAACATATCAACTTTGTTTCGATGATTTCGCATAGTCGAAACTTAGTGTATTCATCAAGGAGTTTATAAAGATACAACTTAACTCCCACAATATTCCACACCCGCACTCCCCACAAAGATTTGGCAATTAAGCACAAGTTCAATTAAGAACTCTCCCCCATAAAATGTCATTCCCGAAAGAACAACAAGAGCGACATTACTTTTACGAGAAAATAAGGATTTCCTTAGACATTTTGATATCTAACAGAAACAAACTACTACTACTAGAAACAAATGTGGAATTGGAACAACACTTCACTGAAACTTCAATCTTTTATCGCCCAAAGATATAGATAGATCCAGGGGCAATAAAAAGCTATAAAACTAATGAACCAAAACAACACCAATAAACTGCCGTAAGTGTTGAAACGTAGCAGTATCTAGAGGTTTGGTGAGAATATCAGCCAATTGTTTTTCGGAAGGCACAAATTCCATGTTGATGTTACCATTTTCATAGATATCTCTAATAAAATGATACCTGATGTCGATGTGCTTAGTTCTTGAGTGCTCAACAGGATTCTCAGTGATGCGAATCACGCTTGAGTTATCACAAAATATTTTCATTATTCTAGTGTCAATTCCATAATCAACAAGCATTTGTTTCATCCATAGAAGTTGAGTACAACATGAATCTGCAGCAATATATTCGGCTTCACATGTTAAAAGGG
The DNA here is from genome assembly GCA_023531105.1 of Papaver atlanticum. NCBI lineage: Eukaryota > Viridiplantae > Streptophyta > Magnoliopsida > Ranunculales > Papaveraceae > Papaver > Papaver atlanticum. The sequence goes on along the minus strand of JAJJMB010003182.1, from coordinate 962,645 downwards.
ATTGTGAGTTTTGTTTCTTGCTATGCCAACATAAGATTCAACCCTACATAGTAGAAACCCTCAGACGTACTTTTCCTGTCTTCCACACATCCTGCCCAATCAACATCTGAATAGGCAGTAAGATCAGTGTTAGTATCAAAAGTATAAGATAGACCGTACCCAATAGTGTATTGAATGTATCGCATGATCCTTTTTGCAGCTGCAAGATGAGATTCCTTTGGATTAGCCTGTAATCTAGCACAACAACCAACACTAAAAGCAATATCAGGTCTAGTAGTTGTAAGATATAAAAGACTTCCAATGATAGATCGATAAAGTTTTTGATCTATATTGATTCCTTTCTCATCCCTGTGCAGTTTACCAGTGGTGGGCATAGGGGTCAGCTTTGGAGTTGACTTATCAAGACCGAACCTTGTAACAAGATCCTTAGCATATTTTTCTTGAGATAAGTAAATTCCATACTTGTGTTGTTGAATTTGTAATCCTAAAAAGAATTTTAATTCACCAACATTGCTCATTTCAAATTCCCTCCCAAGAGAGACTTGAAAATCTTTTTCAAGTTTCTCGGATGTTGATTCATAGATGATATCATCTACATAAACTTGAGCAATTACCACATCTTTCCCACTCCATTTGGTAAATAATGTTTTAATCAGCTCCACCTCTCAAAAAACCTTTCCTAAGAAGAGAAGTAGTTAGTTTTTCGAACCAGGCACGAGGTGTTTTAATCCATATAATGCCTTTTTTAGTTTAAAGACATGGTCTGGAAAATCTGGACTTTCAAATCCTTTAGGTTGAGCAACATAAACCTCTTCCTTTAAACATCCGTTTAAGAATGCATATTTTACGTCCATTTGAAATAGCTTAATCTTGAGAAAACAAGCATGAGCTAATAATAGTCGAATGGACTCAAGGCGTGCCACAGGAGCAAAGGTTTCGTCAAAATCGATACCTTCAATCTGTGAATATCCCTGAGAGACAAGTCTGGCTTTGTTTCTGACAATGATGCCAAATTCGTATGACTTGTTCTTGAATATCCATTTGGTACCAACAATATTTATATTGGAGGGACAAGGTACAAGCTCCCATACATCTTGTCTTTGAAATTTATTTAACTCTTCATGCATTGCATTCACCCATAAGGGATCACTAAGAGCTTCATCAATATTCTTTGGTTCTACTTGCGATAGATAACATCCAAAATTGCAAATATTTTGAAGTTGTCCTCTCGTCTTAGCTGTAGAATCCTTACCTCCAATAATACTGTTAGTATCATGATTCCTTTGAACCCAAAGGTGCCGTGGAGGAGCACATTCTTGTTCAACATGAATAGCATGGCTAGGGCTTTTCTCCTCATCACTAGAAACGCCAGGATCAACAACTGTTGGAACAACTTCTACTGATTCTGGGATTTCTTTGACTTTCTCAATTGTCTCCGTTAGAGGCAATTCAGCAGGAGGGTCATCATGACGAAAATTGCTCACATCATCAATGATAACATTTTATGATTCCATCATAATTTGGGTTTTGAGATTAAATACTCGAAAACCACGACTGTCAGATGCATAACCAAGAAAAATACCTTCATCGCTTTTCGAATCAAATATCCCTTTCTGTTCTCGATCTTTTAGAATGTAGTTCTTACTTCCAAACACTCTGAGATAATGTAAGTTGGGCTTCTTACCGTACCATAACTCATAAGGAATATTTAGGGTCTTTGACTGTAGATAGACACGGTTGATCAAGTAGCATGTTGTAAAAACAGCTTCTCCCAAAAACTTTAACGGTAAGTTTTTGTGATTGAGCATTACCCTTGCCATTTCCTGAATGTTACTATTCTTCCTTTCTGCAACTCCATTGGCTTGTGGAGTAATGGGTGGTGAGTATTGTTGAATAATCCCCAGTTTATCACAAAATTCAAACACTTTAGTGTCCTTGAATTCAGTTCCACGGTCGCTTCTAATTTTCTTTAGCTTGCAACCCTGTTCGTTCTGGATTATATCAACAATAATCTTGAATTCACCAAGGGTTTCATTCTTTTGAGCTAAAAATGACACCCAAGTGAATCTGGTGTAATCATCTACAATAACTAAAGCATAATTCTTTCCAGCAAAAGTAGGTTGTTGAATAGGACCGAAGAGATCCATATGAATTAAATCAAGTGGAGCTTTAGTGAGAATATCTCGAGATGATTTATGTGGAACTTTTGTTTGTTTACCCTTTTGACATACACCATCAATCTTAGCATTGATTCATATAACACCTCTAACAAGTTCTTTGTTGATGATCTTAGTTAGAAGGCAGTAATTGATGTGACCAAAACGTCCATGCCAAAGATATGTAGATTCCACCTTAGTTAAATTGCAACAATTACTAAATTGAGTATCTAAGAGATAACAGTTATTTTTACCACGAGTTCCCTGAAAAATTACTTTTCCAGTCTTATCTACAGCGTCACATCCATTCGCATTGAAGACAACTTTATGGCTTTTGTCACAAATTTGACTAACATAAAGGAGATTAGCAGTCATACGTTTAACGTATACGACATCATGGATTTTAGGAACGCCGGGTAGTTTGATCGTTCCCTTCTTTCTTATGTAGCAACAACTCCCATCTCCGAATGTTACTGGACCTCCTTCAAAATCGCTTGAATTCACAAACCATGAAAGATCTCCAGTCATATGTCGGCTACATCCACTATCAAGGAACCATTGAAAGGGTGATGTTGATTTTAGAGCAAAGGCTCCCATACTAACACTACTATCCCGTTTGGGTTTTCTTGTTAGATTTGTACACCTTTTTAGAGCAGTAAACAATTGTTTAGCTTTCTTGTGAAGATCACTAGCAACCTTTAAACTTTTCTTGAAAGATGTACATGTATGTTGAAAATGATCATGAGAACCACAAAACATACATGTACCAACATCTTTAAACTCATCTGAGAAATTCTGAGTCATGTCAGTTTTAACAAAGCCTAAAACTCGCTTATCTCCTGACTTACGACAATTCTTCAGGGAAGAATTGAAGTAGTTTCTCAAATCCATTGAAGATACTTTGACAGACTTCAAATCCTTAGTTTTTGCAATTTCTACAACAAGATCAGAATTGATCCGGATCTGTTCATCCAACTTCTTTTGGAGATTAACTACCTCTTTAAAACGTTCTCGAAGATCAGAGTTTTTGATATAAATCTCGCAATGAAGACCATCAATTTTCCTTATCAATCGTTGTTTCTCTCGACAAAGATTTTTGATGATTTTTTCTAGACCAAGGCACTTAACCTCATCGATGGTTTCTAGAACACACTCGGAGTTGAGTAGATCTAATCCTAGTGAAGCGTTTATAGAAACTTTACTGTCCATAGAGTCAGATTGCTACATACACAGACTTATGAGGTCTTAAACGTGTTTGCCTGCTCTGATACCAAATAAAAAAGCGGGGGTACATCAACCACACCCAATATTTTTGTTCGGAAATCTGTATGGACTAACTCCAATATAATTCCAAGAGAATCAACTAGACAGTCAGACTTAATCAAGGAAAGATATCCAAGAGTTTTATCTCTTTCTCAAATCAATTAGCAAATCAACAGGAATGAATCCGTGAACTGATTGGTTATGAGAATAACTTGAACGGTACCAAAGACCAATGTTCAAGTGTCAATCAATCTCAATCAACAACCAAAGGTTGGATTTACCAAATTATTGAACTACACGCAACCTGTGATATTTTAATTATATAAACAAATATAATGCGGAAAAGAAATAACACAGACACCAGAAGTTTTGTTAACGAGGAATCCGCAAATGCATAAAAAACCCTGGGACCTGGTCCAGATTTGAACACTAAACTGTATTAAGCCGCTACAGACACTAGCCTACTACAAGTTAACTTCGGATGGAAATGTAGTTGAGCCCTAACAAAGTCTCACACTGATTAAAGTACACCCGCGTTCCTTATGCCTCTGAATCCCAGCAGGACTCTACGCGCTTGATTCCCTTAGCTGATTTCACCCACAACTAAGAGTTGCTACGACCCAAAGTCGAAGACTATATAAACAAATCTGTCTCCCACAAAAAAGTCTATTCTGATAGATAAATTTGTCTCCCACAGAAGTACCTATGAAGTTTTTGTTCCGTGTTTTGATAAATCAAGGTGAACAGGAACCAATTGATAATTCGGTCTTATATTCCCGAAGAACAGCCTAGAAATATCAATCACCTCACAATAACTTAACTATATGGTATTGTGGAATCACAAAGAATGAGACGAAGAGCTTTGTGATTACTTTTTATATCTTACCTATCGAAGATAAATCTCGAGCAAATCTTAAAGAAGATAATGCTTAATACGATAGAACAAGTAAGATCAGAACACGCAACTACAGAGAAAATATTTGGGTCTGGCTTCACGAATCCCAATGAAGTCTTTAAGTTGTTAACGTATAATGGTTTTAGAGAAACCTTGGTTAAAGGAGAATCGACTCTAGTCGCAACTAGTATCACACAGAAGTGTGGGGATTAGGTTTTCCAGTTGCTATAGTTCTCCCTTATATAGTCTTTCAAATCAGGGTTTGCATTATAAGTTAGCTTAGTAACAAAGCAATCTATATTTACCGTTAGATGAAAACCTGATTTAAGATTCAAGCTAAGTTTGTTTAAAACCAATGCAATATCTCTCCACCGTTAGATGGTCTTAGCTTCTTACACACAAATAAAATATACCTTCATTTAGATATGGGTAACCGTACCTAAACGTGTATATTGAGTTGGCTCAACAATAGTTAACCGAAGTTAGCCATATGAACACTTTTTGTATTAAATTACATTCATCTAACACTTCTAGATCAAATGATAATCAAATGAATATAATTGTGTTACTCATAGAGTTATTCAATTGTATATATCTCATTGAAGTATATGAGAAACAATTAAAGCAAAATCGGATTTGATTCATGAGAATCAATTCATGAACATTAAGCCACGGTTTACAAAGATTGCATTCCTTAATTTATAAATGTATTTTTTCATGAGTATGAAATCATACTTAACTGATTTTAGAACTTAACCAACTAAGTCTGCAAATGGGTACGCAAACTTAAGTTCCGGACTTTGGTCTTGTCCGACAGTTCTCAAACCGGTATGTATACTGTCATCCCGGACCTAACTCAGGTAGAACCGTTCGCATAATGGTATGCAACCTTGGTTCCCGGACTTTAACAGTTAAAACCGTTCGCATACTAGTATGCAAACTTGGTTCCCGGAGCCGAATCATACCACAACAGTTTGCATACTAGTATGCATACTGTACTATATCCAGACAATGGTTAATTTTTCTAAACTCCCATTTCAATCATTGAAACATCCTTAAAAGACGACAATAGCCGTCTCACACAAACTATTAGCTTATAAGTAATTTTCAATTGATCGAATGATCAATACGAAATATTCCGATTCGGTAACAAATGACCGTCTCACACAAATCATGTAAGATGTTTCAAGGCAATTTTCACATGATCATCTTTTGACTTATTATTTAGTTTCCAACAAATAAATTGTTTCCAACTAAACTTGTCAAGAATAATGGTGAACGTAGCTAAAGCAAAAATCTTCCAACATATATTTCGAGAAATAGATAACTGAGTTAAACTCAGCTCGAAATATCAAATGTGTATAATATAAAAGTCTATTTAGCTATACGACTTAGTCTCATTAGGAGATAGAATAAAATAGACTTCTGAGTGATAGATAAGTTTTAGTCTCAACATACCTTTTGTTGATGAAGTTCCTCCAAGCTCTCCTCAGTAGATCTTCGTCTTCAATCGATGAACGCCGTGAAGTCTAAAGCTCAACTACACATTCTATCCTAATCTTAGACATTGCTATAAGTAGACTAGAAATCAAGACTTATAGTTTTGATCACCTAAACTTGACAAACAAGCTTTAGATAGCAACGCTTGCGAGTTCGACCGAGCAGTGCTCTAACATAATGATATTTCGAGATTCACTTTCCTGTAACGTCTCCTATGTCTTCTTTATTTTCTTTTGTTACGTTTTTTATGAGGTTTTTATCTAACTTCTTATGCAGCAGAAAAGTTAGAACCACCCTCTTTCTTTAAACGGTTTTCTAAAGAAAAGTTTCCTCGGGGAGCAAGATGAGGACCTCTTGAGATTCGTTTCAGAGGGTCAGAATCACTTGGATTCCATTATCTGAACTTAGATCTCCCAGAAGTACTTTCACTATTAGTACAAGAGCTGATCTTTGTAGTGTAGTTAAACAATTTTTTATGAAAGTAATTGTGCTTATGGAATTTTCGTGAGGAATCACCATGACTATTCCATCAATAAGTTTTCTGGTTTATTGCAGAGATAGAATCCATTGCAGACAGATTTTTTACCTCTTCGATTGCTAAGTTAAGCAATTTTTTAAGATTGGAAATATGTTTCTTTCTAGAATAACAATTCAGAGAAATATAATTCTTCATCCAACAGTGTGAACAGATTTTTGGAATAGAAACTTTTATTGCATTGTCTTACTAAAGGCTTTGTTAGATGTTGACAGATTACGTAAACGTTTTTTTCAAGACATCTTCTCAGAAGTAACTTTCTCAGTGCATGGCAATGTCACGGGAACTGTAACAACAGGAAATGAGCTAATTTTACCTTTTAAAACAGAGTTTTCCTTTTTTAAGGCGTGACACTGTTTATGAGTCAATAGAAAATCTGCAACTAGTTTCTCTTTTTCCACACGAAGACCGTCCGTTTCTAATTTGTGAGACTTGAGTAAACATTCTTCTCTAGTTGGACTTTCTTTAAGAGTATCTTCAACATACTAATCATTTCATTTCAAATAGTAATTTCTTGTTCAAATCTGCACATATCCTTAGAGAAATTGCTAATATAACCAGAGAGTTCACACTCCCTTTCAAGGGATTTATCAAGCTCATCTAGATACTAAGTACACTTTCCTTCGAGATCTCTAATTCTAAAGGTTTGGAGGTTAATGAACTCAGCAGCATTTTTTAGACTTCTGGTAAGTTCCAACTCAGATTCTGATATTAGCCCATTAGTGATTAAGGGAAGCATATTATCAGAGACTGATAACATGGTATCTTTTCCTATGGATTCGGAACAATCAACTAAGGAGCTATCCTTTGAGGTAATTCCCAAACACTTGGAGTAATCAAACATGTCTGGAGACATGTTTGTATGTTCTTACAGATTCTATGAGATTTTCAAACACAGACTTATTAGGTCTCAACATGTTTGCCTTCTCTGATATCAATTGAAAACACTAGGGGTACCAAAATAAACCACCAACTTTTTCGTAGGAAATCTGTATGGACAAACTCAACACAACTACGAGAGTTAAAACTCAATCAAGGAAAGTGTTTAGAGTTATATATATCTCTCTCTCTCTCTTGTTGTTAGAACGTTTACAGAAATGAATCCGTGAACCTAACTACAAAGAGAGTTATTGGACGGTTCCAAAGACCAATATCCAAGGATCAATCAAGTCTTATCCAACAAACAAGGTCGGACCTATATACTATGATTGCTCAACGCAAAACCTGTGATATTTCAATTATAAAGATAAACAATATAATACGGAAAAAAAAATAACACAGACACCAGAAATTTTGTTAACAAGGAAACCGTAAATGCAGACGGGACCAAGTCCAGATTGAACACCAAACTGTATTAAGCCGCTACAGACACTATCCTACTACCAATTAACTTCGGTCTAGAATGTAGTTGATCCCGAACTCAGTCTCTCACTGATTCAGGTACAATCGCGCTCCTTAGGCCTCTTGAATCCCAACAGGACTCCGCGCAATTGATTCCCTTAGACAGTCTCACACCAACTAAGAGTTGCTTCAACTCAATTAAAGACTTTAAACCAAATCCGCCTCCCACAGATTAAACCTATGATTGATTTCCTGATTTACGATCTAAACGGATGATCAGATCAAACGAAAGATCCAAGTGATGGAAATTGATAGCAACTTGACAAAAGTCTGGCTATCCTCAAAATCCGGATTTATGCAACCCGAAGTGCAGCCTAGATTATTATTCACCTCACATGTATAAAATTTGCAGAATGAATAAAGTATGAGATGAAGAGAATTTTGATGATTACTATCTATCTTGATCGTTGGAGCGAGCTCTACAAACAATCAAGATCAGGGTACTTGAGTTATCAAGATAAAAGATAACTGGACCTGGCTTCACGAATCTCAGTGAAGTCTTTATAGTCGCTAAACCCTAAAAGAGTTTCTGGAGAGGACAACTCTAGATACAACTAGGACACACCAAAAAGTAGTGTCATGATTCAAAGATCCCAGTTTCCAAGAGTTCCCCTTATATAGACTTCAAAGCCTAGGTTGCTTTAGGTTTAATCTAAGATAGATTTGGAACCAAGCAAATAATATTCACCGTTAGATGAAAGCTTTGAATCTTAATCACATAAACAAGATATACACTCTGGTTAGGTAAACCGTAACCGAACCGTGTATAAATACTATGTCCAACATGGTTAGCCAAAACTAGCCGATTTGAACTTTAAAAGCTTAACACTCATTTTCATGTTCACTAAGACATTAATCTTGAGTCACAATCATGTGATCAAATGATCTAGTATTTATTAGATAATTGATCAAATGCAAATCATTTCATAAAAATAATTTAATTGCAATTGAATCATAATCGACATAGTTGGTAAATGTACAAGGTACAATTACTTGAGTCGTTCGTGAGTCGGCTGAGTGTTAGCACACAACCGGTTTGCAAACTTATAAGCGATAACCGAGTTTTGGAGGTTACAGAACTTTTTCAGTTCACGTACCGGTTTGCAAACTTAGGTGTAACTCAAAGTTCCGGAGTTGACAGATTTTTTTCAGTTCACATACCGGTTTGCTAACTTAAGACTTTTACCGGTTCCGGAGTTCACAGAACTTTTCCTAGTTCACGTACCGGGGTACTAAACTGGTTCTAGAACATAGAACTGTATTGGCTTGCATACGGGTTTGATTACTTTAACCCGGTTCCCTTACCACAGGTCCAAAATGGTTTGCATACAAATATGCATACCTATCCGGATCACGAAACAAACATATTTTCCCATGATGTACATACGAATATGCATATCACACAAATCTGAAAGTCGATATATAGCTACTCCGCTACGTGTACAAGTACATGTAATATGAATTTAGACATATAACAGTTTTCTCAGTTTGTAAGACTGATAACACTTTCTTGTATTCTGAATATAGTAGTTCTATATTTCTCTAAATCAATTCGAAATATTCCTGAAGAACATCAATAACACATATTACTGTTCCAGGCTATTTTCAAATGATAAACTTGAATCATGATTTGGTTCCGAACAATAAATTGTTCTCCGCCGAAATTTGATCAAGTATGAAAAAATGTTCATTAAGCTTAGTCATTATATTTCGAGATATTCGTAAACTAAATACTTAGTTCTCGACTCGAAATTCTTGTCTATGCAAGCTAGTCTAATTAGTTATGCGACAATCATCTCAAGGATAAAAAAGTGAATATAACTTGAGAAATAGGTGGTTCAGTCTTCACTTACCTTTTGTTGATGAAGTTCTCCAAAAGCTTCGGTTGATCTTCGCCTTCAAACGGTAGAAAACAAATGATGACTGACTCGTTTCTCAACTACCTCTATCCTAGACCGAGACTTAACTAATTGTAGACTAGAAATCAAGATATAGTTTTGACAGCTAAATTTGACAACAAGCTTGATATAGCAGCACTTGTGAGTTCGACCGAGCAATGCTCTAACAAAATGTGAGAAGTGTGAAAAGAAGAGAAGGTGTGAGTTAAAATGAAATTGGAATTGGGGGGAAATTATAGCCATTGGATCAGAATTACTGGGGTCTTAACCGTTGGTGATCTAGACTAGGTCATTCGGTGTTGTTTCAACCGAGCGGTCGAGACTCCACCGCTCAGTAGAAACTCAACATTTTTTTCATGCCCATAGTGGGTGCAAAAGTGGAAAACTTGAGGTTTTGCCTCCCCTATAGAAACCGGCTTTAGTGATGGATACCAACTAGTTTTGGGGTGCACATGATTCGGTTCAGTCCAGTTTTAGGCCAAGCCGCATAAATTTTTGATCGAGGACAAATCTCGATGGGGGCTAGAGTGACAAATAACAACATGTCGTATGTGAAACGTCCCACATTTTAAACCTTTTTTTATGAACCGATTTTTTGATTTCTGACTACAAATTTGCTCTTCCCAAAATTTTGAAGATCTTGTTAGTTACCTTATAATGATTAATTATCCTAAATTAACGTTAATATATACACGGTATGAAAAGAAGAAGAAAAGAAGAAAAATAATGAAAACATCGTGTTCGCAAAATACTAAACACATACCCGATATGCATACCTGGTCAATTTGACCCATTTATGGAACTTAAAGTGCAAAGGCAAATGTATGCAAACTGCCTAAGTCTAGGCATACTTGTTGTGCATGGCTAGAGTTCACTTTTGTTATATCTCTCATAAACTTCTAATATAACTTTATTCACTAAATATTTTTGTGCATTTGGATTATTGTTTAGTCTTAAGTACTTAAACATCGTTATTGTTTGTAAGTTCACGGTCTTACTTAGCCGCTATGGATATCATTGTGTACGGTTTCATTCTATACAGACCATAATGCATATTCTTCTGTGTAATTTGAAGGTATACCTTTCACATGTTTAATTACATGAGTTCTTAACTAGGAATTTCATCTAAACAAGGGAAGTGTTAGCTTGAACTCCAAGCAACCCTAGATTGAAATTAAAGTGATGGACGCATTTATGTGTCTATTTTGATGTCGATTTTCTATGTTGTTAGTACCCATTATTGTACTTTTTTTGATATTTTTTTTGTCTTTGTAGGTATTTTTGGAGAAATAAGCTTTTGCGGAAAAATTGGCTTAAAAAGTGGCATTTGCACCCCGCGAGGAATTACTAAAGGCACCCCAGAAATGTGTTAAAGGCACCCAGGAAAATCACTATTTATGCCCAAAAATTACTATTTGTACCCACTAAGGCATGTACTAACAGGACCTCAGTAGTGGATAAGGGGCATCCAAATTACTAAGGGGCACCTAAATTACTATCGCCACACCATCAGTCGGATAAGGGGTGTCCACCATCTTTCTCATTTGAATAGGAAATTGGCGGGAAAAGAGTTCTCTTCAGAGGGAAGATTAGGGTTCGGATTTTTAAGCATTTTGGAGGAGATTTAATCTCCGGAGTTGGTTGCAATCGACCTGTTTGAGCTAAATAAAGGAGATATGGCTGTTGGATTCGAACCAATTGGGCCAGATAATCAAGATTTCGAGACAACAAGGATTAATATTTTCCCGGGATTCTATAAGGATTTTTGGACATGACTGAGAGAGACTCAATCACAAGAATGGGTTGGGATTATCCTGTTACGACTTAACAGGGTTGGTATATGAGTTGGAATCGAGAAAGAATGAAAGTTTACTTGGATTGAAGGAAACAACGAAAGAAGATATTCTCTGTGATATTTTTGGCGTGTAGATAACAGGCTTTTACTCCAACTGAATGTGAATCAATGTGTTGGGAGTGTGTCGACACCAATTGAAACGTGAATGAGATAAAAAAGAAATGTTTAGCTGCTTCAGAGAACGTAAAGAAGATAATAATGGAATATTATTCTGGGAATGAAAACTAATTTATTACAAAAGATTTTCCGAGATTTGAAGATGATGTTGCGTATATAAAGAGGTGTTGAGAGCTGTGGAAGGAGGATGGAGAGTTTGGGATAGATTAGAGAGCTACAATCGAAGAAATCAAGCTCCGCAGCAATTCTGCTGCTGCTGCTGCTATTGAAGAACACGAAGAACAAAAGCCAGCCAAGGTCAGTCGCGGAGACAGTCATTTAATCAATGACAGAAGAACAGTTTCAGTTGTAGTAGACTTATTGTAACTGAGATAGCTGAGCTGCTTTGGTCGCTGAATACCTTTAGCGACTAAAAATCGTTGTAAGCCACTTTAATTATTTTTAATACAATGATTAATCAAATTTCTTCCAATTTTCTTCTTATGAGCAGCTAATTAAATTTCTAGGGGTTGAGGAGGAAACTACTTCTAACATGTAATTTATGGTATTAATTTTCTTTTAATTATTACTCTCTAATTAGTTTTAATTGTCTAAGAAATTTTCACTTCTTTATATGCTTCATAATAACTGTTTGGTTATAAGCGAAGCAAAATTAGACCTTAGATTATCGACTTGAGTCGAATTGATATTTCATTCATGATAAATTTTCCAAGGCATGAGATTTGGTTCAAAATGGCCTTGTGTAGTTTCGAGAGTAGATTGGAGGAATTTATTATTGAATTTGCAACCGTTAGAAGTAGTGGAATCCGAAACCCTAAACCTCTCTCTCTTTGGTCAACAAAATTAGTTTTTCCTTAAGTATTTTCTTTTATTAGTCTTAAAACCAAATCTTAAAAAAGAGTCCGAGCAACGAATCTTTACTTCCACTGTTAAAACTACATCATAAAGCTACCCGTAGCCTTGAAAAATCTACAAATAGACATACTCTTGTAGTTGTAATTCCGAATCCCTGACACTGGTGTGTCGCAGTTGCAAAGCTAGAGTCGTCCTCTATAACCTATATTTCTTTACGCAACTGTATTAGGTTACGACTTTGAAGACTTCACTTAGAGATTCATGAAGCCCGTTCAGACTATATTTTTACATGATAATTCTTATATTAAGATCTTGTTCTGCTGGTTATTGAAGTTCATGAACTTTAGATTAGGAAAAAAATAGATAGAAATAACAAAATTCTCCCCATCTCAGACTTTATGATTCCACAAGATAGATATCTAAACACTTTTTTAATTTATTTGGATTGTTCTTGTGAGGTTCCTAGTGATCTAGGATACCCTTTGATAAGAGTGTAAGTGTTTCAGATCCATGAGGTTTGCTAGACTTGTTTGCTGCAAACAGATTTCCAAACCTTGATTGATATTTATCGAAAGAAAAATCAAAGAGATTTGTTAGTTAGAAGAAGATAGGTATCAAAAGTCTTTACTGAGGCTGAAACAACTCTTAGGCTGTAGAGGACATCAACAAAGGGAATCAAGGGTGTAGAACAACATTGGGTTTAGAGACGTACATGAGCACGACTAAAGCTGAATTGCTTAGAGGTGAATTCGATCTCAGCTATAGTCTACTCCGAAGTCTGATAGCAGGCTAGTGTCAGCAACGATTTAATACAATACAATTTTCAAAGTTGGAAGAGGTTCCAGGGTTTTCCGCCAATGCAGTTTTCCTCGTTAACAAAATTATGGTGTCTTGTATTTTTTCCTTTTCCGCATTATATTGTGTATCTTTATAATAGGAATATCATAAGTAGTACATGACCAATCTAGATACTTAAGACCTTATTGATTAAGATCATACAAGACTCGCTCTTATTGAATTCACATCTTGAAAGATAGATAACAAGTTTCGTGCTTGTTAAAATTCGAATCTTTTACAGTTCGGGTACATACTAGATTGATCTTGGATATTGATTTTTGAGATCGTCCAAGAAATCTTCGTCACAATCAGGTACATGGACCTTTGGTCTTTACATATTGATTGTGGAAGAGAAAGAGAAAAAATTTATATACAATCTTCTTCAAGGGTCTTTATTATTGACCTATTTGTGATTGTATTAGGTTTTTCCATACCGGTTGCCGAACATAAAAGTTGGTGGTGTGCTTGTACCCTCTCATTTTCATAGTTTCTCTGATACACATTACCCATATCAAACCATGGTTGCGTAGGAATGAATTAGCAGACTTAAATAAGCAAATAGTCGGGGATGCTAGGAAGTTGAGGCTTTTTTTTACTCGGTAAATACAAGACCCATCACAGTTTTGAACTCAAAAAAAAAAAAAGACTATTAATGAAGTTTATGCATCATCCCTTAAACCTATGAGAAGAACTCAGGAAAAAAAATCATCAACCATGGAACCGCAACCGATGAAAATGGTTTCTATTTTTTTTATTTTTTTTATATATACTCTTAATGTATGTTTGTTGGACCAAACTTATGTTTTGGTTCATTCTACAATTGATTAATTCGACGATCAAGGTTCCGTACACTAAAATTTATAGCCATTTTCATCTCGGGTGTATATACTTTTAAGTATATTTACTTTCATGAATATTAGGCCGGTGATTGACTACTTTTTTTAAGATACATAACAATGTATAAATCAATGATCTTCGGTTATTTTTCTTCAAATTTTGACTTTGTTAATGACGGAGTTCTTCATAAATATTTCACATGTTCTTCTGTGTACAAGTCTTTCAAAGTTCGTTTTTTTTAAATGGCAATGAAATCCTATGAGTTAATCACCTTTACTTTATTTTACAGGAAACGAATTTACATAATCTCAAAAAATATTTTGATATAAACCTGTCAGCTTTCCAGAATTGACATACTAACGACTGTAAGTTTCAACAGAGTCATTGTCTAACGAATATATATATATATATATATATATATATATATTCTTTTTTGACAATAACATATCTTTCAAACTACAAGTTGTAATTCAAAAAATACTTTATATCAGAAAGTTTTTAACAAGATCTATACAACGAATATAAACAACGCTATAAAAATATTATTTATCGAAGCCTTAATTTTCTCATCACCGGTTTAACCTAACATTATAAAAATATCAGTTTATTTACCAAAGTGAAATTCTAAAATAATTGAATTGTAGAAAGACAAATCATTTTGCTAAATGGACTAATAATTCATTACCGTATTGAACGGGTAGAACCACAGTTTATTAACAAAAATGAACAGCTAAAATAATTTAATTGTGGAATAGCATTTCATTTTGCTAGATGAACTATTTATTTAGTAGCGGTTCATTTTTCTAAATTAACTAATGTATTAGCAGAATTTCTTCTTTTACGCTGCACTCTTTTGTTACAATTATTTCTTCGTGTTGGTTTTTTAATTACTTCTTTGAAACTAGTCTAATTTTCTCTAAAAGTAAATGGCCGAGTGGATATTTCACCATTTTTTTCAAAATTAAAAAAATTACCACACAGGTTTAAAAGATAAAGATGTAGATGGAATGAAAAATAGAAAGTCTGTGTCTAGTAACTAGGACGCCTTCTATAATTAATGATCATTTCCAAAAAAAATTTAGAGCATCCTGATAAATATTAAATATCCGGTGCAAAAGAACCACCCGTAACAAAATCCTTAAAAAACTTTTCCATCACAGGCATTGATAAGTGGGTCCCTTGATGTCAATTTGTAGTTGGAGAAAATAAAAATGAGGAAAAAACCCAACCACAGCTTAGCTAGCTATAGCTTTTCACTTACTAAATTAGAAAACGAAAGAATGTGGCTTTACTCAACATGATGTAGTCAGTTTAAACCAAAGAATTCACTATAGGGTGATTTATGGTATATCAAGAAATAGAATCATCAATTATTTCCCAAAAGTTATTCAGTTATCTCTTAATAGTAGTGTCCAATTATTTTGTAAATATATGAGTTATGACTATTTTTATGACTTGGAAACAAAAACTGAAAACCCTAAAACAAAACAAAACTTTCTTAATATTCTTTCTTACTAGGGTTGTTGTTAATATCTGAAAGGAATAGTTTCTTTGTTTGGTTAAAAACAGAACTTTACCTAACAGATATGATAATCATTTTCCCCCTTTTTCTTTCTTTTAGTTTGCAGATGGTGTGTCACTTATTCCTATAGAAGAATACTTTTGATCTTTAAGGAACTGTTAAATCATGATGTCACTTTAATTAAGAACAATTCATTGAACAACCTCATTTTCATCTTAGTTAAGAACAAAGTTTTGCCTCTCTGTATGGTTATTTGGGCAGCCAATAACACCATTTTTGCAAATTAGTGTATGTGCAAATTTACTATATTTGATATAAGTAGTATTTGAGATAGAAAATTAGTTATGTAAGTTTTGAACTTTAAAGAAGGAAAAGAGAGAATGCTAATGAAATTTGTGGGCATGGAGATTTAGTTTAGATTATTAATATTGATAATACAGATCCCCCTAATGAAAGAAAGAATGCTAAATGAAAAGTTTATCCCTATTGTGTTTATTAAAGAAGTCATGATGCTTCCAATAATTTTATCCAGTTACCAGCATTATGGATGGAGCTGCAGATGCTAATAAATATAACCAAAAAGGAAAGTTACCACTGGATGCAAGCAAAGCACAACAGAAACACTTATCCCAATAGCTCATAATCATAGGCCTCTTAGATTTAGGTTATTAACCCAGTCATTTAATGTTTAGCTTAAAATCATCATGGTAACCAATGGTTAAGAAGACCGTTTATATATACTGGTAGAAGGGAAAGTTTTCACTTATTATATGAGCCACCATTCCCTAATTAATATCTATGGTATGTCACCTTCAATAAACAAGTTACATGCAAATTATGAGCTAGAAATTATAATATCTGAATTACATTGTTAATGTCTCTTCTCGCTGTTCAGTTCTGATCAAAATCTTACAGAGGGCATTAAGAGTTTCCAAAGGAGTCAATATTTCCATAGTCAGTAATGACATACTAGTAATACAAACAGTTTAATTTAATAACAAAGATTGGTATTTTGATCAAACAAATAAATAATCATCGCACGTTGGGTCTAATGACTCTAATCTTCTATTATTTGAGCAGAGCCTTAATTATTTTTGATTCCTATATCTTGTTACGTATTATGATCGAGCCTTAGCAAGATGTAATGACTACTACCATTACGGGTAATTTAAGGAATACTATTGTTGGATTCTTCTGCACCAGACTCTCACGTCTCATCGTACTAACTTACCTCAAGTATTTCAAAAATGGAATACTATTCACCTTAACTTCCCCAAAAATAAAAGTCTTAACAGAAAAACATATTCACCTCGAATATCTTTGTATACCATGCATTACTCAGTAGTTCTTAGAGAGAGAAAAAAAATCTCACTGTCTGATATTGGATGTAAATTTAATATTTAAAAATACTCAGCCGAAGTCGGGCAGGTATTTCAAACTCTGCTATATAATGCCATTTAAACATATATAGAACAAAATGTACGTAAGAAGAAGAAAAATCTCATTTATTTATTATGTTAATTCAGACTAAATTAAATTTAACGATGAAGAGAGACTCAGTTGATCTCTCCGAATAAATTAACAAACCAAGGTTTATCCTTAATTAGAATTACCTCATGATATGAGACCAGTAATCAAACAAAACAACTAGCTTTTTTTTGTTTTTGATTGAGGAACTAATAAAATATATATATATATATATATTTATATATAATTATATATGATGATTGATAGCTAATTAATTAAGCAAATTACAAACGAAGATCCAAACTCACGTGATCATGTATGTTGTTCTTGGATTCGTAATGTCGATTTGGCAAGCTAGACCCGTTTAAATGAACCGTCGATCTCAAATCATGATGATCACTGGCAAATAACGGCAAAGGATTAAGCATGGAGGAAGAGGAAGAAGAAGAACGATCTCTATTAAAAACTTGTTCATTGTTATGATGAGCTGCTGGGATTCTATATAGAGCTAATGGACTTCCATTAATAGGTCTACTTGTACTGCTCTGGTGGTGATGATGATGAGAGGAAGAAGACGAGGAAAACCCATAAAACTTATTATTGGTGTTGCTATTGTTATGGCTGTTACTGTAATTCCAAGAAGGGTAACTTAGTGTTTGAGATGGAATTGTGGTGGAGTTATGACCAAGCCGATGATAATTAACGAGGCCGTAAAGATGACCGTCAGGGATGACATTACTGTGCGCCATGGTAGACTGTAGGTGTGCACGTTTAGCATGTTGACGTTCACGTTTATGTGCGTTCTGATGGCCTCCTAAAGCTTGTGAAGTAGGAAAGTTCCTGCAACAATAATGGCATTCGAATTTACGATTACTGTCGGTGTTGTTGCTGCTTTCGTTGTTGTTGTTGTTGCTATCTTTTGTATGGTCGACGATTATGCTCCTGTTACCACCAGTAATTGAATGGTCAGATTCTTCAGTCATCGGAGTAGTAGTAGGCGTCGTAGTTTTATCTCCACTTCCAAATTCTATACCAAAAAGACGAACCGGAGGATTATTATTTCCTTTTAGCGGAACAGATGCAGCAGGACGAATAAAAGGCAATTGTGAAAAAGAGTCTACGCTCATAAAATCATGTGTTTCTCTACTGCTACTCTGATGATTTGTTTTTTCCATGGAGCTCGAGTTTGATTTTAAAACAAGAAGAAGATCAGAGGAGAAGGATGCAGTATGGTGTTTAGGGCTCCAAAGGGAGGAAAGAATGGACAGTGGAGTAAGTCATGAAGAAATACTAATATAATGGGATTATTTAATGGACAGATGAAGAGAGAGTAACTAAAGATTTCTACTTTTGTGGAATAGAAGTGGTGTGTGGTGAGGTGGGACCAAGCAGAGAGAGAAAGAGAGATGGTGATGAATTGTGGGCAATTTGAGGTGATGACCCCCCAATGGAGTTCTGACAAGGGCCACCAAGTGAGTTGAAGAGAGGCTTATGGCTTCTCAAGTACCAACATCGCCTTGCTTTGTTTTCGTTTCTTGCTTTCTTTCTTTTTCCTTCCTTTAAATTTCTCTAGCTACGACATTTTCATTTCATTTCAATGAGCTCATTCATTCATTGTACTACTTTTTTCAATTTATCTTTTTCATTTTTATTTTTAGTTTCAAAATTTCATTCAATTTATCTTCCTGGCTCCTTCTGCTAGCTCCTTTTATTTTCATTATTGGTTGCTGCTTGCTTTGAAAAATGACAGTGTTTGTTAAATGTTAAATGAAATCTTCATAGTGTTTGTAATAAGATTAAATGAATATAAATATGAATGTGAGTAATTCACAACCAACTCTTTAAGCTTCCACATTATACAGAAATTAATTTTTATGGCCCCATTTGTAGTCAATGCTCCGATTAATTAAGATTTTAAACAAAGTATAAAATACAAATTAAGTACTGCTAAACTAGATTTAAGTTTAGCAAGTAAAAAAAACTATAGGGGCTCCAAATTTTGGTTTTTAAGGGCTCATAAGATAACAAAATAGAGAGTCATGAAATAGTAATCAACAAAACCTCTTAACCTATTAATTTTGTTAATGATAATATCTTCCATTAGTTAGTGCTAATAATTAGATTAACTAATTAAGTATAATTAGTAATTAATTTATACTCAACGCACAAAAATTGGTAATATCTTCCATTAGTTAGTGTTTTAATAGCTATTCTTTCAAATCTCCGTGGTGTTTCTTGGCATGCTATTCTCGATTCATCAAGAACATCAACGATTCTGCTCGGCGTCGCTTTGGATTCGTCTTCAACAAGAGGGATTTAGGGCACCCGGATTCATTTGGATCTACAAGATTTTGGGCAAAATACTCCATTTCATTTGGAGCATCTCTTATCGAAGAAAATAATCATTTTAAATGGTCGGAGTTGATTCCGGTTCACACCATCATTCATCACTACTACATCTACAAAAATTGGATGTCTTTGCGGTTCATGGTTTTTCTCTTCGTAATGTACTTGCAATTGGTGTCGTCATTTGTATTTGGGTTTTGATTATCTTATATTTTGGTGTTTTTTATAATCTTGTAAGCAGTCATGTAATCATCATTTTGATTTGAATGAATTGAAATGTGATTTCCAAAAAAAAAAAAAAAAAAAAAAAACTAATTTATAGTTTGGGTTTGAAAATCAAAATCAAAATCTAACTTTTTTTCCTTTCTAATTTAACATTAGGTTGGGAGTCTTCAATTTTCCCAACCGTAAAAAAACCCAGGTTAAAATACGGTTGGGAGTTTATATTTTCCCAACCGTAACTACCATATACGGTTGGAACTCCCAACCGTAAAAAAAAAAAAACAGGTTAAAAAACGGTTGGGAAAACTCCCAACCGTATAAGTGTTTTACGATTTGGAAAACCAATACTTCCCAACCGTAAGTAATTCTGAAACTATTTCATAATCCCTAATTTGATCAAATCTAACCTATTTATGCGATCAAAAGCAACAAAAAAGGGTGGGTTTTCGATTCTTACCTAATTGAAGTAATCACTTGCGGAGAATCGATGAAGTAATTACCTAATTGAAGTAATTACTTGCAGAGAATCGTGGTTGAAGAACAACAACAACAAAAAAAGGAAGAAGAAGAAGAGACAATGGAGAAAAAGAAGAGGATTAAGTTTAGGTTTAGGTTTAGTCTTTGGCTTTAAGTTAATTATTTAAGAATATTTTTTTTTTTTTTTTTTTATTATGGGTGAAATATCTCCTTATCCATATTTGGGCCACTTGAATCTATAGCAGCCCTCAAAACCAAAAGCTTGGAGCCGACAAGGAAATAGTGAATATGGTTCCTGCCATGAAAAATATCCTCACCTGGTGGAGGAGGCATTTAAAAGGAAGAAGTATATTTACAGAGATAAATTTGGTTTAGTTTCCATCCTAACTCAAGTATAAGGTTACAGTTAAACACAAGGATAAGGTAGCTGTACCCTGCAAACACACACTACACTAGTCTCTCTTATTCCTCCTCTCTCTCTCTCTCTCAAGTTGGCTCTCATCGTGAGAGAGATGGAGAGACCCACCAAAGAAGCTCGTCATTTCTTTCTCTGCTTTGCAAATTACAAGCTTTGGTGTTGACTGATGGATACATGTACATGCAGAGAGAGAGAGAGAGAGAGAGAGAGTGAGTACTGCGATTGAGTAGTTAATTGATGTTGGTTCTTTATGGCTGAGCTGAGCTAGCTGTTGGTTTATATCTTCTTTTGCAGGGTTTCTCTGTCAAAGCTAGCACTATTTACTTGTGGTCCTCAACTCATATCAAAAACCTCAGAAAATTTACTACAACAAACTACAATAACAAATGACTAGCTAGTGGATTGATCATGAGACTGACTATATATAATACCAAAACTACTGATCAACTAGTTCCCCATTTATAATTTATTAACCCTGCCTGTCTCTACTTTTTAACCTTATTCCCCACACGAAGTAGTGTGTTATTAACTGTTAACTGCATACCATTCAAGTACACCTTTTTCACTCTCAATCTATCACTAGATTTCACACGCACTCTCTTTTGCTTTCTTATTCTTACTATTTTTATTTATTTTTGTGTAATTCAATGTTAGTCCCTCAATCTTTCATTCTTCTTATAGTCATTCACATATTCCTTTACTTATTGGCTAGCTAGCTACAGTACTAGGGCTGAGGTGAGCAAACTAACCAAACCTAGCCAGCTACAGTACTAGGACTGAACAAGTTAACCAATCCGACCTGCATAAATTACCCTTCTAAGCCCTATATTGGTTGTATAAGACTGTACGTTTCCTAGTAGAAATTACACTACACAGTACTACAGAAGAATTCTGCACATAACATATGTCTTGTTTGGGTCACGTAATAATAAATTTTACAACATTTCGTTTATCATAATGTATTAAGAAATAAGAAGTCTTTAATAGTATCTAATTGTACTAAATGCGTATAAATTGTCGCTGGCTAAAATAATACAGCGGTAATGTCTTTTTCTTTATGGAAATTTAGGATATTTTAAAGAAGGCGTAGATTACAAATATAAGTCCATTTATAAGATCACACTCTCAACTACAAAGAGGGTAAATGTCTAAAGATTTTTCAAACCAACATGTAGTTGTACTTTCATGGGAAAATAAGCAAACAAGAAGCGAACTACATGGTAAACTGTTGTAACCTATGCTTACTTGAATAATCTAGCAAGTTAATCTCATTGTTGAGGAGTGCTTCTCGTGCATTTAGTGCAGATTACTAATACTAGTCTTCCGATTTTGCAGATTACTTGAAGAAACTACTGTTAATTGTACACCAAATTTACGCTTACTCGAAGAATCTAACTAGTAAGTGTGCAGAGTGCTTCTCGCGCATTTAGTGCAGATTAATTATACTAGTCTTCCGATTTTGCGCCACACTCTATAGAAATTAAGTCGGAGTTGTCCTATATAAAGCTTTTAAAACCTCTTTCAAACCCCTTAAACAGTGTTGACAGTTTTTTCACTATATCGATTTACTTCATGAATATTGATCACATTTAAGTTTACGTTCATCACAGACGAGACAACAGCAGCATACTAATTATTGATGGAGTGCAGTAATAACCATAAAGCTAATTCTGATGGTGTCTTGTCCTTGTCGTTGCTTTCATTGTTGTTACTTGAATTATGGAACTTGTAAACCCATCTTCCGGATCTCTCTTGATGTTGAGTTCCTCCTTCATAGAACCGTCATGTTTAGGCAACGTGATTATCCTGGCCACCCTCTTTTTTTGTTATCGACTGATTTATGAGCTTCAGATTTAGTTACGAAAGAGATTACCAGTGCTACACACTGGGGGCAGAATATATGACATAGTTATGGGTTTATATATCTGATTGTGCAAATGGGACATTTTAAACTTGGAATTATTGATGCATAATTTCATATCTAGTTCTAAGTCTAGCAGTCTTTAAAACTTCTAAAAAATGATAAGTTCAAAGGAAACGAACAAAAAACTATTTTAGCTTTTGCGGTTTGTCGGAATAGCAAATGATCTGTGCATGGTACTATTTGCCGTGGGTCACACGATTCACACCCACTGCAAACAAGAAGTGTTTCTACCGTAACACAAGGTCGAGGTGACAACTAACAGCTATCGCGACCGAAGTCTTTAGAAAGAACGGGAATGAAACACTGACCACGGGTTGAATTCCGCCATCCATCCTACAAGACATAAAATTAAGGTCCCTTGACCCAGCGGTTTAGAAGGGGGTGGGTTTAGGATGGGACCCACCCCATTATCTCAGTCGGGATGAATCCGTAGGATTCAACACGCGGGGCATATATCATTTCCGTGGAAATATAGGGCCATCTGCCCATCTTAATATATAGTTCTAAGTCAACTTAACCCAAGCTTATGATTGAATAAGGTCAGTTCATCAGCTTTAGACTCTTTTCTAGGAGGTCGATTATCTCTACAGGGAGCATCACTCATGACCATCATCACTAGGGACCGATATGACCATTTTGTCCTTTTAAAAAGGGTAAAAGACAGTAGAGTTAAAACACAATACGACAATTTGAAAAAGTTGATGTGGTGTTAACAAGTACCACATTATTCCTTCAAGGTAACTGTCCGTCTCCGTAAGAAAATTAACGCAAGAATTTAGCTGCCGAACAATTTACCATGTGTATACTGCCAAGACACTGAATAAACTAGTTTGTCAAACTTCTGTAAGAAATGCGCTACCAAGCTAATTAGTGCCGACGTTGCAATTGTCTAATGAAACACATGAATCACGTGACCAGTACTATTGATGAACAGCTAAGCATTATTAGTTGATGATTACTAACACAAAACCAATTTAGATTTAACTATATACATCAGTGTTTTATGTATCTCTTGGCGGATCAATTTATTGTTCAAGATGGAAAAGGGCGTATTTTTCAAATTAAAAATTTTCACCTCTTGTATTTTGTTTCACGATTCTTAATCACAGTAAACACGACCTTTTTTAAATCGTAGGTGTACAGAGGTGTAAAACGTGCCTGCCTACCACAACCCAGCCCATGAAGTCACGTGCTTAGCGTGCTACGTGCTGTGCCAGAGATTCAGGCATGCTGTGCTGTGCCGTGCTAAATGATGTGCTGTGCTATGCCAGAAAAATAATCGTGTTGTGTCTTGTTGTACTGTGCTAGCCCGCTTATTTTATGTTTTCCAAAGTAAATATTTTTCTGATATTTTAGTTAGTATATGTATTATTATAGAAAGTAATCAGCATAACGAAAATAAAATGTTAAAAACCGGCTAAAATAAAGACCTTTTTGTGAAATATGCATGAAATATGATGTATTGCCTAGTATTTTATGCATGATTTGGCGTGCTTTCTTCGTGTGCCGTGCTGTGCTGTGCCGCGTGCTTATACGTGCCACGTGCTGTGCCGTGCTGATGTGCCTATTTGTCTGGCACAGCACAACACATCACACTAAGCTAACGTGCTGTGCTGTGCCATAAATGTGCTGGCCCGACCCGATTTACACCTCTAGGTGTACTTTTGTTTCCCAATTACCCATGATATTTTCTAAACCTTAGGTGTTTTTTTTTGTTAATCACCCATGACCTTTTCTAAATCGTAGGTTTTTTCTTTTTCGAATCACCGCTCTACAATCTCCGACCATTAGCCAATTAGATTTGAGCTCAGTTTTGTCCATATTATTTTAAATCGTCCAAGGCTATTAGGGTACAAGATCTTGAGAATAGTCCCACATTGTTCGGGTAGTGTAAAATCATGTGCTAATAAGTCTGGGATTATCCAATCCTTATATAAGTTTCCTTTATAGTTATATCAAGTCTATGAACTTCAATATGACCCAAAACCTACTATGTGTTACCTGATTAAATGTCTACATGCCTACTATGTGTTATCTGATTAAATGTCTACATGTTAGACACATAGAGACTACATGTGAAGGGGAATACTGATTTTCAAGGTTAGTTAGGCTCATAGATTTCGATATATTAGACGATTTAGTAAAGTTCGATGGAGTTGAATTGCACAAATTAGCGCTTGGTGAAACTTTTCGTATGTCATGCTCATAACATTGTCAATGTCAGTTTAAAGACCTTATTGGCAATAGTGCAATTATGAAAACTTTGAAGAATTTAATGGCAAATGATACGTTATAAGAAACTTTTTCGTTCGCAAATTGAAAACATTAAAGATTGAAGACCTGAAGAGATAATCCACGAAATTCATCATTCACCAGAGTACGTTATATAAGATACTTGAACGGAAACATGTGCATCCCAGGCGAAAAGGGTAATAATGCACAAACTGTAAAGTTCAAACGATCATATATATGATCATAGATTCAGAAGGATCGAGCAAGTTGCATAAGAGAATTGTCAATTATGCAATTCTAATAAAGGTTTCAAAAGAAAAATAATGGTTATTCGATTACTGATTATTCGATTACTTAATTAGTCTATCTCAAAACCAATTGACCTTCTGTTTCGAAACAAATCCAGAAACATGGATTTTAGTTATTCAGTCTTAATTAAGAATGTTTTTAATTTTCCTCCCACATTTGAGGTATTTATATAACCACACGAGTTTGGACCTTGTGTAGACATAATTTAGGCTTGGTATATCATTGTGCATTTGTTGTTGATTATGTTTTTGACAATACTTATTTAGGCAAGCGAGTTAAAACTTAGTTTTGACAAATATGATTATTTACGAAACAAGCTCCTGTCATTATAATCGGACAATCGAATGTGACACAATACTTGTTTTCTAAGATAAGCCTCACGATTTCCAAATATAAATAAAGGACATTAGAGAACTAGTCTAGGTAAGTTCTAGTTCCATAGGTAACTCTAGCATCAGGTTTTGCTAGAGGAAAGGTTTTCATAAAAGTGATCTAGGTAAGTTCTCAAAGCTATAAACCTAGTTTATGGACATACTCCAAGAATAATTACTTTGGTCACTCGAAAGTTGTGATTTCTCGAGTAAGATCAATAAGGTTAATTATAGACCTGAGAGTCGTATTCCTCAAGTAGAATGTTAAATTAGGTTAAGACCCTTCATATAAGTAAGCCATTAAGTTGGTTGAAAGCATAAAATTGGGTGTTTCTCTTGGTAGATTTAAGTTGGTTGAAGCCTAAGAACTAGCGAATCTCTAGGTAGGAAAGAAATTTTTGAAACCCTAAGAGTTTGGTGGAGCTCCAGAAATCGTATAGGAATTGCTTGAAAGCCTATAAATAACTTCTTGGAGGTTTTTTATTTAACAGTTTATGACTGTAATTGTGGAGTTTTAAGCCTATTGATGGAGTACAGAGCGACGTCTAAGTATCGATGGATAGATATAATAAGAAAATGTACACTTGTGGGCTCAAAGAGGATGTAGACGCGTGAATATTACTAAAAAACAATTTCGATCTGGAATCAGTTAGTTATTATGTGCATTGTAGATTGTGTAGGGTATAGTTAATCTTTTTTATTATATACAAAGTATAGTTATTCTATATACAAGGTCTCGTAACTATAACACTTGTTGATAAGTTCGTCGTCAGTAAATTCTATGTATCTTGTTTTAACTTTATTATTATAAGCATATCTTGGGTTTGTAAATATCGATTTAGATTATTACACTTATTAATTAATTAAAGGAATTATCTAGAAAATTTACAAAAAATCTCTCAGGGACCTTTTTTTGTAGAGGTGTAAAATTTGCCGGCCAAATACATTCCAGCCCACAAAGTCACATGCCTAGCGTGCTGCATGCATGTCGTATATTGTTTTGTGCATGTTATGACGCGTTTTCTTAGCGTTTTGTGTTGTGTTTCGTGCTTACTCGTGTCGCGAATTGTGTTGTATCACTGTGTCGATTAATCTGGTAGAAGATGTCACGCAAAGCTACCATGCTGCATTGTAGGTCATTTGTTGTGCTTAAATTTTAACATGTTGTGTTATGCCGGCACGACCCAATTTACACCTCTACGATAGTGTAGCATCATCACTCTTTTCTTTTCTTTTTTCAATTATTCTTGACCGTTGCTGTTCGCATCTTCTCAATTCTAGCATCCTCCTCTTTCATCTTCATTCACAGCGAGTCAACATCCTTCTCTTTCTCTATGGTCTCCGAAACACACATGATAATCCTGGGTTTTGTGGTCCTCAAGACCAGCATTTGAGACTAGAGAGCTGCTTCAAAGAGAGGTACCTTTTTTTAAGGGTTGTTTCATTTATAATCTGGCCCATATAAATGGAAGGACAGACATCTCTCCTAAACCTAACCAAAAGAAGTGTGACTGATCATCCTTAATTTCATGCATTCCTTTAAACCTTCTTTGTCATTGAACTCAGCATCTCATAATATACAAAGGAGTTAACAGAGGATGAGTCTGAGGGGACCATATTTTGAAGCACTATTGGTTTGCTACTGCGAGTAGTAAACTTAATTGTTTTTGTATTTTACCCACCAAACACGTCGCTATCTTTGGATAGAAAACCCTAATTCTCTAGTATGGGTTTATTCTGGCAAACATAGTTCTTAGCATGGCATCATTCTTCTTCATTTGCATCCTCTCTCTCTCTCTCTCTCTCTCTATATATATATATCTGACTGCTGCTTTATTATCAAGGAAGAGAAGTCATTTTCTCATCGTTCCTCCCGTTAGTTGGCTTGATGGGACGTTTGTCTTTGGAGTTGTTTGTTCCGGGTCACCATATATACCCAAAATCTGTTTGTGTCAATACAAACTACAAAATGCTCGATCCAGTTCGATCTGTGATGTGTGTGGCCGACATGGATAGATGTAGAGAAATGCATGATAGTAGAAGATCGGCAGATTTTTACAAGTGATCGAGCTAGATAGCAACATATCTTAAACTATGCACGTGGAGTTAACAAGACCATGCAAACGGAATACAAGAAATTAAATTTTGTACGGAGATCAGTCAGAATTCCATTAACTTGTTTCATGGGTCACCTATGATCGTGCAGATTAGATGGTTATATGCAAATTGGAGTCTAAATTATCATTCAGAAAAACAATTAGGGCTTCAACAGTCTCAAGCAAATAAGAGCGAAAATGGTTGGTTGTGAACTTGTGATGCTGCTAGATCAGAAATACTATGCGAGCAAACAGGTTGATAGAAACTCTAAAAATTTGAGAATTATTCATGCGAAGTTGTGAAACAACACCATAACAAGCTACGGGTAACGGAAGCATTGAGTAAACAACAAATTTAACCAAATTATATGGAGACATTAGTTGTTAAATTATACCAGCACGAACAAAATCTAAAACGTGCCGGTGGAAGAAAGGACCAGTTTAAAATACTGATAACGGGTACGTATTGATATTATATGGTACACTGAATTGGGTAACTACTAGTGTTAATTTATCACAGGATACGTGTACAACCATACACGTACATATTATCTTAAGCTTACCCCAATCAATTCTATATATAGTTGAGAAATCATTAAACTTAGTAATAAGTTTGAGAATTTAACTCTCGGATGGACAAATTTTTTGAAATGAACAGGTCATCTTTTAGGGGACCGCGGGAGTAGTACTCAAACCCACAGGTGAAATGGCGCGGGTGTGGATACGTAGAAGCATGAATGTGAACTCTCAAAACCCTTCTTTAAACTCGATTACAAGACTTTCTATACCAAAAGTTAATGTATAGAATGGTGTCACAATCAACAGTTTGAATAAGCTAAACATGATCATTAACTATAAATAAACTATTTTGCTTATTGATGCCGATGTTGATGATGATAAGACTAGACTTGATTATCAAGTGATTCACAAAATCAGAAACAGTCAACATCTTCAAGCTTCTTAATTTGAGGTTGACGTATAAATATACCCTACCATGACTTTCATTGTATCGATTCTGGTCGGTATATGGTATCGTTGTTCACATGAATATCGTCCCTACTGATTACTTCATTCGTCATTTTCTATGGTCCATGCTTTTCTTTCTGATAAATGTTCAAGTAATCAAGCAAAGAACATGGTAATAACATTTTTAGTTTCTCTAATTTTCTAGATATTTTTGGGGTAGTTAGTTATAATTGAATATGCCATCTGTTTTATTGTTAATGTTTTAATGGGACGCAAATCGTTTAAGTTTTACAGTAAAATTAGTACATAAGAATACTCCATGTACTGTAAAACGTTTCTTCAGTTGAGATGTCAATGGTTTGATTATCAATCAAAAAAAAAAAAAAAAAAGTAACTGTAAAACAGTGTGAATGTAACTCAATGAAACCATAAAGCACAACAGCTATACACATGCATATAACTTTGGTAATAATTTCTATTCTTAGCAATTTATAAAAATGAGGGACATGACATGAACTTGTGCAGTTGTTATTATTGGTACTTGTTAATGTAGTCCCCCACATAGAAATAAAAAGACGAGTGAAAATGAGTTTACAGTCTAGTATTAAAGACTACACATTTCAAACACTTGTTGTTGGGACAAGGTACCTGAACTTGGTGGGCCAAAAGTACTACCAGCCTTTTCTTACTAATGCTCTACCGCATTTAAAGCCAAATGGTCCTAATTCCTAAAGAACAATATAGAAACTCTCCCATGTTTTTTGTTTTTCATCACTATATTACAATTACAAAAACACTCCCCATCGTCAACAAAATTCCAATAATTCCTTGACT
The DNA here is from genome assembly GCA_023531105.1 of Papaver atlanticum. NCBI lineage: Eukaryota > Viridiplantae > Streptophyta > Magnoliopsida > Ranunculales > Papaveraceae > Papaver > Papaver atlanticum. The sequence continues at coordinate 933,312 of JAJJMB010003182.1, read as the reverse complement.
TCTTTCTTCTTTCAACGAGTGCGAAAGTGAAAGGAAGGACCCATGATAAGCATTTGTTAGGGGAATACAAAGAAAGATAAAGCAAATAATGAAACATCCAAGAAAGCGATGAGATACCCTTATTTACATACCTAGTTAAGTAACTGATGAAATTCTGCCCAGAGATATTTTTCTTTCTTCGTTCTGGTAATTTCTATGTTTTGAGTCTCTGGTCACTGAAATTCTACGTTTTAAGAGAATGGTTGAGACTACCAACTGATTTACTATGGTGAACTGGACTATCAAGAGAAGTTGCTTTTGGATTTTTGAAAACCCAAAAACAAGAAGACAGTACTTGAATCTTGATACTAGTGTGACGTTATATTCCAGAGATCAAAGAGTACACAACACTGTTGGAGTAAGCATAGCACATACATCTCCCCACCCCCCACCCCCACACACATATATTATAGATTGAGAGACAGATACAATAATAATGTCATTATTGCCATGTGTCGAGTTCCAAATCTAACATCAATTATGATTCATCGATTTTAAGTGAACTACTTTCTTTTTTACTATTAATAAGAATAAGTCAGTGTGGGTCTATGATTTTTGTTATCTTCTGTATTCTGTGGTTGAAATGTGCCATTCTTTCCCTTACTTGTTAGTACCGAGTCCTGACTACATTGCCTCTATGCATTTATATGCTGTGTAAGAAACCTAATTCAAGTCCTTGTGATTTATATCTCTGACCAAATAATGAAGAACAAACCTACTATCATTTGTTTTACCTGCATTAGAATAGTATGGTTAGACAACCATACGCTTGATCGAAAGAAACAAAAATGACCCTTTTTCATAACATGGAGGAATGAATGGATTCAATGATTTTTCAGTGTAGGTTAAAATTCTACTAGTTGTTAGATTTACTATAGGTAATTCGTTTTTCTTTTTTTACCATGCACATATGTGAAGTAAACTTACGTTGGGATCTCATTTCATTTTCAAGTTTTTGTTTGTTCAATCAGTTCAATGTATGCATTAAGTTGGGGTAGTTAGAATATTACGTTCCCATAATAAGTTGATTTTTTGTGTTAGAATTTAGAAAGGATTATAAACTCATTTTGCTCACACAAAGACAATTTTTCCATATCAACCAAATTTATCTAATGTTAACATGCACCAAAATAGTGGCTTGCTTAATTAAGATAATCAACCGGGTGAAACAAGTTGATGTTGGTTGAGATGTCCGATCACATTTACATTGAAATATAAGTTACATCGATCGTGCCTCCATTATTTCGATGAGCAGAGTACATTTTAGATTTTTAATGTTGCATTCATTAGTACATAAGTTGAAAAAATTGATATGACCTTCTCATTAAATTAGATCATATCTAACTTGTTCGTAAATATGACAAGCAGAAGGATAGGTAAAAACTTTCAAAAAGAAGAACGTACGCGTCCAAATTATTATGTCCTTACAACGATCTTTGGTGAGTGTATGAAGTCTGTGCAACTGTGCTTATACCGTCTTCATAGAGATTTAGTACTGAGTAAAGAGATTCAAATATTGATTTCTCGATGCTTTGTGTAACATTCTACGGTCTCTCCAGTCTCCATGCTCTTAAAATGCTAGAGCAATGTAGTTTAGTCAATTGCAAATCCAGCTCAAATGAGGAGGAAAAGAAACAGTACTCCACTATTTGATACTTGTAAATCCCTTGTGTAGCTTTTAAGCATGAACTCGAGCGATACCAACATGCCGGGTTAGACTCCTTCGGGTTGGATGATCTACAATTTGGTTCGTGTAACTGACAAACTGTAAAGTGGAAACTGGAAAGCTTAATTGGTCAATTTATTGGCCCATCAAGTTGGTTGTCTTTCTAACCCAACTAAGCCAGACAAATATTTGTTATGGGGTGTTTCAGTAGCAACCCAATAAGACTGTTCTATCCGAGTATATTACTTTTAAAATTCGCTTATTTGCTCTTTTCTTTCTTTCTGTTCTCTCTTTTTTCTTGGCTTCTCTTAAATGAAGCCCACACTTTTATTAACTATAGCCCAAAAAGTTTAAGCTAAAATGAAAAGCCAAAATTATCCAACTTGTCTTAATCTTTTTACTAACAATCCTACTTTTTCCCCAAAATCAAAATACAAACCCTAATTTTTTTCTTTTTTACATCCAAACTAAATTATACTTCAATTCATTTTAAATTGATCTCTCATAAATTTACAAATTGCCTAATTATAAACCTTAATTTTTAATTTTCCTCAAAACAAACTAAACCCAACTTTTCATCTTTTCTCTAAAATGATGTTATATTTTCCTAAATCATGATTACAGTAATATTGATTGAGGTCATATATTCAAATTATTCCCTTAAAAATTCTCCACAACAATATCAATCGAAAAATGGAACTTAATCAAATAAGGTTATGATTCTTCTCCAAAAAATCAATTTTTTATAACTCCATAAGCACTATTGTTTTATAAAAAAAATCTAAGATAATGTTCTTTTCTCCCAGTCATACATTAAATTGAGTATTCTTAAAAATCATTAATTATGCCATAGATCTTACGTAACTTTATTTATGAAAATTATATAATTAGATTTATTTTATTTTATTTTTGATTTAGGGATTTGATAATTTATTTTGGGCTATATATAAAAATTGTGTAAAAGTTTGTGGGTTATGTTAATAATTATAAGAATCCGTTTGGTCAGATTAATGATTTATTTTATGTGGGTTATAGTTAATAAAAGCATGGGCTATATTTAAGAGAAGCCTTTTTCTTTCCCTCTCTAGAATATTTTACTAGAAAAACACTAAAGACTAAACCCTAGATTATTTCGATTCCAATTAAGAGATTCTTAACTAAACTTTTGATTTCTTCTCTGACCTTTTCGATTCATTTGTACCAAGGATAGTCACTGGTATATACTTTCAGATTCATGAGTTTGGAGTTCATTTAGATGTCAATTCCTCGGGTTAGGGTTCGATTGAGGTCTTCATCAAACAAACAATTCGTCAAGGTTCAAATTTAACACCTCACATTTCTCTCTTTGCCTCAATACAATCCATTACCATGACCACCATGAATCTACTCATCTTCTGTGTTTTTTTAAAATCTTAACCTGACATCAATTGTGATGGAAGATTTACCATCAACAGATTCCGCTTAATAAAGAACGCGCAATTGGGGGATATGTAAATTAATTAGGGAATATGATAGTAAGAAAAAATAGGGATTTAAATAATTTTTCTAAGGTGCCCCTTATCTACCCAATTTATATAATTCCTAATTTACCCCTTACTAATCATACTTAGCATTTAATCATGTTTAATTAAATCAATAGATTAGATAACAACTCATAATTACAACTTTTTGTGAATCAAACACCCTTAAATCATGATATTTATGAGCATGAAGATTTTTGTGAAGAACCAACCCAAGAAAGTAAATAAGGTCAACATACAAGTACCCCAAATACTTAGATATAGGCATTAATGTCATGATTTTTTCCCCCATGGAATTCGCCATTGTTACGCCTGAAAAAACTCAATGCCAGCATGGTGAGAGTATGAATACCATGCCGGCAAGGGCCTACTCGGCATTGCATTCATACTTTCACCATGCCGACAAATAATATCCCCCAAATTTGAAATTTTAGTCAGAATTTTAAATATAAAGAGTGCTCCTTAAGTACACTGCCGGCATAGAAAATTCATTATCGAGCATGCCGGTAGTGGTGTCGGCATGGTACATTGCTTAACTTTCTATGCCGACACATTATGCAAAATTTCCAGAAATTTGATTTTTTTTCACTTGGCTATCGGCATTGGTAGTTTCTATCGAGCATGCCGACAATAATTCCGGCATAGAAGGTTAACCACCGAGCATGCAGTAAGTAAGCGCCAATAATATATGTACCTTCCCAACTTGTTATGAACTCTTTATGACGTATGTATGGACAATCTAGACAACTATATGAGCAAAGAAGTGAAGTACTATTGAAGAAGAAGAGCCAAAGATAAAATTCAACTCATTAAAATCCGGAGTTCTTGATATCATATTGAAGAGAACGAGAATACGAAGTGAACGCAAAAATAATGAGGTCATTCCGAGTTCGGACGAAAAAGTTATGGGCAAAACAGCCGACGCGAAGAAAAGTGATCTACAACACCAAAATCGGCACAGTTGGTACCATGCCGGAAGTTACACCATTTCAGACAGATTTTCTGTATGTTTTTGTCCTCAAATCGGCACGGTACACTTGGGAATCGACCATGCCGGCACAAACAAGTTTTGGGACAGACTTTCTGAGCTATTTTGGCCCAGGCATGGTATTCAAACTAAAAACAATGCTGGCACAAGATATCGGCATGGTATTCATCCTAAAAGCAATGCCGTCACAAGATATCGGCATGGTATTCAAACTAAAAACAATGCCGGCACAAGAGATAGGCAGGGTATTCATCATGAACACAATGTCGGGAGTGGATTGAATCATAAACTGAAAAGGTTTCAGTTTATGATTCTAACCCAAACGAAGTTTTAAACAACAATAACACTTTAAATAAGATTAGGTATCACGTACCTTCTCAGTGAAGCCATTTCCTCTTCTTCTTCTTGCTCAACAACAATTCAATTTAACCTATCTTTAAGAACTTGTTGGGGTTTGATTTTGATTTCTCTAGACTTAACCTGCACAGAAAAGTGGATATTGCTTTTAGGTTTTAGCTTTATGTATTTTAAAGGGTAGTTTAGTAACATTGCCTAGGAAAAACACCCCTTAGCAGAAAACTAAAGATGGGAATAGTAATTCATATCCCCCAATTGCGCGTTCTTTAAAAACCCATTTAGGATTTTTTTCTCAAAAATGTAACCATAATGATATTTAGCCCAGGGGTTTTCACTTGTGAACGAATCTCTGATGATACTCTCCATGTTTCACACGTTACGAATTAACTTGAGTTTTACTGATTATTCACTTAAACAATTTTTTGCTGCAGGATTATGGAAACAAATTGATTTTCGAAGTGTATAAAAAGAAAGGATAAAATAAGTATGTATAAAAACGTTAGATATGAGCTACATTCAAGGATCAGGGCAACATCCCTATTTTGTCTCCTAGTGAATTTGCGCTACATGAAATTTGTAGCACAAACCATTTGTCTTCTAAAAGTCATTTAAACTGTAATTAATTACTAGATTTTATTTATGGGCTTGAACCCATTCAAAGTAATGATCCTTTTTCCATATATATAGCCGTATAGGAATCCTTATATGAAGGCACCCAAAAAAAATTGGGAGCCACTTAATAAGATAAAATAGAGACATCGTGAAGTAAAATGTGGTGACTTGTATATCCATAATACATTCTTTTTCTTTCAAGATTTTGAAATAGTTTAAGAAGTTAGAGTGTACATCTTTGTACTTACTCTATTGTTTGAGTTGTGAAAATTGAGATCAATAGTTATTAATTTTTCTTTGTCAAAAATGCGAACCACACCTCGAAAAAAGAATAGAATTAAAAAGAAAATATAAACCAGAAACCAAAAAGGCTTAAAGAGGGTTTTGTTTCAAGAAAAAGTTGAACTTAATTTCGGGTCGAACCACAGAATATACGAGGTTTTTGGTTCAAATAATTTTCTTTAACCTAAACAAACCTCGGGTTTAGAGAAGTCTTTTATTTTAGAATCCAGGTGAACATAAGGTTTGATATGTTTTTTTCATCAACCAAAGCAAACATGCGGCATGGAGATTTGTTTTTTATTTTATTTTAAACTCTTCCAAATGTGAGGCTCACATAGTTAATTTTTAAAACCATGTTGAACTTGAGATTCTAATAGGTTTTCCTTTTTAACCAACACGAAGGTTTGGTTGTTTATTTGAAGAAGGGGTAAGTTTATAATTTGAAATCCAAATGGTTACTTAGACTTTTCTCCTTATAATGCTTGCGGGGATTATTTTGATGGAAAATTGTTTTAGGTTGGCTTCTTAATAAAGCGATTGAGGGGACTGAATACACCACCAATTTTTCGAATAAGCTTCTTAAAAGACAAACATTAGTAATTTTATGGATAAGGATTAAATTAAGGGACAAAGTAGACCTTTTCATTTTTCCATATACAAAGATATTAACCACATATACTTTTACCTTAACTACAAAGATAAAACAATATTATGCGAAAGTAAAAGTAATGACACATGTATTTGTTAATGAGAAACTACCAACTAGTATAAAACCCCTCGGACCTAGTACCGAATGAATGCTCACTAGATTAAGAGATTATGATTGACTGCTTCATCCACTATTGTAGCTTGAAAAGATGATGGTACTAAGTACACCACAAATATTTTCAATCCAATGGCCCTCAAGCATCAATACCTAGTCGAAATATCCAGATTTGAACACCAAATTGTATTAGTACCAAATAATACAATGGTTCGGTCTTCACATACCTTGTTGATGAAGTTCTCCGAATGTCTTCGTCAATCTTCATTCTTCGAGGGTTATTTAGTGATGTCTGATACTCAACTACCAACTTTTATACCTAGTCCGAGACTTGACTTAGTATACTAGAAATCAAGATATAGTTTTGTTTATCTGACATTGAACAAGCTTGAGATAGAAAAACTTGTGAGTTCGACTGAGCAGTGCTCTAATAGTTTTTCCCTAATAATTTTCTCTTACTACCATCATTGAAAATTTAGTTGTAATTTGGGTTTGTTGTAGTTTCTGGTTGTTGATGGAGGATTTTTGACGAAGGATAAAATTGTAAAATTGTCGAGAAATATATGTATCTCTGACTAGCATCAGAAGCATAAAAATTCATGTGATCATATTCCGCATGATAATTAAATTACAGCCCTGTCCTTTTAAAGCAATAATATATGAATGGAATATTAGAGTCTCTGAGTCAGAGCTTTCAATATTCCATATATTTTACCATTTTATATTGTAGAACTCAGTATTCACTTATGCATCGAATCTTAACGATTGGAAAACTCCTAGATGGATTGACCATTAGTATAAAGCAATAATGTCTTCAGGATGGGATTGGTGCTAGTAGCAGTTCCCCTCTAGATGTTGCTCTATAACTCTTTGGTGAATCCTCTGCAAAGCACTCGAGTGCCACACGGCTAGTCCCACTGCCACCAATGGCCGGTCCCATGTACCCACTAGTGAGTCCAAAGGGCATAACCTTGAATTCATAATGTCCTTGATGTATTCTGAATGCAATTTGTCTCTATCTGGAGGATGAAATCTGATTTAATAGTACACAGACCTCAATCCTATCTTTGTGAATATCTTGAATCCATGTAATTGATCCAAAAAATCATCAATAATAGGGATTGGAAATTTTTCTTTGATGGTGATGCTACTGAGTTTTCTGTAACCCACACAAAGTCTCCAAGTATTATCTTTCTTCTTGACTAAGATGGTGAAGTGAAAGGGCTATGACTTTGCCGGATAATGCCATTGTCAAGTATCTCTTGAACCAACTGCTCTACTACACCTTTCTAGACATATGGACACTTGTATATGATATTTGGTTGATGTGCTCCGAGTTAGGTTTTAAGGGAATTATGTGGTCTAGGCTTCTGGATGGAGGAAGTAGTTTTAGCTCTAAGAAAATATTTGTATACTCCTACGGTAAGGGTTGAATAGAAGCAGGAATGGAAGATGAAATTTCAAAAGAAGATACATAAAACAGCTGTCCAACTAGACCATGAGTGTTCTTTTGGAAAGACCTTTTCATAGCGTTAATACTGATCGTCATCAAGGAAGTTTCATTCTTTGATCTAGTTAAGGTTATCTTCTTATCATTGTGCTTAAAGGAAATACTTATCTTGGTTAGGTTGAACATAAAATCTCCAGTTGGCTCCCAACACCATGTCACATCCTCCCAATGGTAAAAGCCTTAAGTTCTCGTGGAATTTATATTTTTGCATGTTCCGCTGCAATTATGAGAAAATGCTGAAACTCACTGTTCTCTCTCCATTGGAAACAATATTTTTTTTCAGTATAACATATTTCCAGTTTGCTATATTTGACATTTCAAAGTTTTGTCCAAGTTAAAATCTATGAAACTGTGAGTGCTCCATATATCAACGAGAACTGAGATAATATGCTTCTTGATCATACCAAGTATCCGGATAGTATACTCATTCACATTACCAGTAAGCGCATGTAATGATATCTCCATGTATGTCTCTACATGTGAACTAACCTACTCAACAACCACTTCTCCCTCTTGCTTAGAATACTTCTCTTCCAAGTCTTCTACCACCATTTGAAAAAGGTGTTGTCTCTTACACAAGTGGCCAGACTTGTATACTTCATCACAGTTGTATCAGAATCCCATTTATCTTCTAATACGCATATGTTCTTGAGTAAGTATTTTTATGGGTGGTATAAGAGGTCTAATTTTTTACGGAGTCTTGGAAAAATTCTTTGGAGTAAGTGGGTTAGACACTGGTGTAGTGGGACAAGTAATAATGTATCTTGGAAGAAAAATGACATTAAAAAAATGACCTGATAGGTGATAAAGAATTCATGAATGACTTTCAGAAGGGTTTACAGATTCGTTGTTCATTAAGCACTTTTGCTCTTACATTCAAGATGGTGAAAAAGCTTGTAAGAGTCTAGTAGGATAATTCATAAACACATACGGGTTTCTTTATTAAGACCACATATAAAACTTAGCACAATGTATTCCTCTGTAAGATAAGGATTCTTACTCAACATATATTTATGGGTGGTATAGGAGGTCTAATTTTTGATGGGGTCTTGGAAAAAGTCTTTGGAGTAAGTAGGTTAGACACTGGTGTAGTGGGACAAGTAATAATGTATCTTGGAAGAAAATTGGTATTAAAAAATGACCTGATAGGTAATAAAGAATTCATGAATGATTTTCGGAAGGGTTTAGTAGATTCGTTATTCATTAAGCACTTTTGCTCTTACATTCAGACGGTGAAAAATCTTGTAAGAGGGTAGTAAGATAATTCATAAATACATACGGGTTTCTTTATTAAGACCACATATAAAACTTAACACAATGTATTCCTCTGTAAGATAAGGATTCTTACTCAGCATATATAATTGCTTTGAGAGCCTCAAATTGTTCAAAATAGTCTTCAAAAAATTTAATCTGAGCTAGTTTATTAAATCTTCCCATATAATTATTATGGATAGGATTTTCATAACGATTACAAACCCCTTCACTTAAATCCGTCCAAGTGACTAATTCCTTACCCATTTGAAAATTTAGAAACCACTTATCAGCTTTTCCATGTAAGTAAATTAAAGCAATACTCACTGATCAAATTTTAGATAGTGGTAGTAAAAGGTTCGTTGAGACTTGTGAAAGCAATTGATTTTAGACTTATTTAAACTAAAAATAGAGAAAATTTAATTCCAAATTTGATTTCAAGACTGAAAATAACCAAGAC